>JAPZDX010000006.1:4260099-4270938 GCA_029783625.1 Naso annulatus | reverse complement strand
TATCAATATAGAGATAGGTGTTAATTTTTTTTTTTTCACTTGATTTTGTCTGTCACCCAGAACTGTTGTAACATCTCAGATGAGTGTCCCACTTCATAGAAAATGCCGATATATAGGCTATACTGTGTTTTGCCTGAAAACACCTACATATGTATTTGGTAGAGTTGTTCTGATACCAATACCACTAATAATGCTGGTATCGGTATTGGCAATTACCAGTTGCACTGATCTGATACCATGTGATTAATTAGCCACTAAACAGTACCCAGCTACTTCTCAGTTAGCGTAGTGTACGGAAATAGATTTTCATAGATTTTGGTTTTTAAGTTGCCATTGCACTACTGTTTTATAGTGTTTTATTCAAATCTTTTCATTTTACTAAGTTGTGATTACACCTTACAACTTTAAGGAATTGCTATTTTTTATGCGCTTGTATCGGCGGCTAACATAATCAGTATCGGGAACAAAAAATGACATCGGAACATCTCTGGTATTTTGGTCCACACTGCCAGCCCAGTGTCTAAATCTCTTAAGGACAAAGACAGCATGTGTTATGAAGCTTGTTAATAAAGTGAAATAACAGTCAAGAGGTGGAATAACAGAAGAGCATCTGAATACTTGTGTTACAAAACTACTCCAGCAAGACCAGCCCCTGATGAGTCTCACTCCTTTAAACACAAACAAACTGCGCAAGTAACATCCCAATTAGGGCTGCACAATTAATCAAAATTTAACTGAAATGGCATAATCACCTATTGCAATTTTTAAATCACAGGAAGGAACAATATTTGTGATGGGTGAAAAGTGTCTCAAAATACCATTTTATTGAAATACTGCTGTGCTGCAGAGTTGGCCTGGCCTACACATCATATTCTACAGACTTAAGCATCTTTGTTTGAATTGCATCCCTGCAAAAATCACACCATGATCATTTTAATGTGTTTTAACTATGTAAAAATGATCATTCCTTCTAGTTTTGCAAAACATATCGCAACCGCAGTGTCACTGCAAATGATCCCAATTAGAGATTTTCTCAAAATCATGCAGCCCTAATCCAAATTGCCAAATACATAAAGCAAAGAGAACAGCCAGCTAGCTGCACAATCAGGCAGGTTTTATCAAGATGGTGTCAGGAAATGAGCCTTGTTTATTGCTCACTCAGTGTTTTACTGAACTTTTATTGCAGTTACACCGATCAATCAAGTTAACACATTGATCTACTACTGCTTGCAGGAATGACTTGACAGAGTATACCCCAACTACTGACGAGGACTGTCCTAGCTGACACTTTGGGACATCAACATGTTATCAAAGTCTACATAACGAAATTAAAAAAGGCCATGAGTGATAAACTGTAACACAGGTCAACAGCTGAATGCAGCAGCGAAAAAATACCCTTTACAGTAATATGCTACAAGAGAAAATACAGTCACCAAGCATGAAGCCTCTCTGCCAACCCTGCTGGAAGTCACAGACGACTGAGTCTGATAAGTCTTCACTCTGAGGGTACAAGAGGAGCTCAGATCACAGGGCGGGATCTTCCGTTATTATCAGCTTCATTCACAGTGCAAGTGTGCTGGAGAGAGGAATCAAAACACAGCCTGACTCCACACAAATCCCATCGTTATTCGAGGAACGAGACTGATGGGAAAATGAGATTACAGACATCCTCAAGTGTAGTTCAGTCACATAATATCAGTGGGACCTTGGGATCATCTTGGCCTATGTTGGTAAATATTGTATAATCTTTAATTGACTGCAGTACCACAGCGTTTGATAAGTTCAAAGTCAGAAGTCTAAAAATAACTCTACTTTATTAGTACCTGTCCTGATATACTATCAAACAACGATTCTTAAAGCAGTAACTTTGCATAAAATTATTTGAACATCTCTGTATTTTCATTAACATGTGAACCCTTGAAAAGTTTAGTGCAGGTGCAATACATCAGGAATTCATTTGATATTGGGTCCGAAATCAATAACATTCTTATGGAACTCCTGCTAAATGCAAAAACCTCATAAATAATGCAGCGCTAGTAAAAATGTCTTTTTGTGCTAATTTGAGCTGATCTACAGCAGACAGTCAACCTCTTTCTGAAACAAGCCGTTTTAGCTCCTGCCGCTTACAGACCCCCCACTCTTAAAGCCCACTTTCTTTCAGCTGGCCAACCTCTGGAAGCCTACAGAGGGGCAGACCACAGCTCTGCTGGTGAAAGTCTCTAGTACACATTATTTTGGGCCCCATTAAACAAAACATATGTGGAAGATCTGAGTAATTTTATACTCAAAAGTTGCATTTTTTTGTCTTCATGCCCCGTTGAGCAACTATCATAGGGATGAACAGGGGCCAATATCAGACACTGTATTAAGTTCTCCTTACACATTAATGGCTGCATCTAGTTTCTTTGAGCATTGCTTCAGTCTTTTGCCGGTGAGCTCAGCAGCAGAACAAAATGGGGCATTGGATCTGATGAGCCATACCCAAGTGGTTACAGTACAAAAACAGAACTTAGTCAAACTGTCCGGATCTGGAGCTGCAACAATTAATCAAATAATCGATGGTCAGAAAATTAGTCACCAACTATTTTGATAATCGCTTAATTAAATTGCTGGTTTAGCCTCTTAAATGTGAGAATTTGCTGCTTTTCTGTGTCACTTATAATAATAAATGAGGAGTTTTTGTGTTTTAGGCTGTTGTTTGGTCACACTGGGATCAGGGAAACTGAGATGAGCATTTTTCACACTTTTTTGACATTTCACGGAATAAATGATTAATCGATTAATCGTGAAAATAATCGGCAGATTAATCTATAATGAAAATAATCGTTAATTGCAGCCCTATCTGGATCATTATTTATAAATACAACTTTTTCCTTTACATTACTGATACTGGAACTTCGTTTATTGATCCTTACCGAGTATAACCGAGATACCACAAACCCTGTGTAGATGTACAGGTCACCTTCCTTTGCTGTGCAAAGAGAAAATGCCTAATAAACTGTGAATATACGCCAAAGTAGAAAGAAACTTTGTAGGCGTAGTATTCAGCACTGGGAAGTATAAGCTTCACAGACATTATTTTTTAGAGCTGCAACAATATTGAATAATTGATCGATAGAAAATTAATTGCCAACTATTTTGATAATCGATTAAATGTGAAGATTTGCCGCTTCTCTGTCATATATGTCATATATGACAGAAAATATGGGAAAGCATAATTAGTCCCGTAAAATTATGCTGACAGCTGTTGCTGAAGCTCACAGAGAAGGAATCAGTCAGTAGGTTTGAACTATTTCTAACCAACCCAAGGGAGTTCCATCTGCTGATTTAACCTGTATGCTCTTCCTTCGATGGAAAGCAGCATCTTGCTCAGCAGAAAAAATGCCCTCTATGTGTGTCCTGCACATGTGAAGTTCAAGGCAGGCCAGGGAAGGATGTGCTATGTAATGTGCTGAGGCTTGCAGCACTTCATTGCAGTGCTCCACAACAGGAAACTAGGGTCCCATTGTCTATCAGGACTGAAACAACAGGCCTACCCAGTTCTGCCTCCTCCACTATCATGTGACACTGGCGGGGCACATGTGACCAGCCCATTGGTGAAGAGCAAGAGAGCTGCCTTTACTGTTTGATAAGGGAGGTGGTGGGGGGTCGAAGGAAGGAATGCATCTGTTTCTGGACCTCATCCATCTTCACTTCAGGCCAGTTCTGCTGAGGTGGTTTTGGGACTACAGTTTCCTTTTTCTCCCAAACGTACGCTTTATCTCACATTTTACACCGCTGCAGAATGTCAAGTGTTCAGCAGATCTGTATCCTCAACTGCCTGTCACGAGATATCAGCTGGTTAGTTACAAGCATAGTTCAAAGTGCAACATTCAAACCCTGCAGGTGATATTTAAAGAGCACGACATGCTCTTTCTACCTGACAAACAGTAGGTACTAGTGCTTTAAGTTCTCTTCCACAATCCCATTTTATTTTCATTTTTAACTATTTTTAATATTAAAATTTAAATAACGTTTTGCCAATCATATGTATCATATTATTAGTATTTACTATGTGCCTACACACTGTGTATGTATTGCTGATGTCACTTTCAGCATATAGCTGTAATATGTCCACTAAAAGGCATTCCGACATTACCAATAAAGATTTGTTATTGACAGGAGGTGATAGTTTTCTTGCTAAGTAACTTAGGCACAAATGGGCGCATCCAGTTCACTCACTCAAGACAGCGCAAGAGTGAGTAGCATGATGTTTTATATTCCAATACAGTAGGTGGCAATGTGGCTTATAGTTTGTCAGTAAAAACCAACAAAGAAGAGGAGCATTCTGTTGTCTCAGAGGGAGAATGCAAACAGGACTCTGGGTGAAAAGTGACGTTGGCCATCAAACTGACTGGAGTTACACAAAAGGAGAAAATGAACGTGTGTGTGTGTGTGTGCTGACAATAAGTTGGTAGCAGCAGCTCAACACAACAAAGCTGTTAATCCTGCTGCATTCTGAAAAGTCCAAGAATTAACAGCTTCATCGAAGCACCGCTAACAGCACAAACTAATCAAGCTAACAGCTACGCTCGCGCTGAGCTGTCTGCGACCTCTTTCTGGTCACTTGGCTGTTTTACAATATTGACTGTGCGTGTTAGCAGATAAGCGCTAAGGTTAATTTAATGCTATGATGCTTGATTTTTGTTCCCTCATCCAGATGAGTATCGGAAAGTATTTTGTATTGCAGATGAATCTGACACAGCACTTGATT
This sequence comes from Naso annulatus, assembly GCA_029783625.1. Classification (NCBI taxonomy): domain Eukaryota; kingdom Metazoa; phylum Chordata; class Actinopteri; order Acanthuriformes; family Acanthuridae; genus Naso; species Naso annulatus. The sequence continues at coordinate 4,266,185 of JAPZDX010000006.1, read as the reverse complement.
TTTTTTGACAGTTTTACTTAGTGTAGGCCGTGTAATTATTTTTCTTCTTCATTACATGTCAAAAAAAAAGTTACCTTCCATACTAGTTACTAGCTTTATGTCAGTACAGACAGTGAGGCTGAATCCCATTTCAGCCCTTAGCCCTACCACATTGTTTTGTGTATTCCTGTGAAGGGGTGGGGGTGTCCCGATTCATGTTGAGGCAGAGGGGAAGGGGTATGTGGTCGGGCAATGTGGCCCTTCAAACGGAGATTTTTCAGGTGCACACTACAAACAGAGGGATAGGAGGACTTTCTCACAATGGACAAATGTAAGTATTTTTCTCAAGTAAATAATTATGACACCCTCTGGATTACCTTACTTTAATGCTGTTTCAATGTATTACAGACCGGTTGTTTATAACAAACGAAACAGAAATCACTAGTTGCGTACGTGTGCCTGCTCATGTCCAGCTAATTAGCTCATTAGCTAAGTTAGCATTGTTTTAAGGCTGATTTGTGCACTACAGTGCGTCATTTTAACACATTTACATGATAATTCTCGCCTTTGATGGCAAGTCATCACGTGTATTTACCACGCCGACGACAACTCCTGATGACGCATTAGAGCCTTGAAGGGCTGTCCCATTTCACAGGGGAATATTTCAGCCCCTACCCCTTGCAACTCAATTTCACGGGGTGAAGGGTAGGGGAAGGGGTGGAAATAAGAATTGGGATTTGAACCGATAAAATGCTGACAGAGTAAATGCAAAGCCTATTTCTTCATCATGTAATATGCTGACCACAAACACCCCCTGCACGACAATCACAATTAAAATGTGATTCTATGAGAAACACTGAGCTGCAGCTGCTCAGACTCTTGAGCTCCAGGCTTGACAGTCTGAAATGATGGTGGTATCAGTTGTGCCTTCCGCTTCCTTGTTGCATGTGATATTTCATTTGCACCTTTAATATTAACATTATCTTCACTTCAGGTTTTTTCCGCTCGTTGTGTGTATGTGCACAGAGTGAGGAGGCTCTGAAAACTACACTCATCTGAATGAACATGAGTCATGACCACAATTAGTTACTTTTTCGTTTACTCACATCATCATTCTGGGGAAATTTATTAAATACGCTGACAGGTTTCCTCAGATAACAAAACAACAGCGCTGCCAAGTCATTCCGACCTGTCGTAGTATTTGAGGAAATTTATTCTTTTGCCCCTTGGGTCTTTAACAGCTGCCAGATTTTGTTCCTTTTAGTATAAAATCTTACTCACAAACTTAACTGCTGGGATCAGAGTATACTGTGCCCATGAGGTACAGACTCATAATGGATGTTTACAGAGGACAGACGAAGTCATAGTTTTGGTAAATAACAGCTTAAACATCAAAATAATAGGTGTTCTGGGGAGACCCTCTGAAATGTGAATTATATATTAGACATTTAACAAAAAGGTTCATCGTGGATGTTTTGAAATAAGTTTAGACAGAGAAAGAGTTAACTGATGACATGTTTTATAAACATAACAGATTACTGTGTATGCTTACAAAACATCCATGTGTGGATGACATGGGAACAGCATCGTGTCATTAAAGACTCCTATATGAAAAACTGCTGAATTAAAACACTTTCATTAGCTGAAGCTTTTGCTTTTCCCTTCACAAATCATCAACAGTGCTTATTTGTCATTGGAAACCTGACAAGTCAAACCCTGCTTATTAAATACTATTTTCGAGAAAAGTCTTTATCAACAAAGAATTGGGAGCAAGTCGTCATTACGTGGATTCAACTTCCAGGTAGAGAAGAGAATAAGGAGTATCACGGACCACTTTTCAATTGGTACCCATTGTTGGAACTATGGTTATTTGAACATCATAATTCATTTGTTCTTTAATGTTACATTTCTTCAGTTTGCTTGGATAAGTGTCGGAAGTGGAGAGCATGACATGAGTCCATACGCTATATGGCCCCAAGTCACAGCTTCTGCTTTTTACACCTGTGCAATTTAAGTTCTGTAACTCAAGTCTACATTGCAAATGGATGATGTATAAAAATGCAAGCTATGCAAGTTGACCGGATGACATAAGACACACAATTGCAAAGTTTGAGTGGGTGGGGTGGGGGGGCAGGAAGGGAGAGAAACTGCACAGCCCAATGTAAATGCTTACTTTTATGCAGTCAAAGCCCATGTTCAGTCGGTTGTGACCTCTCTACACATAAAAATACTATAGAAAATATTTGTGTGAGAACCATGTATAGTTTTTTTTTTTTAAATAAATGGGAAAAATATATATATAATTAGCATAACATTAACTTCAACATATTTCCTCCTGCTCTAATGAGGCGCTGTGACACATTAGTTTCATAGACGGACATTTCAGGACAAAATCAATCAGTAATGAAATAATAAAAGAATGACACACATTTAAATTAATGGGGTAGCTGTAACAATTTATCCTGATAGAGATTTCAGGTCATATTGTCCAGTTCTAATATTTTGCGAGATCTGCTAAAGTGACGTATGCTGTGAAACATGCATGAAACAGCATATGCAGGTCATGCATTAGTGATAGGTGCTGGAGATCCTTTGGGAGTTGATTAGTCACACAAGATGACCTTGTGCCGAGCCAGCGACACAAATCAGAGAACGCACACTTGAGTCACAGTCTGAAACTTCATGTCACTCAAAGCTGCAATGAGGTACAGCAAGTATCTTGGAATTAAAATGCAACAAATTTTTGTATTATCATGCAAAAGATGTACGCAAAAGTACAACATAAACGCAAGTACGAATGACATGAAGTAGCATGTGAATTATACTGGCTTCTTGACTGAAATAATATTGTTGAATATAAAATCAACTCGTAATTTCCCTGCATAGATGAGGTGTCAGGGCATGAAACGAGCCTTTCCCTTGGCCGAAGATAAAATATTAGTTCAATTTTAATGCACAGCACCCAGAAATAATTCAACACTTCTGTACAGCTCTTTCTCTTCACTCCCACTCATGTGTTCAAGGGGGCTTAACAAAGGAGTCAAAAATACATCCATGATAATTTCATTGTAACGGTATGAACAAAAGACATTTGCGTAGCTTTAAAGCTCAATCTCTGTACGATTTCTTGTCATAGACCCACATATTAACTCATCAGCTGCTCAATTAAATAAAGTAAAATGACAGCAACAGAGCTGAGCTGCACTGTGACTTTAAAGAAGTTTTAAGAGAATTCATGCATGCCACTAACAAAAGCTTAAAAAAATGACTAAATCTGAGGAGAGTATCCACCTGCTGCGAAGGAGAACAGAGCCAAACTTAACTTAGCCATTTTATGAGGTCTGTAACAAAGTGGTCAAAGTGTCTTGGTAGCCGGAGGTTATAATAAGAGGAAGCCTAGGTTCAAAAATTCCCTCTGTTAAGCTGTCATTGAACAAGATAGTGAAAGTCACAATCAACTCCCATTGGACCGACCCTGACCTCTGACCTCTCTTCAGGTATCAGTGTCAAAACACTGTTAGCATTGTGAAGTACTGAGCAGAGACAAAGCCGCTTATAAATTAATGAAAAGCAAAGAAACAAAAACAACGACATGGATCACAAGCTAACTGCCCACATTAAAGACTAAGTCATTAGTCTCTTAAAACTGCAAGGCCAAACGTTTTTAGTATTCAAACTAGTCTACAAAACAAATAAAATGAATGAACAAACAAATAATGTTCTTGAAGTCAAATGATACACAGATCACATTGCTGGTTCGCAGCTTGACTGAAACACCAAAAGTCTCTATAATTTATTCATTAAAACTTGAAAGTCAGCACTCCAGACTGAACGCAAAGGCTTGGACAGCCATGAAGGTTTCCACTTCCTCAACCTGACCGACTGGCAGTTTTATTGGAGTAATAGTAAAGGTGTGGCCACTCCAACCAAGAAGCAAGCACAGTCCAGATAATGCAGAGGCCTGCACAATCAAGCAGAGCACCTGTTTGTCAAGTGATAGAAAAATTTGTAACGCCAGCTGTGTTACTGCCCCGGCACAGGGAGACTTTGCCTCACAGGCAAACAGAAAAAAGACTTCAACAGAAACAGAAGTCATTCTCAGTGAACGTTTGAGCCTCAGCCAACTTTGTCAAAGTCATTCGGGCAGGCGTATAAGCTATCTGACAAGCCAATGAACACACCACATGACCTTTTCTACAACCAGCCAGCGTGATATCTTCCTGAGTTAGGGTCATCACTGTCAAAGTTACACTGCAGAACGTGTTAACGCCGCTGAAGAAGTCAAGTGTGAAAATTAAATCATATTCACTTCAACTTATAAGTCACTATGTGATGACAAGTGCTGGGTATAATGCGATTCTGCCATGCAAGTGTAAGTAATGAGTTAATTAATAACTATTACATTTAAAATACTTAAAGCAATTATCCATATGACAGCATGGACAGTGACGATAAGTAACGTTAACTGACGTTACAATATTAACGAACGAGTACTTTTTCTGAGATTGCGTTCATGGTTCGCATAACAATTACCGTTAACATTAAAAAATTTGTAACGTTAAGGTCAACACAATGACACTGACTTCCATTTAACGGCGATGTATTAACACCTTCTGTTTATGTTTGTGTGTTGCGGACTTCAGCCATTTATATCAAGAACAAGGGTGGAGTGTTAGCAGAAATGCTAACGTTAGATGCTAACTAAGATAAACGTCATCCACCCTGCCAAGCTAGTTAGCATAGCTCTCAAAGGCTAACTTAGCCTGCTAGCATTCCTCAACTTGTGTTTGAAAAGTGAGTAGAGCCGCTTACAATCTCGCAGCGATTGCGATCGAAAGACCAACTTTACCGAACAACTTAACCATTCATTCATCTACATACCTGCAGGTGCTCCTGAAAGCGAATAGGCAGGATCTGAGCCATGGCGGTTCCTCTCACACTCTCCTCCGGTTTCTTCTAATGCTAACAAACTACGGCTTCTTCTCTCAGATCCTAGCCGGACAGCCAGGGAGCCTCTAGTCTAAAGTCCAAATGAATCGATCCTTAGCCTTGTTTAAAACGTACTGTCGGTGTGATGGTACTTTTTAATTCGTCCCTAAACTGTTTACGTGCGGGCTTCCCCTAGCTAACGACTGACTGCCACTACACCGACTCCCCGGACCTGCAATGGCGGTGGAGGTTGGTCAGCAGAGAAAACATCCCGGAAATGGAAGTGCACTCACTGGGGCGGATGAATACGCTGTCATACTTTTTTAAAAGTGCATTTTGGCGTGTATAATTACTATTCAGGGGTAAATTGACAGTGTTAAGTATTCTCTTTTAAGTACAATATAGTGGCACAGGAATTTAACTTATAGTTATATAAAACGAAATGTAAAACTGGAACTAGTTTTTACTATTCGGCCTTTGATTTTTGCCACATCATTCGTCTTTGGAAATTAACGTCAGTCGTACGTGTTGTACACTTGTTCCGCTCAGCCAATCAGAACGCTCTGAACTTCACCAGAAATTCAACTTTTCTTGTGGACAAAAATCATCTATTCAACTTTTTATGATAGTAAAATTAGTTTTAATTTGCTTCTAGTCAGTATGCTTCACATTCTCTCTTGTCATATCGTCGAAAATCACTAAGATTTATTTGCCTTAGACATTTCTGGTAAAAATCTACAATTTACTTTGGGGGAATGAACTTTTACCTCTACTGGTGATTCATACACACATTCCTGTCAAAATGTCAGTGACTAAACTTTTATATGTAGGCTTATATGAAGTGTGCAGTCCCACTACATAAGCTGTAGCATTTATTGCAACCGCATTCGTGATAGATAAGAAGTCAGTGTATTTTTTGAAAACCAAATTTTCCCTCTTGCATTAAAACAGAACTTCAAATAGGCCTACAGGAAATAAATGTCTGTGTTTATTCTATCATGACTATCTGAGAAATAAAAATTCTAAGTAAAATAGTGACGATTTTGTGTTTTGCTCAGAATCATGCATCTGTTGGGTGGAGCGTGCACCCAAGTGATCATTTCCCTTTTTTACATCCACAATTTCTGTTGGCAGAGGATGTTATCTTATTGCTCAATGTAAAACTGAATGTTGGGAAA
>JAPZDX010000006.1:4120978-4132336 GCA_029783625.1 Naso annulatus | reverse complement strand
CAATTTAACAGCGAATGGTGTCATTTTTCAACCACTATTACACTGTTTAATCAGGTTATACATCATAATGACAAAGTTGTCACTTGAAAATGCACCCGTCCCTTTCACCTCATGCATCATCTTTACCTCAGTCTCTCCCTCTGCAACAAACCTCTGGTCTACAGCACAGATTATAAACATCCTCACATGTTATGGCCTCACAGCTGGAATGAGTGATGTAGGATGCAAGATTAGCGTGTTGCCAAAATAACAGCTGTATGGAGGGGAAGAGACAAAGAGACCCAACGCAGTGACCATCAGCAGAGCCATGAAATGGGGCGCTCTGAGCCGAGGGGGTCACAGGGTGAAAGCTGCTGCGAGGGAAGTGCGTCTGCTTGATGGTAAAATCTGGAGTAGCCACATGAAAGGGTCTGCACTGGCAGAGGAAGAAGCCCTGTGTAATTCCACCGGTTACTATTACAGACGTCGGCTAAATCGGAGCCTAAAGAACACACAGACTGTTTTCTCACAGCAGTGGGAATAGCACGCCAGGATATAGACATAAAGAGATTAGTGGGATATCTGTGGGAAACCAGTCTGGAAAAGTCCACTTGGTCAAATATTATGTATGCTAACGACTCCATGTAACATCTGTTTAATACTGTCAACAGTGAAAGAGGAGAAGTTTTAAAAAGCGCAGACGTGATGACGTCACCTTTCAAAGAGATGTTTCGCACTGAACAGTGTAGCTGGTCTAATTCAAAACAGCTCAACATCAGCTGGAAAAAGCGCTGCAAGAAAAAGGCGACAGCCCTATAAAATGAATTACTGGAGGCCCTTCCATCTTTTTAATGCCTCTGCTGTTGTTTGGGGACCTTTAATGTGAAAGCTATAAAACAAGAGAGGGTGAAATAGGGAGAAGAGTGAAGGGTGAAACAACCGACAGCCAAACCCTAAAGCAACTCGAGCGCGGCCCACACACTCTCACAGATTGGGAGCGAGGAGACACTTCCTGTATGTCTGATATCCCGCTGCAACATCGTGGTGACTTGCTTCTACCAGTCGCTGAAAAATGTCACAGGGACATTCAGCATTTGGGACTGTTTCGAAGCGACACGGCTATCTGCTTTACATTGGAGTGAAATTTAAATTAAATCCGAATCTGACACCATCTTCACTTCTCCTCTCTTCTAGCCTCTGTGGAACTGAAAGTGGTGTGTTTTCTTCCATTCTGGGCACTTCTACTAAAAAAAGGAGCAATTTCAGTCATGACAACAGACACAGAAACACACAGAAAACAGAAAATAAGTTCAGCATTTACTCTGTGATTGCTTTACAGGAAAATGCAAACACAGAGGAAGGCCCTGGGCTGCTGTGGACAGTTAATGAGTAGCCACAAAGGAACTGGACACAGCTATCAGGGATTAATCAGCATAGCCTGTCAGACTGGAAAGGTTGCTCCATCTTTCTTACAGTGTGACAAAGAGCTTGTCTTAAGAGGATTATTACTTTGGTCATCTGTGTCTGTATGCAAGATGCCAAAAGTTCACATGCAAGGAGCCTGGACTTGTCCAATGGGACGTGAGTTTGTTTTGGGGTATTCCTGATAGACAGATTGACAAGGCAAGTCAGCTTAAAGTGCCGGGAAGAAACGCTAATCTGCAGCTCCCCAACATTTCTGCTCACCACAGATTAATCCCCCAAACTGCCCTTCTGCTGGCTGAGAAGTGGGCGACTGGAGTTGCACACAGGGGGGTGGCTAGAGTAAATGCTCACCGGGGTTTACTTTACCAATCAAATAACTTTAAGTGCTGAGTGTCTGCCTCACATACCCTCATATTCTCTGAAAAAAAACAACAACGCTTAATCTCTTCTTTATGATAAGCTGTCGAGGAGCCTGGACTGTCTGCTGTGAGACTACAGAGAGACCAACATCGGGATTTAAAGTTGAAAGCCACCTCAAATTAAATTAAACGTAGTGGCCCTCTAAATCTCAGAGCTCTTATGCACTCTAAAAAGCAAATGGAATATAAGTGGATGTGGATTAAATGGCTGCTTCCAGAGGCTTGACACAAGTGACCCAAGTGGAGCATCGTAATTCATCCAGCTCTGTTCCAGCCTCCACTTCAATCTTGTGTGGTCCTATCTCCATCTCATTCCTCAGCATGCCTCATCAGGACCCCCTTAAAAGTCCCAGACGCCCCCTGATTCTTCCTTATCTGCATCACAGACAGTCGTAAAAACAAGCAGAGCTTCCGAAGGAGCTCTCTGACCTGCCGGCTGAACAGCTGAGCCTTAAGTTTAACTCACTGACAGCCTCTCCTCCTCTTCGGCACCCAAAACCTTACAGTGGTCTCCTGTGCGTCTGTCAGCACTTAGATTTTGTCCAAGTGTGCCTGACATACAACAGATCCTAGGCCTGGGTAATACAGCTCAAAAACCTATCAAGACAGTAAAGATTCATACCGATATCGATAATTATCGATCATGTAGGTTGTGACTGACGACTTGTGCATTCAAAGAGGTGGGAGCTGCTAAGGTGATAAAAAAAGTAAATATCACAATATTTTTGGCCAAATACCTCGAAACTGAGACAGCATTGTAGGGATGACTATTGGTGATTTCACAAAATATTAACCCAATGACATTTTTTGATAAATAATTATCAGTAATGTGGATAAGTGGGCAAAAATAGATAAAAGAACAACGAGAAAAATCTGGTAAGTTAAAAAAAATCACATCACTTTACTGTAATGATGCCTTTTCAACCAGGAAAAGACAACAAGTACGCCATATCAAGATATAATGATAATTGTCACGATACCTTGTCTCATATAATGATACAAAATTGATATAGTGTTCGGCTCTATCCTAGCATTCTGACCATCCCTGGTTAAACACAGTGCATGACAAAAGTGAAACAGAAATTCCAAATGCATTTTAAAAGGGATGAAAAGGGCATCGTATGGGATGGAAACACAGGAAAGTTTATGTATTCATTTGCATAAATGACTGGAAAAAATCTAAAGGATGATAAAATCACTGCTGAGTTTTTTTCACTCGTTCCTGTGCCACACAGAGATCAAAAACATGCTTTTTAATGTGAAGCAGATTCTCGTACAAACAGCCTGTTTTAAAGCAATCCCTCCTCACAGACTGCTGATATCAAATATTCAAGTCTTGTGTAAAACACACTGGCAGTACATCTAACAAATCCGAAACAAAATAAAAGCCCGTAAAAAATAGACTTTGTGACTTGTTCCTTCTTTTGTGGTTCTCACCACCATCTTGGATACGTCAAGTGATGGAGTCATGAAGGGCAGTTTGTGATTTTGTGGTGTTTTCTTTGGTGTGTGCGTGTGTGGCTTCACCTCTGACACTGAGGATAAACAGAAAGATCCAAGTCTTTGACTCTGCTACGGAGCTTTGCTGGGTGCAATTTTCCCATCATTGTTGTGGAGCAGAATAGCCCCACTGTCTGGAGTGGTCGCCCTCTGTCCTGGTGACAATGCTTTAGTGATCCACACACACTACAGTAATGGCTGTTGGTACAAAGACCTTTTGACGTCAGGGGGGGAACGACAGCGCTCGGGCTCAAAGCTGCCTGCATTCTGCGTCCACTTCCCTCTGACTGCCTGCCACTGCAGCAGCCGGCCCCTCCCCTCACAAATCCCCTCGCTCATTCAGCTCGTCTTGAAATGGTCGGGAAAGTCTTTTTTTTTTTAAATGCACGTGTGCATGTGTGCGCGTGCTTTCTGTGGACGTGCGCTCAGGCTTGCTTAATTGACATTAAGATCCATGAGTCAGGCTGTGCTTTGGGTACCTGCTGCTGAAAAGGTTTGGACGAAAACACAAAAGCAGGAGAGGCAGAAAGCTCCGAAACAAGAAGAAAAGACAGAATGCTGACGGGAGATCAAATCCTGACGGAACACAAGGAAGACGGTGGCACATGCTCTACTTAAATTCTCTAAGAGCACTGAAATCAGCACCAAAAATGCATCAAGGAAACATTCAAATGTCCAATTTTCTAGGGCTGCAAATAATGATTATTTTCATTATTGATTAATCTGACGATTATTTTTATGATTAATTGATTAATCGTTTATTAAATATCAAAAAAATGCTAGAAATGCTCAGAATAATTTCCCAGAGCCCAGTGTGACGTCTTCAACTTGCTTATTTTGTCCAATCAACAACCCAAAACACAAAGACTCCTCATTTATTTTTAGGGATGCACAATATTATCAGGATGTTATCAGTATTGGCCGATATTGGCTTTAAAATTAAGTACTGGATATCAGCCAGCATGCAGATATCCACCAATACAATAACTCAAAAAATAATAGGCTGTGGTTTACTTAATTAAACGCCCGTGTCAACATCATGTTTCACATGTTCCCTGTGGACAGATGTTATGTTTACTGACTTTGTCACTTGTGAAACAGCCAAATGAGTTGTAAAATATCTGCATATCGAATATCGGCAAAAAATTCAATTTCGTGCATCCCTATTTGTTTTCATAAAAGATACAGAGAAGCAGCAAATTATTACATTTAAGACACTAAACCTGCAGTTCTTTTTCCTTTTTTTTAAAAACATGACTGAAACGATTAATCGATTATCAAAATAGTTAGCGATTAATTTTCTATCAAATTGGTTATTCGATTAATCGTTGCAGCTATACTATTTTTACAGTAACAGAACCTCCCATGATATCTAATCTAATTCAGCAGCAAAATATTGACATAATACTGATACATCATGCAGCTTTACGTTACACACCCTCCACACACACACTTAGAGGAAACACACATGCACTGCTTCCACCACCTAATTACTACTGCAATGTAGCTCACACAGCAGGAGAGGCAGAAAGACTTGAAGAGAGATGGAAGGAGATGGAAGCAGGAGGGAGAACGGCGCAGCAGCTCATGCTCTATGTATCAGTTGTGTTGGATGCGCCGGGCTGCTCGCTCCTCATTCTGTGCGAGGGTCCGACACACATGCTGCCTATGCATTATGCAGAGCAGTCCAGCAGCGTTCAGGTGGCAGTGATGGGATGGGAAGGGACCCCCTCTGCACCACATGAGCACAGCCTCTTCCCACAAGGGCTAGCCCAAGCTGCTGCAACTCCCCCCCACCCATCCCCAACCCCACCATCCTGCACCCACCTCCTTTTCTCACTCTCTCCTCATCTCTCTTCAGTCACTCACCCTCCTCCTGTCACAGCACAGCCAGCGCTTGGAGGTTCTGTGAAGGGTTTTCTGCCTTGCATTTCAGGAGATACGCAGGGCAGGATCACGAGGGAGAGGACGGAGGGGGACAGAGCTGTTTTGAGCCCCTTAATGAGGGGTTTCCTCTGATCAAAGCCTCAGGAGGTGTGAGGAGACATGAGTACAAATCACTACTGTACATAGTAGAGGACTGACTCATCTGGGGATGAGGATGTAGCCTTTTAAGCTATCTGCTGTGACTGAGTGGTGCTTGAAGATGGTAAGATTAGATATGGCACATCAACACATTCTTGGCGTGGCTGTAATGATCATTCAAGCGCCCAAGGCTTTGGGCTTTGACTCTTTACAGTTGACAGACTGGACCTAAAGCCTTCAGGAGGATGAGCCGAAGGCATGTGGCTACTTAAGTGTACACATTGTTCTGCTTGAATTAGCCACTCCTTCTGTGCGCCAGGGGCTACGGAGTGAAATGATACACATTTGTCCAGATTTATCAGCTTCAATCTTAATGTCAGATAATTACATGCTGTGGTAGCAAATAATTGATTAAAAGATAAAATCACAAGTAAGATTTTCTGATAGACTTCTGTGTTTTAAGCTAGTTAATCAATAGCCACTTGTACTTTAACCAGGACGGCATCTCTTTGTAGAGAAGAGCCTTCTCTCCCCATGATCACACTTCCCTCCATTCTCCATGCTGCAGCAATATCTTTAACCCCTTCAGTGCCAAAGCCCATTGACCAAGCCTTAATGAGCCGCCTGAATGCAAAAACCAGCAACCAGATATTTGCACAACTTAATTGGATGGTTAAATATGAGCATCTTACGCATCACTGCGTAAATTATGCGGAGCTATCAATTGTCATAACAGGCTACAGAAATATTGCTTTACAGTACATGAATGAACAATAATCAACTAGAATTAAATTAAAAAGAGTCAACAAACCGACTAAATGTAATAATATAATTCTGTCCAAACATTTTCTTGTAATATAACCTCCGACAGGTGACACATCTTTATACCTGCATCTGAATTCTTAGTCACAATCATCTAATAATCGCGCTCAAACAAAATGCACTTTCTACATTTTGACACACTCCGTCTGCAGAGTGTTCAGTCTTCACAAACTATGTTCTGAGTTTCAGCTGCAGGCAGGACGCGCGTGCAGTTGAGAGGGATTAACGCCACATGGCCTCGCGCAGCACCGCACCGCGAGCTGCCGCACAACCGCGGCTCCCGCATGTGGGACCACACCGACACTAAACGCCGGACAACTAATGAGTGATTCCTCATAGTGATACACGCTCACTCTCTCACTCACTCACACACACAGTGCGAAAGCATGCAGTTGGGTTCGTGGATGGAGCTGATCGCATTAATTGATCGATCTGCAATTATCTACCAGCCACGGCTTAAAAACGCTCGTGTCAAGCGTTTTCTTTGGGTGACTGCGAGGGCACGCCGTCTCTCTATCTGATTTAAGCACAGCACAGTCAGTGTGAGAGCGTGAAAAAGCATCACAGCGCTGTGGTTTTCAGCAGAATGTCCACTGCGCCTGGGCAAACCCATTGTTCCGCCCGTCTCAGCTGAGATGGGCTGGCAGCTCCACAACACTGGAGCCGCTCACAGCCAATTAGCGCACACAGGCTTCAGTCACTACAGCCACTTATTATAAATAAATACAAATATTCTGATGCGTTTGTAATAAGAGGAAGAGAAGTAGTCAGGGCTCTTACCGGCTACAGTGTATCTATCCATGTAATTCAGGACGTTCCCAAAACTGAGGATCCCGGCGGCGGCAGCCGGTGAGCGGCATCTGAGCAGCGCGGCGCGGAATTTCTGCCCCGGTTTGCACGGGTGAAGGTCCGGGTTGGATTTCAGTGCGGGACTCATGCTGCCCGACAGCGTGCGCACCTCATCCGAACTGCTGCAGCCTTCAATCTCGCACCCATCGCTCTCCACGCACATTTTCTGACACGAAAGATCCAGCGCAGAGGAAGGAGAGAGAGAATGGAGAGGAAAATAGTTCAACAAGGAGCAGACTCAGCGACGGTCTGTGATTTCAAGTGAAATTATTCGCAGTGAAACTGTTGTCCTAAGTGCTGAAGCGCAGGAGCTCCTCTTCTCGGGATCATATTTTTCTAGTGTGCAGTGACGGACAGACTGTGCGCTCCTTAGTATTTTTTTTTCTGAGGACCCAGCTCTATAGTGTGTGTGTGGGGGGGGGTGTGACCCGGCGGTGAAGCTCCTCCCCGAAGCCCTGCAGCGAATGATGGAGCCGCACCTGATACTGCGCTGCAGATGCCGGGGAATTGCAACCAGAGTGTGGAAAAAGCTCTCCGTCATTTAAGGAAGCGCACGGTGGAGGGAACCGGGTGGCTGAGTGGGTGCGACTTCATTTATTTTCAGAATTATTAATCTTCATCTATCACATTTTCCGTGATGCTAACTGAGAAGAATATTACTGTCAAACTGCAGAAGTAGGTCACAAAAGTGCGCTGCACACAGGCACTGTTGGCACCTGCTCATATTTTTAGCAAAGGGTTTCAAATCATTTCTGGATTTCTGTAAATTTTTTCCCCCTCCGTGAATCTAAGTGATTAAGATTTGATTTAGTTAGTTTAGGTGCCCCTTCATACTGACAGTAATCAAAATAAAGGCAGTTTATTTAAAAACATGCTGACCAAAGTGATTGATAGAGCCGAGCTCAGGGCCGGCCCAAGCATTTATGGGGCCCAATAAGCAAAATTTGATTTGATTTAGTTTGACTTGGGCCAGCTCTGGATGAGATTATGAGATTAAAAGTCCAATAAAACTAATAAAGTCGTAAAAACACAGCACAGTAAACAAATGAATAAATAAAAAAACATACAAACACACAAAAAAATTGAGTGTGAGCACCATGGCCTCATGATGACTGTGATGAGATGGGTCATTTGGTTTCGGGCTAACAAGAGAAAATCACCCAAATTTGAACTGGGATGTGAAGAGCAGTGATTGGTCAGCTGTTTGAGGGGTCCGATGTCAGTCCGCGCTGTGCCTTAAACTGGTGTTCAAAACATTTAGAATAATATAGATTATAACTGTGATTTCTGTGGGCTGAAACAAGAAAGTATGCCTCATGTTTTCTTTCACTGTATGTATACAAGAATGTCTTGGTTGGACGTAGCCAAGTTTCTGAAAACGAAACTTAAGACAGATGTTGACATTCAGGAATTTGATGTACTGTTACACTTTAATCCAGATAAAAATGAAAAATGAAAGTAAGCAGTTGTATTTTATACAACTCTTTATTATTTTTGGAAAATTCCATATTCACCGTAGCCAACGTTCCTGCATTTTGTCAATGAACTTATTAAACAGTGTAGCACTTCTGTATCTAATATGAAGAACAAAAAAGCTATTAAGACATTTAAGTGACTGTATGAATTTAATTTGCCTGTAATATGAATACATGAGCCCTGGCATAGTGAATGTATTTCTGTTTATTGTTTGTGTCTGTGTGTGTGTGTATGTTTTGTTTAATTACTATGTCTCTTTGTTTGTATCTATGTGTCTTTATGTTTTATTGTTAAAGACCTAACGCAAAATAAAGTTTCAACTTTAAAGAAAAAAATTTTTTCTCACTGCTGTATTTTAAACCAGCTTCAGTCCACAAGGCTGTTTGAATGACTACATTAAGAGAATTAAAATGGTGAAATAAAAGCATTAAAGGCAATTAAATTAAATGAAAGGCAGGGATTTTAATTTTGCCAGTGATCAATGGAGGAAGCTCCAGAGCTGATTTGTTTATCAAGAATTCTTGCTTTGGAATTTACATTCAGGGAGAGCGGCCCAGCAGTGTTGATTGCAGTGTGAAGTTAAGATTAATTAAGATAAGATGTAACTCACAAACGTGTTGTATCATGAAAACCACTGCAGCGTAAAGCCTAATTATATGAAGCAGAATTGATTTAGAGAGCACACGACAGGAGACAAGTTCTTTGTTTGTAAATGTGATGTAAGAAGCTGTGTTCATGTCTGAGGTGGTTCACGGCTGCAGCAGCATGTGTGTGTGTGTCTGTTTGTGTGTGTGTGTGTGTGTGTGTGTGTGTGTGGTGGTGGTGGGGGTCCTTATATAAGCCCACACAAGGTGGACACAGGCATGCATAACTCAGTTAATATCTAACTCAAGATGTGTGATAGTATTAAACGCTAGTAGATAGTAGATAGTAAACGCTAATGTATTTGAATTACTGTACAAAGGAAACAATCCAGTTTCTATTGAGATAAATAGCTCAGGTCTGGTCAGGTGTAGAGGAAGTGCAGTGAAGGTGTGTGGGAATACAGCACAAAGTTTCTCTGGTCAGTGGACTTTCCCACCACAAACAATGAGATCCAACAGAAGTGCAAGTGCTTTTTTAATGAAATGAGATTTTATTCTTATCTTGTCATTGCTCCTGTGTAGTGTTATTTGTACAGTTTTAATGTATAGTTTTGTTTTTTGACGTTAATGTTGCATCTGTATTGTTTACTGTCTGTATGTATGAGTTGGTTTTTTGTTTTCTTTCGCCCTCAGGAAGAATACAGTAGTTGAAGCCAAGGCAGCTATTAATGGGGATTTCTCATATATAATAAACTATGACAAAACAGTTATTACAACAACTATGCAACCACAGATGTTATTTGTATCTACACTTGGTGTTTGTCCACACTCATGTGACTGCATTGTTTGAAGCAAAAAGGAGAAATGAGAGTTTCAATGATGGACGTTTTTGCTCCCTACAATCCCACAAACTTGTGGAGGCAGCTAACGTCACACAAAAGTTGAACTCTGTCTCAAAAGTTCACGGTGAAAAGTAATTTTCAGAGACCGCAGTTACAACTGAAATAATCTGAGTGACGTGAATGGAAAACACTTTACAATGACGCAGAGACTCCAAAACCATTCACACCCATAAAAATCTTGAAGAATTATCTTGATAATGAAATAATGGCATTCTATATAAATGTATGGTTTTTTTTAAATGAGAAAAATTTTAAAAGTCTTCTCCATTCTAATGTTTTAAAAACACCATAAACAAATGGTATGATATTTGACCGTTTATGGTTTGCAGCATCTGTGGAGAAGTGTCGAGCAGGTTGGCTAATACTTGCTGTGGCTTTGAGTTCACAGAAAACACGGACTCGGCTTTGGGGAAAATGTCGTTTAGGGGAATTCTACCTAATACTGCTTCTCAAGGCAAATGAGTTACTGTCATTTTATCTGTCTGAGCCTGAGCTGCTCATCAGTCCCCAGCTCAATAGTCGCTGGGTGACACTGATTGCAGTACCAAAATGTCCGAAAGCACTTTAGATTCACTGGAGCGCAGACTCTAACATCTGACCCATGTCTCCAGTTGCAGAGTTGCCCGGGGCGGCATCATGACAGGGGCGGCACGAGCGCCCCTGTGATATCATGTCTTGTGAGTTTAAGTAGGTGCCCTAATTCTAGTTTGTGAGCCAGGCAGGCTGCTGAGTGGGAAGGTCTCACACAGGAGAAGGGACATGATGGGGAGGGGGCGAGGGCTGACCACAGGCTGCCCCACTGAGTTGGCGAGAGGGGGGTAATCTGTCACCCTTTTTACACCAAAATTAGTGCGTATACACTGGTCTTAAAATCGAGGGTAAGCCCGTTGAAAATAGGCGATTGCCTACTTCCACAGTGCCAGCAGACCCGGCTCTGATTGCTAGTTTGCCTTTCTGTTGTTTTTTTTTCCTCTGGTGCGCAGCAGTCATCCAGGCGCAGCACCAAGATTTCAAATCTGGATGGATCTTACAATTACAGAAGTTAACACTAACAGACATACAAATTATTCCTGCCTGACTTGTGTCTCCAGAGTGCCTCTAAAGCACAAACCGTTTTCTGTTGAGAGAAGCTTATAAATTGACAGGATAGTGTGCCGCTCTCTCTCTCTCTCTCTCTTTAAAAGTCAGTCTAGCTCACCTAGCAAACCTCTCTCTCTCTGCAATCAGTGTAAACAAATAATAATCCAGTCAGATCATCCAACATGAAGGGATTGCTCTGTTGCCACGGGTAGAAAGAGTGCAGGGCGCACTGATTAATTTGTGACACAACAGTTTTTAGCATTCAACATACAGCACTTTTGATGTTTGTACAGCAGG
>JAPZDX010000006.1:3976128-3992966 GCA_029783625.1 Naso annulatus | reverse complement strand
AACCCCCCCGGAAAATTACAAAAACTCTTCATCCGACCTCCACAAGCACACTGAAGGAAGTTGTGCAGGTGAAATGTAGTTAACTAATGTGGCTAATACTTTAATTTATATATATATACATATATACACACACAATACAATTCCAAAGCCTTACCCTACCCTAACTCTATGGCAGAAACAACTGGACTAAACGAGCGAACTCTATATAAACTACTTTAATGCTATGCGTTGATGCATTTATATTGATAATCAAATTATGTAATGTATGCTTATTATATATTATTTATCACTGGAATAATTTTTCTGCAAAACTATTAATTATACTTTAATTACATCTTGCCTTTATTTTTTCTTTTTACTCACAGCAAGAAAAAAAAAACTTTGGACTTTGGAGGTTTGAACTGTAATGGAACATTTTCACATTACTGTATTTTAAGACGTGGATCATAGTAATTCTTTCATCGCATGTTTCTTGTTGATAGACTATCAAGTGATCACTTTTCAATAAGCGATCAGTTTGTAGTTGCTGCATTATATAAATGTATCTATGTGAAGATAATTAAATCTCTATGTATAATGATCACTTCCTGTACCTTCATGTAAGTCTTACATGGGAAGGAAAGTCATGTTTTATTCCCTCTCCGCTGAAAATGAAAATCCTGGGTTCAGGACCTAACAACCTTTGAAGCAGTGGCATTCAGCCTTGGTACTGAGGACTCAGAGGTGTTTTTTCAATAACAAGACAGCCAAGAATGGGCTTTAAAAGGATGTTCCTGGAAAGTCTCCTTGAGAACAGTCTGGCAGGAATGCAAGGACGGAGAAGGCAGCTGTCAGAGTTTGAGACATTCTGTTTGGCTGCTATTGTGCAGCTCTGAATGTCCAGCTCATTTCACGACTGACAGGACAACATCAGCATCAGGTTTTGTTCGTATTTATTTAGCTGTTTTACGTTTCACATCACACTGCTTTAATTTTCTATGTATACTTATTGTCCTAATTTTTTTTTTTCCTTTAGTTAAAAGAAGCGAAGTTCAAACTTAAGTTCTTTATTGCTAATTTTCAGTGTTTTGGTGCCTTTGTTATGTAAGAAATCAGGAAACTCTTAACTACAAAACAGAACAGAAACTCAACCCCCGTGTTAATTTCTCTGTAGGCTACTTGCTGTAATTAGTTCTCAGCTAACACTGGCTATGAGCCTTTTCAGTACAAACATATAAACCTTCCTTAAACAACCAGCAACATGAAGAAAATATGCAAAGACTCGACAATTATCGCTCGTTACATCCCTTTTTCTTTCAGTACACAAATGCACTAATTATTTGAAATTAGAACAAAATAAGTTTGGGTGATTCCATTATTCTTGCAATGGATTCTGGGACATTAGGAGCAGCTTTTACAAGTGTAATAATGGTTTACATTAAAAAATAGACATTTGATAAAAAGCACACAAGAGCTGGTTAATTCCTGAATCTCTTTTGGGTGATTTAGCGCAGGGGTTCCCAAACTTCTCAGCCCACGACCCCCAAAATAATGGTGCCAGAGACCGGCGACCCCCATCCACCCTGGAGGACGCATATGACGTTTTGCACCGCCGCACAAACACACCATCGTGACCCCCAGAGGTTTCCCGACCCCACTTTGGGAACCACTGATCTAGTGTATGAAGCCTAAGTGATTTTCAGATTAAAAAACAGACGAAGCTCTTTGTTCTGGTTGCTCACGTCTCTTCATGGAGGATAAGACTGTGGAGGAATTTAACTCTTTATAACTGTGGAGGACAATTGATATGAAACATTCAGAGACGTGTGAGAGACATGAATTCAAAAAAGTACAGGCTACATTACAGGTGGTTACAGGACATTATTACTTTGCTGACTCTATAGCAAACCACTGATTGCAAGCCGTGTGTTTCTCTTTTTTGTCACTTGTGAGGACAACTTCACAAAGGAAAATAGCCTGGGGGGTACAACTGCTATAAGCTCAAAATTAGTCAGCCTCACCTTTGTCACACTTGCATAAAACCAGTCTTAGAGCAAAAGTAAAACTCACCTAATGAAATAGATTAACCTAATCTGTTTGCTTCTGGCTGCTTTGTGGTCTTACAGTGCTGTGACTCTCCTCTAGTCTCACATAAGCTGCAGCTCTCTGGGTGCTGATTGGCCCGAAACGACTGTTTTAATTCTGTCCTTGAGCAAGGCACTGTGCCTCTTCAGCTGCAGGGGCGCTGATGTGCAGCTGACTGCCCTGAAATCCACATGCAAACGATAATTTCCCTATAATAAAATGACGTCACATGACAGCATTAACCATAAGCTGCCAACAAGTTGTACCTGCATTGTGACAAGCACGAGGACAGAGAGCTTTACCGTTCCTGTTTAAAAATGAGGATGTATGAATCTGTTGCACGAGTCGACTGAACTCTCCTCTCAGGTACGCGCAGCCAATGGGAGCGCAGGAGGGAGTGCTCAACAGCGGAGAAGCGGTCCGCCCCGGCACAGACACAGCACACCTTCAGATGGAGATGAAGTAGCAGCGGCAGTCGATCAACCGAGCGAGAACAGCTTCTGCACCGCGGATCCGGAGGTTTTCCTTCAGGGGGGACAGGTGACAGAGCACACTGAGCGAGACTCAGCCGCCTCAGCGTCCATCGGTGGAAATTACTGCTGTTTCACCCCCCCGCGCGCCCTCCCGATTGCAACAATTACTCTACTACATGCATTTCGATCCGATCATCTGAACCCGGTCCACCAAGATGGAAAATGCGCACACTAAATCTGCGACTGAAGTTTTAGACAACTTCGGTGTGAACGAGAACACTGGGCTGACTCTGGAGCAAGTCAAAGTCCATTATGAGAAATATGGGCCGAACGGTGAGTGGTTTTTAGCATTTTTTTTTTTTTTTTTGCGCCTAATTTCAGCACATAGCTGGTGCGTACTACAGCCTGCATCGATTCACTGCCAGGAAATCCAACTAATGCCGTTATATGTCAGGCTGTTGTGAATCGTGCGGGAATCTGTTGTGAATCAGTCAGTGGAAATGAAATGTGGCAATGGCACATTCATTGATGCACATGGCTGTTTTGAAATCATTCATTGCATAGCACTCTAGTTAAAGTTGGCACATTGATTAGACAGATCTGGACAAGTTGTTTATCAGTGAAAATAAACTAATTTCATGAATTTCTTGGATGATTTGAATAATTCACCAAGATCCACCTTTTTCATTCAGCCAGTCCCGCGTGGTCTCATCGCGGCCGGTCTCGTTTGAAAGTATATCAAGTTCTCTAAAGAAAGCTTTATTCTCATGGAAAACAAGCCGACAGCCCTCCCTCACTACTGACACAGTAATGTGCTGCTGCTGCTGCTGTATGTGTGTGTGTGCGCGCGCGCGCGCGTGTGTGTGTGTGTGTGAAGACAGACATCCTTGGCTGACATGCTTGGATCAGGAAGTACAGAGCGGGCAGGCTCATGCTGGAGTGGAAGAAGATGAGGTGGTGAAGATAATGAAACAGAAAATCTTGAACAACCTGTTTTCACTTTCAACAGTCGCTCTGCACATGGCTTATACTTTCCAGTTCAAATTACAAGATAACAGAGGGAAGTGGATATGCTAATTTATTTGTAATAGTCCATGTGAGAGTGATTAACATAACGAAGTTGCTGTTTTTTAGGTGTTTTAAAGGTGAAAATAGAACCCGTGCAGCTCTCACACACGTGGGCCCCCTGAAGCCCTCACCATCCTTTACACCCAGCTGGTGTTTGATCAGTATTTTCACGTTGAGCTCGGACCTGACATCACCACACCTTTCCCTCCCCGGCCTGTCATTTGCATGTGTGGCCAAGCTGTGGCAGAGCGGCATATTGTGCCAGTCAGACAGTAGCCCTTTTGTTGCAGCCAGCCACTCTACCCAGGGGCTCTTGATGACTTCATGGAAAAAAAGCAACATCTTGCCACAGATAGCATCTCTTTCGCTTTGAGCTGTGAACTTCCTGCCTTGTGCAAGCACATTATGCAGATAAACGCTGCAGGGAGGGAATACCCTTTTTCCTTTCAGGGGCTAAATGTGCGTATAGGGGTCATTCACTCTAGCTGCTCCTCCATAAGCCATAAAAGGGGAAAAAATAGCATGAAATTGGCTTGGGTTTGTTTACTATTTAAGTACATGTCATTGCAGAGTGATGTACGACTGTGAAACGGCTCCTTCCCCTCTGCTCACAAACCGCAGACTATGTAGATTACTGCAAGGACTCTTGTGTGAGCCTTGGTGTTTTGTTCCAGGCTGCGTCCGTTCAAAGCTGTTTGCAGATGGTATGATCGCCCCGCTCCCACTGACGTGGATGCACAGTATTTCACTCTGAGGCGTAGTTAGCAGGAGCTCATTATCAGCCGGGTCATTAACCTAAATCAACATGTCCGCAAGCAAGATCCCAACTGCTCAGTGCTCGCACATTCAGTGTTCAGCATGTCCAAGTGTGGACAAGGAAAGTCAAAAAGAGGCAAAGCGATAGATGATCTGCTTCACTGCTAATGCACTGCTCCAAGTGTCCGCAGGAGGAGGCACTGTCATGCCAGGAGGGGATGAGTGTGTGTGTGTGTGTGAGTGACGTGTTTGACTCAGACATCACACTCCTCCGTGGTGCTGGGGAGGTTTCACACACCTGATCGGCCTCTGGATCTGCATGGATGAAGGAGTTTAATCACTGCTGGATCGAGAAACATCTGAGAACTGTCTGTTGGCTGCTAACCGACCCATCGGACAGCATGATGAGAGTGTGTCCTGCCTCATTACTTCTCTAGATAACTTTGAAGGGGAAAATGTTGTGAAACCACTTTGAGGCAACATCTTTTGGCCTGCTTACGTGCATCTCTTCTCTTATTAGTGTGCACGACAGCATTTATTCATTTGCTTAAAAACTTAAAGCTGAGCTGTCTCATGAATTAGTCTTGAATGGCAGAATGATTTAAGTTTTTGCTTTTGTTTTATTAAGAAGAGATTTAACTTCCTTACGTGACCTTGCACTCAATGGTAACAGTTTTTGCTTTTTATGTGCTTACAGTTATTGGAAAGCACATAAAATGTTGCCTTTCAGTGCCACGGTGTAAGTAAATGCAGGTGAGCGGTGACTGGGCTTCCTGGCTGCATGTCGGCACTTTCATGTCCTGTGACAGCAAAACCCCGCTGAGCAGCGTCAGAGTTTCTGATCCCTCTCTGAGATGTTGGCAAATGAGCTTTGTCGCCACATCTGGACATTCGTTTCTACAAAGCAGGCTGCGCTGCAGAACGGAGGTGGCTGACCTTTTATTCACACCTTTCATTTATGGTCCACTGGCAGCTCCTTTATTTGCAATATTCTCACACATACACACACGCGCGCGCACACGCTCATGCACATAAGAAATGCAGATGATTTACTGTTGAACTAAATGTACCTCAATTTACAAGGAAGTTTATCACTTTCATTGTGAAATAGCTGATTCTACTGTAGTAAAGGAAGTCATAGGCCTCTCTCACTCTCTCTCTTACACACACACACACACACACATGTAGACACACATGCTCTGTGTGTGTGGGTGCATCAAGAATGCCTGTGCTGTTATGGTTTGCGGTGCATTATGATTGTCTCCTGTGCACTCACAACCCCGTTTCAAATCCACGCAGAGTGTCAGTAAAAGGGCATTTTGTCCTCATGAGTAGTCACATTTTTCAGCTTTTTGTGTGTGTGTATGTGTGTGGGGGGGGTGTTTAATAAAAGGAGCTGGTCCACAGAAGGTATTAATTCATTGATTCCTCTCCTTTTTAACATTTAAGTGAATTTTTTGCCGTATAATCTCACAGATGACAGCGTCAAAGCTTACGTTCTTCAGATTTAAGAACACTGAAATATAGTTTAGATATTAGAGGCATTATTAATCATGGCACGTCAAATAAATCTCCATTTCAGCCTGAAGTCAGTCTTGGATGTGTCTTTCGACACTCCCTTCTGAAGAGTAGCTTGCAGTTGCGCAACATATTCAGGTTAAACAACCTTGCAGTGCATGTCATTGCACCACCGTGTTCTGTGTCCAATGTTACATGAATTTGTTGACGTCAGAAAATGATAATAGCTCAGCTTTGTGAGAGACGATCTTTCCAAACCTATCAGCATTCTGCACACAAGCTAACTGAGCTTCTTTTGATCCTACTGACCATTTGACTATTTTATTGATTCCATTATTATACATGTGAGCTTGTTCTCCTAAATTGGAAATGCCTTTACTCTCTGGCACCTGAAAGGTGTTTTGTTTTCTGCCACTGATGCAACCCCAGGAGTGTCTGACGTAGCTGCTTGTGGTGATTCCATCCCTGGTAAATTATGCAGCCTTACTGAGCTTTCCTCTCTGTTTTCTGCCACGAATAATGATTACTACTTCCTCTAGTGAAAGCTCGCTTGCCATTGTTTCTCTTCCTGTTCTGCAACTTGACATAGAAGCAGCCTGACTTAAGCTTTCTTGCGTTTGAAATACGAGACGCGGTCTGTTGTTTCCTGCTCCGCCTCCTTCACACTGACACGCTCAAAACTGCAGATTACACTCCTGAATGAGCGGCTGTCGGCTTCCTATTAACTGTCACTTGCTGTGAAAATGGTCCAGTTGAGAGTTAAACTGTGGCAAGAGTGTTGGAGTTGTGTGGGCTGAAAACGGAGAGGTAGAAAAGTAATTTGAAGTCTTAGGGGTGTTGAGTCACTTCCCTCTTCTAGTGGGCTGCGTGTGTGCCTGCCCAGCCGCCTTCAAAGGAACTGTGATCCTGTTCGAGCTTGTCACTTGTCTTGCCTCCTTTCCTCCCACCTCTGCATCTGTCACTCAGCATCATGCCCTTATGGTGAGATGCTGTTGAGTCACCGGACTAACGCACTTTCACTGCTGTTCTCTGCCCGGGCGCTCTGCTCCAACGCTGCACTGAGGAGATGTGTACTGAAATGTGTTTGTGTCTTAGGGAGCAGGCTGTGTGTACACAGAGCATATGCTCCATACAGTATCTGTCTGCAAGGCGCACCGTACAACAGGAGATAAACAATTCAGACAGAGATGAGCTGTGTGTACAGTATAATAAGCTGCACCTTCTGGGGGCTTTTGGTGTCTGGAAAAGTATGTAAAACCTTGAAAACTCACATGTTCTGATGAATGAGCTTGTTCTAAAAGAACAGTTAAGCCTCCACATTGTCTGAACAAAAAGCAACATGAGAGACATGAAGATTACTTTGCTGTTAAGTAATTATTATTCAGATTCAGTGACTTGTAATCAGAGCTGATAAATGGCCAAAATCCAGTATCCTGACATTTTTTTAACCAAATACCTCAATATCAGTATTGTGACAGTATTGTATATGGCTGTTTGTGCTTTCACAAAATATTAAGCAATGACATTTTTGATTTAAAATCATCAGTAATGTGGTTTTGATGACTAAGGGTGTTTTCACACCAGAGCTGTCCGGTTAAAACGGACTCTGGTGTGGTTCATTTGGTCTGGTGTGAATACTGCAACTCAGGTGCGGATCAAAACAACTGTGTTAGAACAATCCGTTCTGTTCAGAACATTGCATCACTTTACTGTGAAGCGCTTTCACACCAGCCTTATTTAGTTCAGTTGAAATTAACTTGAGTGTGTTTCCCCCTTTTGGTGTGGTTTGTTTGTGTGGGTGTAACTGCAGCAGTTGCACTCGGGCTCGCACCAGAAGTGAACCAAACCAGCGGACCGAGACCTGGTTGTAGCGGGGGTCCCGGTACGCTTCCAAACGAGCTCTGGTGTGGTTCGTTTGTGGTGAGAACTTGATCTGACCTCAGTCTGATTTAACTGCAGAAAGGACTGCACGTTTTTGGACTAGTCCAGCTCCCGTAGGCAGCTGCGTGCATTACGGAATGAGGAAGTGTTTCCCCTGTCACAACAACAACAACAACAGGCCAGCGTGAGTAACGTGGACAAACGTCAAGAATGAAACGATGTAGTATCCCGATGACCAACACCTAAATCAACCCCACAGTCGCCTCTGCATGGTGAAATCAATCGTAGCGGGTGCCTTGTTTGCTCGTCTCTGTTTACATTACTGGAGTTTGCCCACGTGGCAATTCTGGCCAATCAGAGAGCAGTTCAGGATCTACCACCCTTACCAATTAAGGTTTTTTTTTTCCCAACCATATCAACTGATTCGGACCAGAGCGAATAAATATGTGTGAATGTGAACCAGACCAGCTGAAAAAACCTTATCATTTTCACATTTGGAGTGCAGCAGGAAAGTGGACTAGAAGTGGACTGTTAGGTGTGAAAGCGCTGTAAAAGCACAAAAATGGCAACACATAACCATAACACGATGCAACAATATCCAAAATCTACGATAATATCTAGTCTCATATCACAATATCAATAAATATCACAGTGTCAATAAATATCGATATAATGCCCAGCCCTACTTATGTCTGCTTAAAGTTTGTCACTGAAGAACAAAATAAAACGATCTGCACAGGGTGAATTATTTTGAAACTGACCAAATTGTCTGTGTCTGTCTGTGACTTCCTGTGTGCTTGATGTAGCTATCCTCTGCTTCGTTTGTTTCGGCTTAAACGGTGGATTAATTACTTTGAGCTTCACGTAATCTCCACGAAATGACTCATTTTACTATCAGAGTTTAATCCACGCACTTTGGAAAGTCGAGTGAAGCCTCACCATTACAAGGTTTAGAAGAAACAGGCGGTTCTTCTACATTAGCTTAGTCAGCGTATGATAAACTTGCAAAACGCTTACCGCTGCTTAAGGTTTGCAGTTGGAACTTGTGTACGTGAATTTGTTGCTGCGTTGCATTCATCAGTTTTAATACATTAAGCTGTGTATAATTACACCATGTATTCTCTGTACCATTCTGTGCAGTTACAGTTCAATACAAACTGATCAGTTATTACACCCCTAGTGTTTTCACGTTCCTCACCTGAAGGGGAAGGTATCTGTGCACTTCTCAAAATCTTGTGGTCAAATGTAACCTGGGAAAGCTAGATTTGGCACAGCACACATGTGAAAGCCAATCACAGGCAAAGAAACCATAAAAATTTGGCGCAGAGCAGACGTGTCAGTACAGAAAGTAAAAGTTTGCAACCCTTAACACCGTGTCAACCCCTGCACGTTACAAGCCAACAAACAACATAAAAAAGATGATAACCATCTCTGATGCGTCTGCTAGTCATCGATTTTTGTGAACAAAAGACATCTGAGTCCCAGACTCTTTTTCTCTTCGGTATGAGTTCAGACATGGAGCCTGTCGCTGAAATTTTACCCTCTTGATGCACACAGCTCTCCTGCGGGTCAACCCGAAATCAAGCAGGTTTGGGGGCGGAGCCCAATGACTGATCTAGAAATTTTCATTGTGAAAGGAAGAGTAGATGTTCTTCAGCTAATTTTTACAACCAAATTAAACAAAATATTCATATTAGAATACTTTACATACTTCAAAATGTGTCAGGAGAGAGACTTTAAATAGAATTAAAATTGTGAAAACAAAGTTTTCACTTTAAAATCATGAGTACTGAGTAGTTTCACATTAACTTTACTGTCACAGATACTGTTTGATACTGATTAAAATACCTCAACTTTTACCTTTGACAACTGTGTGCAGTACCACTAACCTGTTATAAATGTGCTTGAAGTTGCATTAGTCACTTGCTGTTTATGGAAATTTGCTGCTTTTGCAGTAAGAATCTGTTCCGTACAGGATGAGACACTGCTGGGAAGCAGCAGGGTCTTTTTTTTAAAAATCCATTTTGTTTTCAGTGTGATTTGTTGTCCGTTTGTCTGTTTGTCAGCAATATTATAGAGGAACTAGTAATCCGATTCTCATTTCCCAGGTGGAGGGTCAGATTTTGGTCGACTCCAAATCACAAGGCAGACACTGTAATTATTTTTTTTTACTTCGTCAGCAACGAGAGACGTTAGCCAAACATCTTCAGTTCAATAGTAAAACAAAACATAGACAACTGTAGAAGTATGATGACTCCATACTCACAGATATCAGTAATCCCCTCTGTGAGTTGCTCAGACATCATACAAAAAGCAGTCATTATGGAGGGACAGTTTTCATGAGAGAACCTTTGCAGTTGTTGCACTTTTAACTACCGTTGAAATGTAAATAGACATATTATGCAACTAAGTATGCACATACTTAAAACCAAAAGAGAACTTTCTGCTCTGAACTCCAGCAGAGAGATAAAGAAAAAATATTCGGATATTAAGCTTTATGTGAGCAAGCACATATAATGGCCCTGAAGTTTGCACTTGCAGATTTATGTATTACAGAAAAGTGGATTATTGGCCTTGGCAGAGGTCTGAGCTCTCCAAGTGCCCTTCTCGTTGTTATTGTCAACAAATCCCTGAAAAAGACCAAAAGGAAAAATGTGTTAGTCTGTCTCTCAGTACTTTCCAACTTTCCAATATTCTGTGGCGCTCAGCCTCAGGCCCATTTGTTCCTACTAAAGATGTGCAGCTCTAAAAAAAAAACACAGGTTATAAATGTATACTTTAATTTTTTTAAGGGTTTAATCATGTCGTAAAGCAGCTGGCCACTGTAGTTTCTAGCAAATGTTACTCAAACAGGAGTAAATGGTGCTTTTTTGGGACTATTTTCCACTGCAGATTTGGTGCTCTAGTGAGAATTTACTGATGCAGGACGTGTGGTATTAACTTAAAATAAATGACAGCGCTCACTGCTCAGGCTCATTGTAATAATGGAACATGTCAGCCAGTGCAACAGTGCGGCTTACTAATGTGTTTTTAATGGTTTTTTGGAAAACACTGAAACTCTGTGGGCAAAGGAAATTGGACAAATACAATAAAGCTTTGGATACACAGATAAAACTTGTTACTGCGATTGGGTCATTGTTGCTTTTGGTCTTTCTGTGGGAAAAGAACGAACATCCAAACTTATTCTTTCGTATCATTTTGGTGCATTTCACAGTGACATATACATCCAGGGTTCGTGATGCCTCCATTGCTGCAGTGCTCAGATCAGTAAAGTTTTAGTTCACCCGGCATTTGATTGGACAGAAGTGTCGCTCTGGTTTCTAAACCTAGAATAAACCCTATAAATAGCCTGGTGGCAACACAGATATTTCTGTCTGCCGTTATGGGGATTGATGGCTATTTTTCACAGCATTCAGCTTCCCCAATTGGCTACTGGGTGGCTGTGTGCCATCCTTCTTGCTAGCATGTTGGGATGTCAAAAAAAAAAAAGGTTCCTCACGCAGCTGTGACCTTAAAGAGGAAGCTTGAAGCCCCAACAAGATATGGCCTCTGTGCTAATCACCTCATGCATGTCCTGTTCAGCTGACAGGCCCTTTTCCTTTTCCTTTGCAACTCGCCAGTAGAGCTCATCAAACTGTGTCTTAATGTATTTCAGAGTTTTGTTAAAATGAAACAAATGTGCAACAAAGCGGTGTAATATGTGTGCACCTAGAGGGCAGGTGACTAAGGTAAAAGCATAAACAAATTCTTATGTTTTGTAATTATCAGGTTCACTCTTTCATAGCTCAGGTATTCTCTGCTGGGCAAGTGTTTGTCATGAAACCTGAATGTGTTGATTTTCAAAGGAAGTAGTAACGAACAGGCTGTCGAGTGTGATTGTTTTGGTTGGTTTGGTAGACACACATGTCACAGATGCTTTCACAGGGCGAGTATGCTGCAGTTTAATTTCAGCATGTGCCATCCTGTGCAGCATCCTGAGGGAAAATCCAGCCTCTTTTTCCCTGACCACAGCCGGATGACGTCAGAAACAATCCAGCCAATCGGCAGCCGCAGCAGCCACTGAGCTGAATCTTGTGTCCCTTTTCTGTCTTAATTGGCTTGAAAAGATAAAATCTCCACTCAGAAACTAATTCTCCCTTTCTGACACGACATGCTCACAAAAGAGCTTATCTCGGTGAACCTTTGGCAGTTGATGGTGTTTCCTGTCTGTGTCCTGCAGCTCGTAGAGAATCCCAGGTTGATCAGTTAATCAAACAAAGCAGCTAAAATAATATTGATTGTAATAAGCAGGGCCCTTCCCCTGTGTCTTTTCTAGTCATTCACTGAAAT
Source organism: Naso annulatus (assembly GCA_029783625.1). Lineage (NCBI taxonomy): Eukaryota > Metazoa > Chordata > Actinopteri > Acanthuriformes > Acanthuridae > Naso > Naso annulatus. The sequence goes on along the minus strand of JAPZDX010000006.1, from coordinate 3,980,877 downwards.
GATACCATTATTTCCTGTATTTGTTCAGACTGTGCAGAGTTACACTTTACTGAAGTCAAACTTGTGAGGCTGGATTGTCAGCAGGTTTTAAACATTTGCCTAATGTTCGTTGAAATGTTACTGCAGCTTGAGGCTCTTTCTGCTGCAGTCAATCGAGAAAATCCATGGTGTCTCAGAAAAAGTTTTTAAACTTTGCATATTTTACACTTTCTACTGGAATATTTAACTAAATATATATCTAAGACCTTTTTTGACACTGTAGAAATATTTTCCAAATCTTTCTGATGAAACTATAATTTTTCCTTCTAATAAACAATAGCTGCTTTATCAGTTTGTTAACTGAACTGTGTTTTAAATGAGATAGGAATTCTTTACATAGAGCATTTTAGTGTGACCATACAAATACCAATACAAACAAAACTTAAAAACTAGAGGCCATCTATGGGTGGGAATGTCTAGGCACCTAATGATTCAATTCGATCATTATTCAGGGGCCTGCGGTTATGGGGCATCTTGATCTTATATCTAGCTTACACATAGCGTGGCTCTTGTCCTGTTCACTTTCGCTGTCAACTTTGTAGAGGCCAAAGTTTTTCCAGACACTAACTTTAACCCACTCTGTGCTGGTCGGATCTCGCCCTCAGCCGTGTTTCTTTCTTGTATTTTTATGAGCTCCCTGAAAAACTGTCCGGGTGCACGATGTGCTGCTGTTCCTTTTTTGTTCCATCTATTTTATATTATTTAAAATTTTGATTATGGATCGTTGAAATTTTTTTATTGATTCATAATCGTCCACGTCTGAATCATGATGCATCTAAGAATCAGTTATTTTCTGCATCACCAACGCCAGCCAGGGTCACACTCTGCCTTTCTCATATACACCTATCAAGTTTCCTGACTGCTTTTTTGACACTATCAGGTTTACAAAATCTGTTCTCTGAAATTTTTACTCAAAACCTCTTTGGTGGCTGTTCCCACTACACTTTACCTTCTTAACATGGGTCGCCATCGTAACTCCAAAATGCGGCTCAGCTGGGCGGGCACAGCAGAGACGTTTCATAGCAGCTAGACAACGTCAGAGGCATTACTTCATACACTCGTTATGGAGTTTAGAATTGACCGGAAAACGGTGGACTGTCTTACTCAAACAGGACTGCCTCCTCAAGTAAGAATTACACCCAGAGACACAGCAGGAAGATGACATCCTTGCAGGTGAAGTGATGCCTCTGGCGTTGGTGCACTGTTATGAAACGTCTCTGCTGCATCGCCCAGCCGAGCCTCGTGTTGGAATTACGATGGCGACTTGTGTGAAAAAGGCAAATAGTTGTCTCCAGTAGCACAATATGTCATGATCACAGACACGCACAGCGAAAACAATGCACAACAGCCATACTGTCCCAGCTGACAAACACAGTATGTTAATAATGAACCATTTTAAAAAGCTATCAACAGCTGCTCAGTGCTGTAAAACAACTGTTGTGGTTTAAAATAACTGTTTACCAATGTAGGGATGGCAACGCTGGTTTGTCTGTTATCTCCCATGGTTCAGTGCACACAGACAGTTACAGTCTCCACAGGATGTACCCTTTTGATTTTGGTGATCCCCTCGATTCTTCCCTACTTCCCCCCTGAATTTGGGGTTTATGGGTAGGGATGGGAATCGAGAACTGGTCCCAGTTGAGAGCCAGTAACAAATTAGAATCACAATCAGTATCATATGCCTCCAAGCTTATCAGTTCCTCTTATCAATACCCAGGCATGTAGTGCTGAAATTAAAAATGCAGAACTCAACTGCAAAGGCTGTGCAGCCTGTGGACCGCCTACAGCAAACTCATTGATAAACAGTTGTGGTAATTAAAGAGTTGCAGCACTGATACTGAGAACTGTGTGGGCCTACTTTTTTTCTACACAGAAAACTGATCAGGTATTGATAAAGAACTGGACAGATGAGCAAAACCGATAACAGCGTTAGTGTCATCATTTCCGTTCCTCTTTATGGGTTGAATTAGATTTTGCTCAGACATTCTTGTCCTCTTCAGGATATATTGTAATACCTTTGAGTAACATTTTGTCAAAATTTCCTTCTGTTTAATGCATTCCCCTCAGTCTCACTTATACTTTGTGTTCAGTGCTTATTAGCAATCATTCCGATACTGGTATCGGTATTGTAAGAACTTTAATGCCTTCGATACTGCAGAAAATGCTGGTATCGTTATTGGCGAGTACACCAGTCTGTACACCGATCCGTTACCATGTGATTTATTAGCTGTTTCTGTTGTGCTTCTGCTTTATAGTGTTATATTTACATCTTTTTATTTAACTTAATCTGATAATACCTTACATTTCGGAGGATTTGTTATTTTTATATGCTGGTATTGGATCAGTACTCGGTATGAGCCGCTACCCAAATCGGAATTAGTATTGGGAAGGAAAAGATGGTATTGGAAAATCTCTCATTGACATGCTAACGCACTATTAAGATACTGAACAGGGATAAATATTATTGTTGCTACACGTCAGCATGTTAGCATTGTCATCGTAAGCACGCATGAGCTGCTAGCGTGGCTGTAAACTCTTAGTCCTGTTAGGTTTGATCCTTGTGTCTGAGTGCAGCAGCTTTAATCAAGTATGAGATGTTTCCGGGCCCATAATGACTGAAGAGTAGCTGCATGTCAGGGCTCCACATCCTTGTTTAATTATGCTGCTGAGGAGCGATTAGTGACTGGTACCACTTCCTCCTCTGCTCCCATTCTGATCCTCAGCATGGCTGATCTGAGGTCGGCAAATCTGCTACAGACACTCACCCACTTGACATGGCTGCATATGACCTCCTCAGAGAAGGGAAACCCTCCTTTGACACTGAAGTCGAAGGGAAGAATGACTGTTAGACTGCACGTCTACTCTGCAGTTACTTGCTTTGCCTTCAGTGTAACAGGGTTGAGGAGGAAAGCAGAGTACATTTATAATTCACATTTGATATGGTTAATGCATTCAGACCTTTTCCGGTGGGAGAATACATTAGGAGAGTAAGCGGATATAGGAAGCTATCGTAGACTGTGTCATTAGGGATTGCCTCATCATGGTATTTATAGGCCTGTTTGACATTCTCGTGGACGGTGGAGGCAGCAGGATCCTGGAGCTGGATCCACTTAGTGAAGCAGCACAAGTCTTAACTACTAAACCTCCATGCACCCTCTCTACATCTGCTCACACCTAACAAGTCGGCTGCTGCCTGTTTTGTTTCAAGGTGTGTCTGCATGCTAACAGTGCATTAGCATCCTGCAGAAGCTAGAAATGAGCTTGTTCCCGTCAGAATGTGCCCTGTGCGTGTGCTGTATTAAGGCTCCGCAGATTGCATAACATTTATTCTTGGTAAATTTTGACAGACACTGGCACACTATCTCGTAAAATGCTTGTTTTCAAGGAGCCTTCATGAGCCAAGTTGCCATGGTAACTGCTGAAAACTTTCTCATGTTTTTAGTTTACACAAGGGGGCATGAACTGTAGCTCGTTAAGTCTGCTTAACCACACTCAGATGTGATGTTTACTGGGGGTCCCAATAACCGGACCTGTAATTAGTTATGGACTCAGTCAGACTTGAAAGAGGAGCGACAGAGAAGCTTGCAGCGAATGCTACTTTGTCAGCATAGAGTTGCAGTGCGGATACATAAATGGCCTGTTTCCTGCTTTTCTTTCTGACTTTCTGGACACAGCAACGAGCCCTGCGCTGTTGTTGGCAACCGTCTCCAGGAAGTGTCTCCCCTCTGCGCCGCGCTGCTCGCTTTTCTGCTGCATGTAAACAAGCTCTTTTATTCATTGTCTGGGCTGGGAGGGAGGAGGCGGGGGGAGGTGCTGTGGGGACACGGAGAGGGAGGTGAAGTCAGCATTCAGGAATGTGCCTGGGCAAGCCCCGGGTTGACACAGCCCAGATGACTGTGAGGGAATCCTTGGCAGAGGGAAGCCGGGGAACCCCGTTCAACACCTCCAGCCCTTTCCCTCCCCCCCTCTCTTTTTTCACTTCGCCGTCTCCCTCTCTCTCTTTCCCCCTTGGTCTGTCTTGTCCTTTCAGTGAGTCGATCTTTGTCTCCAGCATTGGAGTCGCAGCCAGCCTGTCTGCCATAAAAAACATTATACAACCAGGGAGGCACAGTAAAGGGGAAACAGACTTATGTCAGACTGGTGGAGCACGGAAAACAGCAGAACCCACTTCTCCACATTTCTGCTGCTGCTGCTGCTGCTGGCAAAGTGTGGCCAAAAGTCCCCCATGAGTTCAACCGTGTCCAACCTGAAAATCATCCTGACTGCAACTTTGAAAAAGTAATTTGCAACAACTCATCAGCTATTATTACAAAGGCTGAGGATGATCATAGATGGAGCCGAGAGACGACCTCTCCACGAGGGTCAGTCTTCTTAAGAAGGTTGTTTTCTAATAGATGTGCAAAACTAATAATATTGGGCATCTCATATGCAGTTTGACCTGTGCTCTTCAAATCAAATTAAAGTGCTGGGCTTTAACATCTGTTGAAAAACTCTTTAATAGCTTGTTTGAACTGCAACAATCTGTTCCGCTTCTGCAGGTTTTATTACAAACCAAATTAAGAAAGTTATTTCACCTTAAATTATCAAACAACATTTTCTCCTACTTGGGCAAAGTTTGCTGTCTTAGGACAAGTGAAAAACACATTTTGAAGCAGTGGAAAAATTCCAGCAGTCATGATGTGAAACATTTTCTCTTTCCGCTTGTGGCAT
>JAPZDX010000006.1:3933768-3946696 GCA_029783625.1 Naso annulatus | reverse complement strand
GGGCTGAAATATCCCCCTATGAAATGGGACAGCCCTTTAAGGCTCTGATACGTCATCAGACGTCATTGATGGCACGGTAAACACACGCGGGCGCCCTGTATGCCATCAAGGGCTAAAATTAGCATTTAAATATGTTAAAACCAAGCACTGTAGTGCACAAACCAGCCGTAAAACAATGCTAACTTGGCTAATTAGCTAACATGGACATGGACATGAGCAGGCACACATACGCAACTAGAGATTTTTGTTACGTTTGTTATAAACAACCGGTCTGTAATACATTGAAACGGCATTAAAGTAAGGTAATCCAGAGGGTGTCATAACTATTTACTTGAGAAAAATGCTTTCATTTGTGTGTTTCTAAAGTTGCCTCCGAAGCTTTTGTCTCCATTCCTCCTACCCCTCCGTTTGTAGTGTTCCCCTGAAAAATGTTAATTTGAAGGGCCAGATTGCCCTACCACTTGCCCTTCTCCTCTGTCTCAACATGAATCGGGACAAGCCTACCCCATGAACGCGCAAAACGAAGGGGTGGGGCTAAGGGGTGAACTGGGATTCAGCCTAACAGTTAGTGCGTCAGTTGTTGCCTCTTTCCAGCTTTTTTAACATTTAACACACAGGCCTTAAAAAGTTTCAATATTGGCATGTTTTTGGAGAAAACAGACCTATTCTGATGTGCTGATATATTTGCCATAGGTCAGAATCTGCAGATAATATCAGCAAACTGATGTATCGATTGGGCTCTTATTTAACAACAGAGACAGTGCATGGGTCTGATGCTGTTGATTTAGACTTTATCTGAAGCGTGTCGTTATGAAAGGGGTCTTAATGGAGTTTCTCAACCCTCAAATGCTATCAGTGGGTTTCATATTTTATGAATCCAAGAAACTGTTCATTAGCATGTTTTCATTTATTTCTGCTCCTACAGGCCAAAGGAGTGTATGAGAAGGTAGGTGAAGCCACAGAGACGGCTCTCACAACCTTAGTGGAGAAGATGAACGTTTTCAAGACTGACCTGTCTGGACTCAGCAAGGTGGAACGTGCCGGCTGCTGCAACTCGGTAAGCTGCGTGTGGCAGCGTGGGTGTGTGTGTTTGTGTGTTTGTGTGATGTTTATCAGAACTTAAAGGTAAAGCCATAGATTTTACACATCAAAGTCAAAAAAAAAAAAAAAAAGAGCTAGCCAGACTTTGTGCTTGAGGCTACTATAGCTGATATTAGCATGATACACTCGAGAGGTAACTGTGTGAAAATTTAGCATCGTAATTATAGTGACCAAAATTATCAAAGTTGTCAGTATTACTGTTAAAATGTGCTGAAAATGTTCATTAAGTACTGATAACAGTGTTCTGTGTGAAGAATATGCAAATAGAAACGTAGCCTGCACAGAATTCACACGCACATTCAATTAGCTCTAAGGCTGCGGAGTAAAACGTGCTGGTGGACTCTACTGCATTATGATGTGCAATGTTAGTGTTTTTACGAGTAGGTTACACTGAGTGTTAAAGTTGACATTATTGACCCGGTACTGGCGAGTTGAACAGACAAACCGTGGCAATGTCCCCATTACAAAGTCCCACATCCAGCATTGAGCTAAAAGCTGTGCTTGGGACACCGTTGCCAATTTTGATTGATGCTGGACAGTTTTTACCATGAGCTTGACACCAAAGTAATCAACTGCGATTTTAATGATAATCCAAAATTCACATTATAATACTAACCACTGCGAATTACACAGTGGTTAAATGTGAAACCGGTATTACATGCCTAATACACTCAAATCTTTGACCCAGGATGTGTTTTGGCCAATTTAGATGCCAGGTTTTCACGTGGATGCAGGATGTGTGGAATGAAAGAGATGATATTTTTGGTTTTGCTGCAGACCGACAGTGTTATAGAAGTGCAATGCAAAATCAATGGAATGCTATTTTAGTTCTCCCATTAATGTCAAATGAGTTTTTAAAACCAAGTCCGTTGATCCGTATAATGCACATCTTAACTCATTCATTCATCTACAGCGAGCATACTGGCTTCAACAACTGGCCTGTCTGCTGGAGGCTTTGCACTTCTCAGCATGAATAGCCAATGGGAGTGTAATTACTCCGCGACATTATGACAGCACAGTGACCTTGTGTGCACCATGTTTAAACAATTTGTTGTTTAACAGTAAAGTAATGTTTCATCCAGAGTGACTAAAAAAGAGTTAAAATGTCAGGGTTCAATTACCTTTAGGGTGTGATAAAGTATGTGTAACTTTAGGGTGTGAACTGGTGATTGTTAGGTTATGAGAAAAAAATGTCTTCAGCTTATCACAAAATCAAGTACTTGATCTTTTATGAGAAGATGTCAATGTGGAAAGTGTTTTGTGTGACAGACAGACGGATCACAGCTGTCGGTGGTGTTGCAGTGCCGATGGGCCTGTAATCCAGTGTGCTGTAGTCAGTCAGTCACCTCTGGGTGCGAGCCACTCCACTGTAGATAAAGTCATTAACGTCCTTGTTTGTCTCACCTCAAGAAGACAAAAGCTTAGTAGATACATTGATAAATGCTTACCAATAACAAACATCCTCAGCAAATGTTAGATAAGGGATTTTAGATAAGATGACCATAACTTTTTCCAGATCTTTGTTGGGCATCCAAAGCCTCAAAACAGAATAAAGAGGAGGAGAAGAATTTCCCATCATGCCGTGTCAAGACAAACTGCCAGAGGTTTGTCACATTGACAGATTTCAGCACAGCCGTCAAAAGTCCTCTGACAGGGCGTGTGAACATCACAGCAGTCTGGCTGGACAGAGAGCGTGATCAGTGTTTCAGACTTTAATGTATGCTGGGATCAGCACACGCTCTGAGCTTGAGGGACACCTACTGGTGGAACAAGGCGAGAGACTAGGTGCACATAATACAGTGTGTCAGAAACAGGATGTTTTCAAGCTTGAATTTTCTGTTTGCATTTGCTGTTGTTTTTCTTAAACCTCAGTTGTTATTGCTAAGCGTCCTCAGCCAGCTCTACTTCATTATCATGTGCTGTTGTGCACTGACATCTGAGGCAGCAGCCCGACATCCAGACAAGGTGGTTGAATCTTAGACTAAAGCGTCATCCTTCAGCTGTCAGTAGCTCAGCCAAATCTCTCAGTCATCCACCAGCTGCCAGCCTGACAGATGCCCACAAATACAACTACTTAGCTTAAACTTAGCTCATGCTCTGTGTCACTTTCTTCTTTTTCTTTTCAACCATCAGGTGATCAAGCAGTTGATGAAGAAGGAGTTCACCTTGGAGTTCTCTCGTGATCGCAAGTCCATGTCAGTGTACTGCACCCCCGTCAAGCCGGGCTCCCAGAGCAAGATGTTCATCAAGGCATGAATAACTAAATCAATCACAAATACACAGATAAATATTCTTTTCAACAATTTTGTTTGTTATCGTTGTCGATTGATGTTCTCCTCTTCTCCTCTCAGGGTGCTCCAGAGAGTGTGATTGAGCGGTGTCTGTACCTGCGGGTGGGAACAGGAAAGGTGTCACTGACTCCTGCCCTGCGCGAGCAGCTGATGTCGAAGATCAGGGACTGGGGGACGGGCAGGGACACACTGCGCTGCCTCGCCCTCGCCACTCATGACTCCCCGCCACGTAAAGAAGACATGGACTTGGAGAATTCCAGCAAGTTTATACAATATGAGGTACAGTCGAGGACTTTGGTAACACCTGATCCTAAGCTTAGAAATCCGTGTAGTAAGTGCAAGTAAACTTTTATTTTATGCCTCCTTTAAAAAAATAAATAAATTAGACTTTCAGAATTAAAGAAATATTGTGACATTTTGGTACTATGCCAAATGTATGGTAGCTAAAAATTAAGTTGGAGCCAGTTGCCAGGTAGCGTAGCTTAGCATAGAGACTGGAAGGAATGCCATCAGTGTTGCAGATTTTGACAGTTCCATTAGACATCAAAATGATTGCGTTATGAAATCCATGTTCTGCAAGGCTCGGAAATGAGGAAATAAAGAAATTATGTCAGCTGGATTTTATTAAGGTCAGAGCATTGGAATAATAAATCATCCATTTTTGCCCACTACATCTTAGCCTTTTTTTACCCTCAAGCGTGAGTAAAATAAAAGTTATATACTTTGTTTAGAAATAAAAAATTTCGGGAATCACTATATTAGATTTTTGTTGATATTTCCGAACTCCTTTTAGCCAGTAGCAATATATATACACATTTTTTTTCGTTATAAAGAACACAAAGTCTCACCTGTACTAGAATTTACCTGTTGCTCTTATTGTGACAGTCTAGTTATTTTTGAACACATTAAAAAAAAAACAACAACAATTGATTCTACCATACATGATTGTTGTATTCTCTTTCAAAAGTAGACATTACATGTATTTAGACTACATGTATAAAATGTGCAAAATGTATTTCTAACAGTTAAAACGAGCTTCGTATGCCTTTTTGAAAGTTACAAACTGCAACAACCTGGTGACAGACAGTGAGGTCTGCAGTGCATAAGATAAAAAATGTATCCCTTTTTAATGGAGCTTATCTTCTAAATTAAAATGAATTCTCCTAATTAAACAATATCTGCCAATATCTGTCTATACTGATACCATGCCAATAATATCGTGTATCCCTGAAAAAAATGTAATTATGGGTTATCTTGTCAGGAATTGAGAAGCAGGTAATTATCCTTATAATATCGACAGAAAGACATACATTGTTTATGCCCATTTGTAAGTAGTTGCTTTGTTACTTTGGTTTTTGTACAAATTAAACAAATGTACTGTAAAGAGCCAAAGTCATGATGTCATGTCTGGGTTCGCGTATGTTCCACCAACCTGTTCCTGAAGTTTTGATTTCACCAGCATTCTCTACAACACTTTACAGATGAGTTACAACCCTGCTTTACCTTTAGACAGAGCCGTTCTAGCTGTTTCCAGTCTTTATGCTTAAATAAGCTATTTTATTGCTTAGGCTTCTTATTTAACGTACAGATTGAAAAAAAGTAAATACGCATATTTCCAAACATGCCAAACTATTCCTTTAATGCCAGCTTTGCTGCTGTGTCTTTGTTGTTGAACCATAATAGCAGTGATTAAATCTGTATTCAGTTAAAGATAAAAGCTACAGTTTCTCAGGACAGGGCACAAAAAATAGACCTTTTAATGTTTTCAGTATTAACACAAGTAAAAGCACTGAATTCCATTTTTGAAACTACAGTGAGGTTCAGTTCTTAGAAATAATCCTTGTCTTTCTATTTTTTCTGTTTTCATTCAGTTGGGTCTCACATTTGTCGGCTGTGTGGGCATGCTCGACCCGCCGAGGAAGGAGGTGATCGGGTCAGTGAAGCTGTGCAACGAGGCAGGCATTCGTGTCATTATGATCACAGGCGACAACAAGGGCACCGCTGTGGCCATCTGCAGACGAATCGGCATCTTCGGCGAGGACGAGGACGTGACAGGAATGGCTTACACAGGCCGCGAGTTTGATGACCTCCCGCCTGATGCCCAGAGAGACGCCGTCAAACGGGCGCGATGCTTTGCCCGCGTGGAGCCAGCTCACAAGTCTAAGATCGTGGGATACTTGCAGTCATTTGATGAGATTACCGCCATGGTGAGAAGTGATGATGCAACTTGCTCCACTCATGGCTCTAATGACTTTCACTCTTACTTTACTTTCATTACTTTGTCTTCATGCCCTCTTCAGCTTTTACGCTTTTTTCTGCTTTCTGCAAATACACACAATGTATATTTCTTTTGCTATACACTATCTCTTAATGCCTGTTGCAAGGCAAAAAAAAAGCTTTTTTCCTTCCCTCAACTGTGCATTATTTCAATGGCTTGTGGAGATAGCTTGAAAAGAGGCCAGTGAGGAATGACATGTTTCAGGTCTCTGTGAGGCTGCTCTCTTAGACACTGCTATCAAAAGCTGTCATCTCTGGCCCGCTCCACTGCTTCCTATCTGACACGCGTCTCAGAAGAGAGGTTGATCCGAGGGGAAGATGAGAGGGAGGGTTGGAGACAACAATATCACCATTTGCCTGTCAGACTAACTCCACCATTCATCACAGTCCCAAAGCCGCTTTAGGCCCTGCCATGACAGATTAATATATCTCACTTGCTCAGCTTTAGCTTAATCCTGTCTGGATCTGAGGCGATAATGAGACTTTACATAATGAGATAGCGAGCGGTTCATTTTCAGTCATCGCTAGTTTGTTAGACCCATCGCGTTAAAAAATATCGTTCCCTGAAAATGAAGTCTGGGTTTAGTGTTTCAGGAATAAATACACTAAGGCAAGGAGTGGTGGCAGAAATTTTGATTTTGATTTTCTGTGACATTTAAGTCACTACACAGCATTGTGCCAAAGGAGTTATTTGAACTTTTATTCTTCAAAGAGTTTTACTCAGCTTTGTAGCTCTGAAAATATTCCCTTTGTTCACTAAAGTCGTTCTCTATATCAATAAAATGTGCCTTTGCTTACAAATAATGCTGAAAAAAAATGTATATCAAATTACAAGCATTGATGGAGTCTCTTATGAATAAATAAGCATTGTTTTGGGATTGTTCTCATAATCAGGAATTTTAAGAGGACATATTATACTCATTTTCAGGTCTTTGATTTTGATTTTGGACTCCTATAGAGCAGCTTAACACAACTGACCAAACAGTTAAGTCAGTTAAGTAAATTTTAGAAAATTGTGACTTGCCCCTTCTGTCTTCCCTGTGTTTTCTGCATTCTCTCAAAATGGTCTGTGTCAGTTATTCCTCCCCCTTTTCCCCATGACACAAAAAAAACACAGCTAGGACACTGATAAAATGTTACTTACAGCTTGTCCTTCTCACTCTTCAAAATGACAAAGCAACATGGGAACACCATTGTCCTTTAGCAGCAGTTTAGCTGTTAGTCCAGCTCATATGCTCAAGTTGAGGAAGTGAATAAATCCTTACAGAATAAATCCAAAAAAACAAAATCACTGGCGCTCACCTCTTTAGGAAAGTTTAACAAAGTTAAATGTCCTTCATTGACCCAACAAAAACACTTTATTGGAGCCATCTTTAACAAAGTGCTGACAGTAATCCATGAAGCAGAGAGCAGAACACAGCGATGTCCAAGTAGAGCGGAGGACAAGGCTGGCAAAGCACTGTGTGCATGAGCTGGCATGCCCATTTAAGAAGTCCAGAATTCATTAACATCACTGGAAAACACTGTAAAGCACAGCATGCGGAAGCAACTGAAACAGCCTGCAGGGCTCACTTCCAAATGTATGCTACTCATTATGTGACACTTTGGCATCATTTAACATGAGTATCCACATTGTAACAACATATATAGGTCAGAAAAGATGGAAAAGCATTATAGCTCTCCTGTAATGACACAAGCAACTTTTTCTCGTCACAGACTGGAGATGGTGTGAACGATGCCCCGGCCCTGAAGAAAGCAGAGATTGGCATCGCCATGGGCTCAGGCACAGCGGTGGCCAAGTCTGCGTCAGAGATGGTGCTGTCGGATGATAACTTCTCCACCATAGTGGCTGCCGTGGAGGAGGGCAGAGCCATCTATAACAACATGAAGCAGTTCATCAGATACCTCATCTCCTCTAACGTGGGAGAAGTCGTCTGGTGAGGAACGAACACAACTTTTTCACCTTCAGTCCGATGTCTTTAGCTGATGTTTGTGTGTCTTCTCACTCTCTGTCTCCAGCATCTTCCTCACTGCCATCTTGGGTCTCCCTGAAGCTTTGATTCCAGTCCAGCTGCTGTGGGTTAATCTGGTGACCGATGGCCTGCCTGCCACTGCTCTGGGCTTTAACCCTCCAGACCTGGACATCATGGACAAGCCTCCTCGCAACCCAAAGGAGCCTCTCATCTCTGGCTGGCTCTTCTTCAGATATTTGGCTATTGGAGGTAGTAATAATTTAAAAAATAATTTAAAAAAAATAAATAAATAATAATAGTAATTTATTTAAATAGCACCTTTTAAAACAAGTTACAAAGTGCTTTACAATTAAAACAATGGTGAAAGAAATAAGCAGTAAGACAAAAAATAAGGTCCTAAACATGATAAAAGTTACAACAAATGGCATCTGTTAAGAAAAAGCCAAACAATGAAAGTGAATTTTAAGAAGAGATTTAAAAGAGGTTAATAGGTTTGATTTCTACAGCCATGGGGCCCTCCTGAAAAGGCTTGGTCACCTTTTGTGACCAGTAGGGCCCTGCTGGATGATCTTAGGCAGCAGTCAGGCTCATAGGGAGTCAGCAGCTCGCAGGTGTATGCTGCAGCCTGACCATGTAGAGCTTTAAAAACAAGTAGTAAAAGCTTTCCATCTTTCTAAATCATTCGGCAGCAGAAAATGATCAGATATCCAATTACTTACCTTAGTCTGACAGGACAAAATGTGTGAAACATCAGTGGTTCCAGGTTTTAACAAGATATAGAGTGGCTTATCATCTGCATAGCAATAAAAATCTAAGCCATTTCCATGAAGGATTTGCTCAAGGGGTAGCATGTAAACAGTGAGAAGAAGGGGATCTAAAATAGACCCCTGGGGGACCCCACAAGAGAGAGGAGCACAAGACGAGGAGACATTATCAATCATTATAGATAAAGACATATTAGACAGATGAAAAAATTAACCAGTCCAGCGCCACATCACTGATGCCGACACTGTTCTACAGCAACTGATTAAAACATTATTGTCCACAGTATCGAATGCTAAGCTAAGGTCAAGGAGAATTAAAATAGAGAACAGCCCAGAGTCTGCTGCAGGCTGTAGATCATTTGAAACCTTGACCAGAATAAGTCTCAGTGCCATGTTGGGAGCTGAAACCAGATTGAAATTTTTCAAAAATCTGATTGTCATTAATAAAAGAAGTCAAGTAAGGGGACACAATTTTTTTCTATAATCTTGGATAGAATATTAGCACTCATCTGAAAAAACTACCAAACTTGCCTGGTCTGCTCAGTCAGCAGAAATGCTACAAAACACTTTATGGCACACAGAGTGGAAGAGACGATTGTTGTTTACAAACATCATTGATTCGCTGTATTTATTTATTTTTTTTTAACCATCTGTGGTTAGAGGCAGGAGGATACTTTTCTTTAGATAATTTCAGTATTTTGTGTTTATGGCTGAACTGGTTTTGTGCAAATAAGTGGCGTGTTACTCTCTTCCAAAACAAATGCTCACACTGAACAAGATCTTTACGACAGTAAGCAGCACCACTTTTTTTTCACCTCTTTCCCACACACACCACTTCAATCAACACAGATAAAAGTTTCTCAGAGGGGCTTTTAAAGTAAAATGACTTTTTAGAGGAGTATTTTGTACACAGAAGTCTAGCGCTCTAACGTGACACATGGATTTCTAGTGAAAAATGCAGCCAGTAAAAGTAATTATGTTAACTTAAAAAAGTAAGCTAAAATTCTGCTGTTTGTGCCCATACTGTAAGAGTACAGACATCCTGAATGGTGACATTAACACGTCTGAAATTTGTATGCAACATATGGAAAATGTTCCTGCTGTTTGCCATCAGAGTACACAAGAAACATACAGTACACACTTGTACACACACTCGAACTGTGTCAGTACAGGATTTATAATGAATATTATTTATCAGCCAAACTGGAGTTTGAAAAGGGAGTTGTTTATGCTTTCTTTTCCTCTAAAATATTTTTAGCTTAACAACTTAATGCATTTTCCTCTAACTGCCATAAAATGTCCATCAGCTATCACTTTAAAACTCTAAACTTAACTGATCACAAAAGCTCTGGTTAGAGCCTAATAATGTCATACACTTTTCATAAAACAGTCATTAACACACAATTACAATGTGAGCTCTCGTAACTTTAAACAGGTTTTTCATCCTCACCATTTATTGTGCAAAACCGTCTAATACCTCTTTAAAATCCTAACTGCTCAGCTACAATTTAGACCAGATGCATCTCAAAATGATGTTGCGGCCTGGAACTAAACTCCACCTGTCTACAGTAGATATTTATCAATGATCTTAAAGTGCTGTCTTTTATTTTTTAACTGCTGCCTGTGACCACTGACATCAAGTGGCATCAGGTATCAGGTATAAACATGCGTCTCTTCCTGTTTTTCCCGTAGGATATGTGGGTCTTGGAACAGTCGGTGCTGCCACATGGTGGTACCTGTTTGATGAAGCCGGCCCACAAGTGTCTTTCTATCAGCTGGTTAGTTGCAAAACATTGTTCTGTTCAGTCTTCCTGTATTTACGTTTCAGTATGTTCCCCCTCCCAGCTTTGTTTGCATTTCCTGCTGTCAGACGCAGCAATGTTTGTTGATCCCAGCAGTGCACAGAAATAGAAAAGGAAGTCGGACCCAAGTGGTTTCAGTGCATGCACACATGGTGGGAATGAGGCCAAAGTCCTGCAGCTGTTCCCCCATCACATCTGAGCTTCATCAAACCAGGTCCCAGAGGTCCTGGTGTCATCCTGCTGACACACATGCAAGCGCAGAGACACGCACACACACACTAACTGCTGTCTGTCTTTCTCCACAGAGACACTTCATGCAGTGTACTGAGGAAAACCCCATGTTTAAGAACATAGACTGTGAGGTGTTTGAATCCCGCTACCCCACAACCATGGCCCTGTCTGTGTTGGTCACCATCGAAATGTTCAACGCACTCAATAGGTTAGTCTTCTTCTGTTGTGGCATGAGGAGAAAACATCCCTTAAATGTCACGTCTGTCCACTGTTCATTAAAAAGAAGACACTAACAAGACAGCACTGTCTCTGAGGAAGAATCACAGCTGCAGCAGGGAGAGCAGGATGGTTTCCATACCAGAAAACCAAATCCATCACACACATCAACTCTTTATAAATCTTTATATAAGCACGCATATTTTAGATTCTGCATTTGGTTTTAATGTGGCAGATGAACTGAGTTTAGCCACGCCTCTTAAGAAATGGAATAATGCTTGTTTGTGGAGGCAGAAAATGAAAGGAGCAGTGGTATGATGGGAAAACTACTTGTGTTTTTGCCAGGATTGCTCATGGAGCAAAGCTGTCAGTAGCCTGTGATAGAAACAAATGCTAATGTCTCATTTAGGAAAGAATCTTGGGAAAGGGACGGTTCAGCTGAAGAACAGAGAAGATATTATCCGAGGTCAGGACAGTTAGTGAAACTGTCAATTAGGACACATGCTTACATCTTTGCTCTCACCTATATAAGGAGTTGGACTTGTTGATGTATTTGATTAAGTGTGAAAAAATAATCAGATGTCAGCTTATTTGCTTATTTTTTAATCTAGTTGTAGTTTCCTCACAAGAAGCTAAAAACAACTTAAAGGCTGTGAGTTTTTCAGGATTGTTCATTGAATTACCTCCATGTAGAGGAAGTCCCAAATGTCAAGTTGAGATGCTAATTTGTCAGCATGTTTTGATCTATTGATATTTCTCACCGTCAGTTTGTCTGAGAACCAGTCCCTGGTCAGGATGCCTCCTTGGGTCAATATTTGGCTGCTGGGAGCCATCATCCTCTCCCTCTCCCTCCACTTCTTAATCCTCTATGTTGAACCCCTGCCGGTGAGTAAATCAACTCTGGAACACGCAGAAATTATAAAATATAGGCCTACTTATACAAATAATTGTCTAAATGCATGTCAGTCTTTGACAATGTTGACATAATTGTTGTCCTTAATGCCAAAAAAAAACATCATGGCTCTGAGAGGCTTGAGGAAACATGCAAATACACAAAAACATCTCAACCCAGTGGATGCACTAAACTGGCCGTACCTGATTGTTTGCTGCATACAGCCATCAGGGAAGGCTCCACTGGAAACCATTTGGGAAAAGTGATGAAAATACAGGTGATGCAGGTGACTGGATAAATGATCTGTCTGTCACTATCTGTCACGAACTGACTTCGACCAATCAGATCAACAAACCCTATGACCAGCGAAGCCAGTTGGTTATTCAGACTCTTACCAAAGTCAGTCGAAAAAATTTTTGCATCACGAAAAGCTTTCAGTGTCATTCTTTGCTCTTTTTTCAATGAAGAAATCATCTTCAGCTCTGATAGAAATGATGCTATAGCAGCATTCATGTTAACCACATCTGCAGCCGCTATCGTTGTTTTCTTAGCGTCACACACATAAACCAGGCCTGTAACTCATACCAGTACTTCCTCCAAGGACGTTGATTGGTCCAGTCACCACTTTACCAGCCAGAAACAGATACAATACGATACGACTTTATTTAGTCAGCTGGAGCTGAAATTTGTTTTGCATCCATGAGGCAAACTCCATTCAAGATACACAGACAGCTTGGAGCCTGGCGAGATGGATTTGCACGATAACGTGATCTTCTGATCTTGCGAGTCCAGCTGCCTTGTAAGGTTAATGTATGTGTGCATGAGTGTAGCATCATACAGAGCTAAATACAAAACAGTTACAGGGTTAAGGTTAAGTTTGCAGGGGCCCCTTTACCCTTAGCAACTTGTTCTGTTACCCTGCTGTGTTGTGTGCAACTGCAGCATTCCTGGATTCAGTTCTGTATTTTGAAGTTAATGCCGTGGGTGTGTTGTCAAGTTGCCTGAAAAAAAGAAAAAAAATCAATGTATTCTTGTGTTCCCCTTCTTCATGTGTTCTCACTCTTAAAGGGAAAGTTCACCCAAAAGTGAAAATTCAGTCATTATCTTCTCACCCCCATGCCGATGGAAGGTTAGGTGAAGTTTCACAGGAAGAAGGTGCTGCAGTCATGTCCCAAACAGCCCTACCAACAACAGAAAAGTCTTTCCTTTGCGTTATCTAAAAAAATGAACATTTACATGAACAACCAAAAGTGCTGTAGTATGCATGCCAGGCCAGCAGTGGGCGATGTAACTTTGTGATGACATACCATAGGAGCTGCCGAATTTGTTTACTTCCTGTTGCTGCTAAGTGTATCTTTACGGTAATCAGAGCCAAAAATTT
>JAPZDX010000006.1:3675834-3687648 GCA_029783625.1 Naso annulatus | reverse complement strand
GAGCTTTAACATACTGGATCAAGGACAGCACTGTAACAAGATCGCAAGCAGTGCTGCAAAACGTAAGAACGGACGCCTGGAAGGAAAAAATAAATATCCTAAAAGCAGAAAAAAAATGCCTGGAAAGTAGGGCTGTGCTAAAAAAAAAAAAATCGAAAATGCGATATTTATTTTCATGACATTTGTATCAAATCCAGCTCCAAAAATCAATATTTTGAACAAAAAATAATAATAAATTCATGTTTTAAAGGGGTTGTAAAATACAATCTCCTCTGTTTCAGAGTGTTCTGTCCAGTTAATGATGCAAGAGTTCATCTAAATTGCATTTTGCATTCTGATGTTATGGCAGCTCCATCAGTGTGTTCGGTAATATGTAATGTTTACATATGATAATATTATGTGATGTGATGTATTACAACTACCCAGATCTTACACAGCAATTTGTTTTTCAGCTGTTTTTACATTTTCTGTGAACCACGTGGAATATCACAATATAACCCCACACGTAATGTCCTGCAATGTATCGTGACCCACGTATCGTGATTCCTATTGTATCGCGAAGTCCTTGCCAACACCCACCCTGAGAGCTGCATAACGACTCTCTACTAATTCCTTTATGGCTGTTCTTCCTCTCCTTACAAATATATTACATCTGCAGCTCAGGGCCGATGAGTCAGTGTGATGCCTTACAGTGCAGTTAGCATGTATGTCCCTGCACTCATGACACTGAATGGGCAAAGAAAGGTAGATATCATAGCAACTGAATAATTCTGCAAGAAAATTAAGCATGTTGCACTGGGAGGAGAATATATAACTAATTTCAATTCGGTACATATTATTGCAAATGTAAATAAGGCTCAGATGTCGTTAAATAAACATTATGATAGTGTGTGTAGGTGGGTAAGGTGGGCATTTTTCGTAGTGACTCATCACTGAGTCGAAACTCATTTCGGGACATCCTGAAATGTCCTGAGATGACATTGGCTGCATTCATAATTTAATTGAGCTTTAGGACTACGCTCATACTTCAGAAATGAGGAAAAAGAAGTTTGATGCTTCCTATGCCCTCTGGACAAAATCTCCAGAATGAGGAGGATGGAGGAGGATGAACTAGAACAGCTAATGGTGAAAGAAGAGAGACATTTTCTGGGTCTACGTATAACCCCATTGCCTACTTTAACACACTGAATGTAGCAACTGATAACTAAAATAAAGCTTATAGTTAATGGCACAGCAGAGTGGCTGCTGTCTGCTGCTGGAGACATTACATTACATCCCCATTATGTAGGAATCTGAGATATTGTGCAGTTTGTTACCCCGAATGTTTCTGACTGCAATACCTCCGTCTTCAATCCAAATTCTAGTTTTCTGTGACAGTATTGTCAGTTGTAGTGTACGTGCTAACAACAAACAAAACTCAACTGAAAACATCTGTCTTTACACGTTGCATACAACTCAAAACAGCAGCACACAAAGATGACGTGACAAACACAATCTATATCAGAGACAATATGGCGCTATCACCAGCCTGTAGCATTCCCTGTTAGCACTATGTGTAAACGGGCCGACTTGACTTTTGTTTAAGAGTTCAACAACTTTGCTAATATGTCTTGCGGCCTTTTATTTTCCAAAGATTTTGACTATAAACATCAATCTGATATTTACTCTTTGATTTTTTGTCAACATCCTCTTTTGTATCTTTGCACTGTATTTTGGAATATTCTTGCCAACGACCAAAGGCCGGTCAAACATTACTCTCGTCCGAGCCTCTTGCTCGATCACTCTTTCTCGCCCTCGTCAACGTCGTCTTCTGTATCTTCCTCTCTGTCATACTGAGGCTGCTGAGCTTGTTTGTGTTGCGAGGGTTGCTGTCTTCTGTTCTGTTGCCCTGAACCCACCAACATCCTACAATGGAGCAACTGGTACCCCCCCTCTGCCTCATGGAAGTCCTCAGCTCCGGTCATACTGTGTTCCATAAACAAACACTCCCTGGTCCCCTGTGCAGTCAGCTAGCTGCACCGCTAACAGAGTTAGCTAGCGGCTGCAGTAGCAGCAGTGACATGTAACTTCAGACCCTGTAATGACAGACCACCAAGAGAACATGACAGTCAAAAACAAAAAGTACTTCCTACTCGAAATATGATGATAGTATTTTGTCGGGTTTCCGACTAATTTGACCCGCTCCTCCTAGTAACTGCCGACCAGGGTGCAGGTCTGTTTTCAAGTCTGTTCACCATCAAAACTATTTTGATTTGGTTAATTTTAAGCTAACACTGGGGTAAATGAATAACTTTGTGTTCTTTTGGGAGAAATGTCATAATACAAATAAACAGACCGACTCTGTTGACTCGGCTGACCACAGAGTGTCTGCAAGCGACACCGTCAGTCGGCTCGAGTTCGAGCTGAGACGGACCGGTTCACTCCGCTGCAGCTTTCCCTGCAACCGTCTCATCTCGGTTCAAACTGGACTTCAAAGAGAGAGCGACAGCAAAGGAAATATAACACGAACCGGAGCAAATGGCCGCAGCAATGTTGTTTCCCAATGAGTCTCATGCTACAGCTAACGCTAGCTTGCTAGCTTGTTAGCAGAAGTTACCTACTGCAACTTTAAGGCAGAATGATGACACACTTGGGCTTTAATAACACAGCGGAGCACTCCACCTCATCCTTGCTTCAGATGAACCAATTAATTAACTGAAGCGTTTAACTTTTGAAAATAAAAAGGCAGCAAGTCATTTAGAATATTTGCCTGTTACATCAATGGGCTGAGGACAATAGTGACTGTCGGGAACACAACATTTGGGAACAAAAGACTGCCAAAACAATCCAGTTCTATTTATTTTATTGAGAATTGACAACTATGACCCCAAGAATCAAAAATGAAACAAACTGCGAGATTCTCAAATATCCGCCTCCCTCTATTTGATCTTAAAAGTTCCTCCCACAAGATGAATCATCCCCCTCACTCCCACCACTATGGAAATTCACATCACTCCTGCATACAACAACAGCTTCCCATCAAAAATGTTTCCTGCAGCATAAATAAGACATAGCTACCTCAAAAATTTTGATGAAGGCGGTTAGTACTCTAAGTGGATAAATATATTATGGATCAAGTCCTTGTTTCTCGAGCAGATTATGCTGTTTCCATTAGCAACAAACAGATCAGATGCTGGAGTGTCAGACTTCATGGTAGCAGTGACGGTGTTACTGTTCAGAGATCAGATTTGGATCAGGGATGGAAATTTCAAAAAATGTTATTCAGTGTAGCTGTTCACAAGAAGCCGATATGTTGCTTGGTTTCCCCCAGTATTTGGTGGCATAAGGTTACTGTGTTTACAGTAAATGTATAAATCACTCCAATAACAGTCTGTATTATTCTCTTATATTCCCATAATTAATGATGTAAGCATTTAATCTCACCTGCACTGGAGCAAGTATAATCTGCACCTGAAACATGTACGCTTCGACCAGGAGACCCTGCAGGATTACTATCTAATGGTACAAATACAGAACATACTGCCTGTGCTGTATCTGAGATTATACGCATGTGCAAAATGCAATGACAAATAAATCTCTTTCTTAAGCTTATCTTAAAATTATTGACATGAAAGCTGTCAGATAACTGGCCACTCTGTTGCATCCTGAGATTTACAAACATTATATATATATATATATAATACATACATATATTTTATCCAGTGCAGCAAACATTATATAACTAAGTTCATATATTATAGATACATTCACAGTTAGGAAGCAGCTGCAGCACAATGTATCTGTTAATGCACTGAACAGACGTCCATGAGAGAATAATGCATTCAGTTCATTAAGTGTGATGGAAGCCTTGGCTATCTGTGCCATGCACTTCCTGAGACAAAGAGGAGAGCTCTCCAATAGGATGTGTGCGTGTGTGCGTGTGTGTGTGTGTGTGTGCACGTCAAAGCTAATTTAAAATAATGGCGTCGAATCAGCCTCCACACCGGGTATGGTCACTTGGTTCAATCAATTCTTTACAAGCTTAAGCCTGTGACATATGTATGATCTGGGTGAGCTCTCCTCAGCACAGCTGCTCTAACAGACCCTGATGTCTCAAAATCAGAGAATACATATTCATGTATATGCTCCCACTGGATGACTGCGCTTCTTACCCTGTCACTGCTTGTACCCTGATCTCATTCCTCCAGCCACAACTAAATCGCAGGAGCATTGGTGGACTGGAGCGTAGCTCAATGATTAAATGGTGGGACGGCATAGAATAAATTATAGACCAGGACAAAAAAAACTGCCTTTTGGCTGCTGCTGGATATCAGATGCTAACACCCTTTAAGGCCAAGGGCCCCTTTAAAACACGACCTTCCCCAATTTGTTGTCACACCCACATATAAATATTTGATCTTTGATGCAATATTGCCTTCAAGTTTTGTTTTTTTTGGTCTATGTTTATGACACCTTAGTTAAACTAAACGTTTAATCAGTAGTATTGCACTACCAGAGTATTACAGGGCCGGGTATTGGCAAGAACTTCAAATTACGACACACATTATTATACGATGGGTCACGATATGATTATTTCACAACGCATTACGATACGATGTATATTGCAATATATTGTTATATTCAAAACAGTTCACTGAAAATGTAAAACCAGATGCAAGTTACTGTGTACCATCTGGGTAGTCTTCATAAATCACAACTCATTATACTGATAGTTTAACTGACAAATTGAGTCAAAACAATTTAATTCAAAAATTTCCTTCCCAATTTATTTGAATGGCACTGGAAAATTACCTAACACACTAATGTAGGTGCCACAACATCAAAATGAAAAATGCAATTTAACTGCATCCTGCACTTGGACTGGACACACTGAAACAGTGAACACACTGAAACTGAAAGCATGAAAACAAAGGGTGTAAATGTTCTTTTGTGACATGAAACTTCCAGGTTAGGTTTTGGCAAGACCTTCACGACACAATACATATCAGGATACATGCAGATTTCACGAAAATAAGTATCGCAATATATTGCTCTAGCGATTTTTTAGCACAGCCCTGGAGGTTTATGAAAGGTCCTAAATCCACGGCTTTGGTTTACCTACGGAGTGCAACACCAAGTGTCCAAAATGGTCTCCTTGATCGTCATCCAAACCAAGATTTAACACGAGTTGACCCATGCTCACTTCTGGTGAACAGAATGAGGATTCAGCTGATGTTGGCTATTTTAAAAAGCAGAAGAGAGACACATAGGAAGGGAGTGAGCGACAAGGAAAATGAACTGAAACTGAAACTTGACCCTTGTGCAGCTTCTTTACATCATCTATGTTCATTTTATCTGTGGTCCGGCAGTAGTATACACTGAGCCCCAGTTGCAGACTGAAGTCTCTTTGGACAGAGACACTCAGGTATTGTGAAAGTGGTCTAAATTGAATCAGGTCAAACCCGGGTTGAACACATGTTCAATAAAGCACATCATAACCACGTCTGAAAGGAGTCCAAGCCTCACGCGGCTCACAAACAGACAGTGATTCATTTCGCTGCTTCAACAGCCCGAAGGAATAACTTGACATTTGGAGATTTTTTGTAGGAAGTAAGTTTGAAGGTTCCATTCAAAATGGTATGCTGGTTATTTGCACTGCTCAAACGGAGAAGCTATACTAGTCACTAGGTAAACTGAAGTCACTCTAGTTCGAAACATACTGTAAGCCCAGAGGAAAATGGACAATGATCACATTGATCTTTTATTGATCTAGTATTACTGATACTCTATGGTTCTGTGTGGTTTACAAGCTGATTTTCACGGAGAATGAAAAGAAAAGGAAACAAGTGGTAAAAAAAAGGCTCATTCAAAATTATCACTAAGTATTTCTCTCACAAAGAGAATCAAATTTGTATGGTTTGGAGTGAATGGGCTACAATGTGCAAAAACACTAACATAGTCTTCAAGAGATACCGCTGAAAAACATGATACAATAGAGAACATGTTTATACTGCAAAGGTTTTTGTAGCATTAAAAGTGTTGTAGTGAATTTGTTTTGTTACTTTGTCCTTTAAGAATGAATGAATATCAAATCAAAGGGCTGAGGCACTGTGCCCATGTGGATGCTATGATGTAAGAGTTTCATTAGATATGCGTACTGTAGTATTATTGAGGTCTTTTTACATGAATATTCAATATTCACAGTCACTCTCACAAGTTACTCCCACAGGTCGTCTGCACGCACTTTCACAGAGCGGGCATTTTGTGATGATTACGATCGCATACAGTCTCACAGGGCGAATCACTTCCTGTACAGGTTTTTGCAACAAGATTTTCTTTTCTTTTTTTTTTTTTTTTAATTTGTGTTGTGTGGCTCTGATAAGAAGTAATTTACTTAAATAAAAAGATTTAAATAGAACACTAAAAAACAGCAGTGCAGCAGCAGCGTAAAAACTAAACTTGATGAAAATCTCATTCCTTGCTCTGCACTAACTAAGCTAACGGGGAAGTAACTGGGTACCATTTAGAGACTAACAGATCACATGGTATCAGGTCTGTGCCGGACTGGGGTGCTTTGCCGAAACCGATACCAACATGGCAGCAACACTGGAGACATTTTCTGATACTGGTTTCGGTGTTGGCACAACTCTAACTGATTCATTTACAGTCAGAAGCATACTGAACAACTACAACTCGCCTTTTTGGTCCAAGGCTAACAGATTCACCAGAGACCCACAAATAGAAACTGTTGTTGCTCTGAACATTACTGAAGAATAAACAACAGAATGACACTTGGGCGGGTCTGCATCTCTGATCACTCATAGCTGTCCGCCACAAAGACAAAAGGCTACAAGCAGGATTTAAGGCTGCTCTCAAACCTGTGATGTCACTTATGACTCCTGAAATGAATGAGTGAAAATACAGATATCTGCTGACGACCCTCTGCTCGAGTAACTTTGCTGGATGTAATATTCAGACATTTCATAAAAAAAAGATTTAATCCTGTTCCTTATCTTCTCTTGGTATGAATGACAAAATAAACCCTTTTCATTTCTAGCTTCCAGAAACTGAATAAATGTGCCAGACAATAACTTCAACGTTCTCCAATAAAGATGACCTCCTTTCTTTACTGATTTCTTCTTAAATAAGACGGGACTAAATAATTGATGCTGTTAAAATGTAATATAATGCTGTTCTGATATCTACTCTGTTCTAATCAAACACAGGTGGCGATCCATTTAAAATTATTATTTTATTACTAATCTGTCTGGGCCTTGTTCCCGGATCTAAGGTGTGACAGTCCTCCTGAGGATGGTTGCAGCATCGTCTTCTGCGATCCTGGTTAGTTGGTTCCGTTGCCACCGGGGCGGTAACCATGTCTGCAGTGGCAAGGGATTCCCCTCAAATGATGGGCGAGGCAGCAGACACACCCCGCTGCCCAGTGCTGCAGAGAGACTGGCTGGGTGAGGGGCAGCTCTCCTCTCTGACTCGGCATAAATTGGAAGGGGTGGAGCCGGGCCCCCTCTGGCTTTGCCACCACAGCCCGGTCCTAGAGAGCGGCAGCACACGGCGTGGCCTTTAAACATGCTGACAGCTTACACGGTGGCTCGTGCAGTTGAAGCTGATGTAGGAGAAGATGGTTCCCTTAATCTTCCTCTCTACTAACAACTGCTGCCCTTTACAGCCTGGTCTGAAGTTGTGACATCTCAAATGTGGTTTTGACTTCACAACTGAACATTTAGACTTCTTTGCAGAAAATACTCAGATGGGATCTTTGGTCCATGGTGCCCTGCCTTAGGTCACACTGAGGCTAGTGACATCAGGACCGGTCTTGTTAATAAGAGCACACAGACAGAACAAAGAAGATCATTCTAGAGGAAAATCTAGAAACATCACATCAACACTATGAGCCTCTGAGTATATAAAAATAAATAGTAAAGCGACACAAAATTCTTAGAAGTCACGGTTAGAAACCACAGACACAACATGAATTCCTGTACATATATTTTCACCTTCTTTTCAATAAAGGAGAGCCAGCCTTCTCACACAGCACAACAGTCTGCGCTTTCCCTGCCCATGTGTCCATTCCTCTGTGATGGTATTGTCCAGGCAGTGCTCACACAGAGAGATGCAGCCTTTGTGAAGCAGTGATAAAGGCTGCCTATGAAATGGTGCACTACGGGTGGGCCTGTGCTGCATCTTGGCAGATGCTGCGGCACGCCTCAGTGTGGGAACCTGCTGGAAGGGGTCGAGGATGCAGGGATGTGGCTGCTTACACGGCGCCGATTAACACCGGCATGTCCCGTCATGCTACAGTTTGCAGCCAAAAAAAAAGAGGGAAAAAAAAAAAACATTTGCTGCAATATGACATCTACAGAGCTTTCTGGAAAGCTGTCCGTCCACCAACACCCACGTCTATGAAAGGTTCGTGTTTTGTGCGCTGCTTCTGCGCAAATCGATTGCGATCAACCTTCAGCCAACATTGCTCTTCCCAATGCGCCAAATGTGGAGCAATCAGAGGAGGAGCGGGTGGCTGTTTCTCCACCTCAAGCTAAAGAAAACTTGTGTTCAATATTAAATCGATGTCTCATTATTTCGAGCTCAGCATCAAGCAAACCGGAACACGACCATCATCAGCCTGCATGTCACTCTCATCTTCATTGTACCACCTAGCTCGTCCTCTGCTCCGCCACGATGCGCATCTTTCGACGGGATCATTTTGACTCACTTTCATTTTAAAGCCCGCATTTAATCAAAAGAAGACGGATAAGTCGCGTTTGGTCGTTGTTTTGTGCTTTATCCCCCCTCGGTTCTTTCACAACCGAGCAGCCTGGCCGTTTTTAACCGAGCCAAGCGAAAGGCACCGCCCCAAGATCAAACAGTCCGCAATTCAGACAACCACAACCCACCGCAGCTCACCGCCAACAGGACCCTCACATTTACCGTAAACGAGCCGTTTTAATTAAACCTCACCTCATCATCGATGTCAACGTTAGTTACCTCTGAAATGTACGGAAACGGCTGAAATGTGAACATAGGCTTTACGGGCCTTGCAGTCCTGTTCAAAACGATGTTGCCCAAATCTTGATAAAACTGAATTTTACCCCGCACGGCTGTACATCTTCCTCATGAATGTGGTCTTTAATCATAAGTTTCATACACCGATTTTGTGTCGCTTGCCCCGCTTAAAGACTAAATGTGCTCTGTCAAGAAGCACAGCCTGCGTATTACCGTCACTGCCCCTCGTGCTAGGTTAGCTAGCTTTGACACATTTCCTCACAGACACTCACACACAGCGAGGAGGCTCTCTGAAATCAAAATGATCCAAAAAGTAAAAGGTCATTACAAAGGAAGCCGACTTACCGATTTCATGGCTGCTGCCATATCATCGTACCTCTCCGCCTGCTCGGCCAGCCTGGCTTTCTGCACCAGTTGCTCGCGGTCTACCATTTTCGATGTCTGTGTTTGCTGTCCTGTGTGTTTCGGAGCTAAAAATCGTAATGTGAATGTTTAAATGCAGAGTGACGGTTCCGGGTCCTCTCGCTGCAGCTGCTGCCTGCTGTCTGTGCGCCTACCGACGGGACACCCCTCCCCCTCCGAGCACTTTCCCTCGGTTGTGTCACCACCCAAAAAGGCGTGTCCTCACAGAGTGATGTAACGAGCCTGGCAGGCAGAGACAGCGCAGCCTATTGCCCCACAGCCAGGCGATGTAGGACTCACACTTCACATGTCCGGGCAAAAGGAGGTGTTTTATCAGAGTGGTGACATTATGCTGTATCGTTCTATCACAGCTCAGCACTCATATGTCAAATGCAAAGCTTGAGTACTATTTGGGCAAATGCCCAATGCCCAAGCCATTTTAAGTGCCGCTCCAAAGGCCTGACTTGACTTTAGGAATGTGCACCAATACAGCATAATACTAACATGATAAAGGTATATCTGATCTCTTGGACTCATCCTGAGGAGGGACCACTGGCGGACTCAAAGGGGGGGCAAGGGGGGCAATCGCCACGCCATTTAGTTGCCAGGGCAAAGCAAACTCCCTGATCGCACACCTCGAACAAGTGGCGATTCTGGCTAAACCGTGACTGGCATCAACGAAACGTCTGGATGTACAGCGCCTCAAGGACTTTCCGAACAAGGTGATGTAACATTTGTGGGGATAACTTCTTAAACATGGCCGCTCCACCGAGAGACAAAAATGGTGCCACCTGCTCTCTTCCAGGGGTTTTAAGCGTCAGTTATAATGGCCGGTAATGGCCCTTTAGGGTGCCTTTCAGTGGACTAAACGTGGTAAAGTCCTATTCAGGGTGCCCCTCTAGTGGACAAAAACATGGTAAAAAGCCCTCTGGGGCTGCCTTCCTGTGCAGAAAAAGGGTGGTAAAGTGCCCTCTGGGCTGCCCTACCATCAGACAAAACGCAGTTGGGTGCCCAGTGACTTTTTGCATGCTGGTGCCCCACTGCATACAACAATTGCCCTTTTTACAATTTTTACCCCTGCCCCTCAAACATCCTGAGTACGCCAGTGAGAGGGACCGTAAGTTAAAATCTGACCTCCATTATTTAGCCGATACAGTGCTTCCATTGTTAATAAGTCTCAATTGTTTTGCATGTTATCAGATTAACACACAACAAACTTTGTCCTGTATGGTTACAGCTGTGAAATACTGGATTACATGTGAGGGGCGAGGTGTAGCTCATTTCTGTCCAGGGGCCAAGAACTCGTGACTTTTCAAGTTTGTCCTACCTGTAAATGAAATAAGGATATGCAGTATGGCACAAGATAATGTTCTCACAATACATTTCATTCCAACAAGATTATATACAACATGCAACATGTTTTTTTGTCACCTTAAAGACTGTAAAATTTCTTGAACCAGGAGAAGCCTGATGTACTGTAACTTTATGTTACAACAGTAGTGACATAGGATGACAACTGTTTAATAGTAAATATTTGTAGTAGGTGATATTGTTATCTGAGTACATGTGGTAGATATTATTTTTTTGAACAATAATGATTATAGACGAGGAAGCACACTTCCTCCTTAGGTCTTCTTGGCTGAGTCACCGTCTAAGCACTGTAGCTGATAAGGAGACACACCTGTGACCATAAAAGAGTTCATATCTTGTGTTTGATATTCCTGCAACATTGTTGCTTGGCAGTGGAGATAGACTAAAAGCTGGAGACTTAAAATTTCGCAACATTTGCACTTTTACTGAAAAGTAACACGTTTTTATTGTATCAGATAAAACACTTTTGAGTGGATGGAATGGTTTGTTCTTACAGATTTAGGAATTGTGAAGCCCTCTTTGTAACCATGGATTTGCCATTTGCTAATAGCTCTGCTGGTTGCAGTGATTGTAGGTTTGATGGGAGCTCATAATGCTGATATGCTGAGTCATTTTTTCATGAGTCATCAAACACACCCTCTTATACAGGCCACTCTGTTTTTCTGTTCATGTAGACACAAGCTGTTTCTGGAATTTTTCAATCAGCTCAAACTTTGCTTTTTAGCGTACCAGACAAGCCATTTGGCTCCTCAGTTCTGCTTACCACATTCATTTTAGGTTTACAGATATTATTTAATTTCTTTATGAGGCAAAATACCAACCTAAAATAGTCCTGTTGTGTCTCTGATAGTATTTTGCTTATGAAAATGTATATTTAAGATGCTGAATAGATCCCCTAGTACAATTTGACCTATATAAGATCAAAGTAACTTTTGTTATCAAAGTTTAAAATACATACATGTAAGTGCAGTTCAAATTTTGGTATATGATATGAATACAAATTATCTCCATTACAGTGATGACTCATAACTTCAAAAAACGGAC
>JAPZDX010000006.1:3644579-3656231 GCA_029783625.1 Naso annulatus | reverse complement strand
GTCAGAAGTTCATTACCTTGAGATTCAGTGAGGCAGCTGTATATGTCAGGATATGATACCTCCGCCCACTGCGTGCTGTCTTTGACCACTTTGATGGACATGAGCTGAAAGGACACTCACCAACGCCTTTTTCCTTCATTTTTTCAACATAATGACGCCAATCATTGATCAGCAAAGACATTATACAAGAGTTAAAACAGTTGGTCATTAGTATGTGTACTCCTAATACCCAAAAGAAATGCCGTATTCTTATTTAAGGCGATTAAATTTGCAACTTTGATATTTTCACTTTACCGCCAATCAACAAGGAGGGTTTGTTTTCACCCAAACAGGGGCGTGGCCAGGAAGCGTGCCTCTCATGTATGCCGAGGCCTCAGGACGCTTGGACTGTGTCAGAGGAGCAGTCTGGATTTGAATCCTGGTCACGTTCACCACAATTGTTTGGGCGATGACTGAAATGCCGTTTTGTGGTGAAACTCCAGCAGCATTTTATGGACTGAAAAAACTGCCCTGAACTTTCCATCAACATGAGGGTGAGCAGATAATGACTGAATTGTCATTTGTGGGTGAACTATCCCTTTAATACTGAGATATGTATAAAATTACGTAACCCATATGTGCCAGAACATATTGTATATGGGGATAAAAATACACTCACATCATGTGCATGGCCTCAGATCAAAACTGCAAAAGCAGGGCAGAGAGACGTGTGCAGGCAGAAACGTGCCAGTTTTAAACAGATTTTTATTTGCAAAAGATGCATCTGACAACAAACATTTTCCTTTTATTAAACCCACCCACCCACACCCATACTGCCTATTCAGTGAAATACACAGGAAAATAACTACACAGGAAATTACAATTTCAAATTGAATCGGAAAATAAACGCACAGTATATGAATAATAATAACATAAAACATGTCAATATGAACTAACCAATCAGATTAAGAATATAAACATACATATACAATACACACATACATGCATGTAAACATATAAATACATATATACACACATACATATACAGAAATGTACCAATTTAACAAAGATAATTGCTGCATGTACAGATCACAATCAAGGCAGCTGCACAGAAACAAGTCATCTGTTTGCAGGGAAGTCAGATGCAAAATTCACTGTGAGAGATACAGTGTTTAATGGTTAAGGAGCAGCAGGCTTTGAGATTTTTGCAGTGCACTCTCTCTCTCTCTCTCTCTCTCTCTCTGTGTGTGTTTCTGCCTCTTCCAACAGTCAAGCACACGTGAGCAGACAGAGATGGAAATGAGGGAGGGATCAGCCCAAGGACACCCTGATAACACACAGTGGTTTGCTGAATCTCTCCATCTATGTCTCTTTCCTCATCACTATGAACACAATGCATTTCCATTGCTGATGTATAACAGCAATAGTGTCAAAATACAGACTTATCTTACTCCTTACACAAATGCCCCCCAGTGGTCAGACACAATATGCTTTGCCTTTTTGATGGACTCTGGCCTCATGATACTAAAAAGGTTTGTACATACCTTTGAGGATTTATACATTTCAGAATTATTCCCTTTGCCAAATAATGAAATCTGAAGCAAGCCTTTTTTCAAGGTCTCAGGGATCACATAAAACAGAGCATTCCTGTTAACTGTATAAAATTAAGACACAGAAGAAGGTCCGCACACCTCAGCTCCCTTTCTTAGTTTTTTTTTGTTTGTTTGTTTGTTTGTTTGTTTTGAGTATCTCAGTAAAAACCTGAAGAGGGAGCTGAGGTGTGCGAACCTTCCTATGTATCATGTTCATACTTTTGGTTCCGGCTCCTTCTTCAACATTGTTATAGATGTGCCATTTTCAACTTTTTTGGATAAAATTAAGATTGTAGGTCTAATAGTCGCGTTCTCATATTACATGAAATGCAATCAGAGTATTGAGCTGTTCGCATACAAACAAAATGTAAGTTTAAACGAATAATTGACTCAATTCATCACAATTAAAGGAAATGTAAGATGTAAGATTACTTAGTCCTCATCAGTCTGATCAGGAAACATAAAGTACTGAGAAATCACAGTTATTTAAAAATAAGGTGTGATGGTGATATCTGCTGATATCTGTCCCTCTTTCCTGCTACCTACAGACTCTCTCTCTCTGCCCAGTCCCTGTTTGACCTTCCCTGCCTCCTCATCAGCTGCTTGCACACCTGTCCCTCATTTCCTCATCAGCTTTCCTTGTGATTTTAGATCCAAAAAACAAACTATCTACATCTCTGCACAGCTTTGCAGTCATCATTTTTTAGCCATTCCTTAATCCTGTTTCCTGTCTCTCTGCAGAAGCTTTTTTTTTCGTGCTGTGTGCCTGCCAGCAGTCTCCACAAGCCTGACTTTGAACTTTAATTTAGCAAACTTATTTTGAGCCCAGCGTGCTGTGTTGTGTGTCTGCAGCCTTCCTGTCTGTAGCTTTTCCAAATCTGTGGCACAAGGGACGTTTTGTCAATGCTATGAAACACACACACACACACACACACACCCGATACCTGACATGCACCGAGAAAATAAATTTATAGTAAGAGATGGCAGATGAAAACAAATACTAAGAGAAAGTTTAGTGTTAGTATTACAATTAATAAAAAGATTGGATTCAACACAATGAGGCGTTTTCACAGCAAACACAAACGTAATGAGTTGTTACAGTATCAAAAGCACACGTGTTAGTGACAACATTAATGACGGCTCAGTTAGTAAACCATGACAGTCTGACAGTGAGCCAGGATGCATGACACCACTACTTTTGAATGAAAGCAGCCTGAAAGATTTCCACCATCTTTAATTTTTTTTTTACTGTGGCATGTCAAAAATTCTGTCTTTGACAAGAGGCTTTTGCAGATGAGCCTACTTGATGTAGGCTACAATTAAGCATATTGGTTCTCTACGATAAATTATTTCCAAAAGTAATCATGTATTTTCAGGAGAACTTGTTGTTACAGTCTCATAAAACAAATATTTCTCCCAGAAGATACCAGTATCATTAAAATCTAATACCTCTATATGTTTATTGAGCCCAAAAAATCTTACACACATAGTGACTTAAAAAAACAGGTAAATCAATGACCCTCTTTATTAAAATAATAATAATAATAAAATAAATGATCCAGTACAATGACCCATCTGCTCAGGGTACAAAAATCTAGGCCATTTTGCAAACCTTAACAGAGCTGCACTAACAGCCTGTAGCCACTAGTGGTCATCCATCTCACACAAGTGGGTTGGACAGATACTGTCAATGGTGGGACACGATGATTGCGTTGCCTTCAGGGAATGTCAATAATACAGCAATTACTCTAAAAACGCACAGACAGGTGAACAAATGTGCAAATGCATCAGAGAAAAGTTGAACGTTCTGTTTTTACTACAAAATTAAGGGCGGTCAGAAGAAGTGCAGTCTCAAGGAATGGTATTGATTTAAACTAAAAACATTTGATTACATTTTCGATTAACACTAGTATCTTCGTTCTGTTGTAGCTGAGCAATGCATATCACTCACACTGGACTCTAAAAATCCACAAGAAAAAAAGTTTTGTTATTTATTACAGTAGTTACTATGAGCCGTTACAATATTTCGACGGGTCTCTTAGAGAAGAACGAGTCGTCCGTGAAGGCATCACCGTGCCCAGCTTAATGACGCTGGACAGTGTGGTGGCTGACAGATAAACAAACCCCGCACTGCTTTGCTCTGCGGACCTTTAACAACTCACGCTCCCAGTCTCTGAGCCGCTGAAAAAAACATAATGCTGACCGAAGTACTTCGGAGAAAAGACAGTGGCTTCACTGATGAAAAGTTAAATACATAAGTTGAATCCCTGAGAGGTGAGTTTAATAACGTTACAAGTTGTGGCTAGAAAAACTTCACGTTAACGGTTAGCTAACACTGGCTAACAAGTCGTAGTTATTAGCTAGTAGTCAGGACTTTTTCTGCTCCACAAGACAACAGACTGTTATTCACGTTATTAAAAAGTTAAAGTTTAGCATCTGCTAGTTGACCAAAGGACAGTTTGCTAAATTAGGCTAGCTAATTAGCCGTCGACCTAACGTTAACTGGCTCCCCTCTGTAACATGAAGCGTGTCCCAGCGCCCATATGTGCACCGTTAAGTTGAGCAGGTGATGGGTGATACTGGCTACAGTAATGAAAGCTAACGGTCCACTGCTGTCAAAGCTTTCCACCGAAAGTTCACAAATTCACTTGTTGCATCTCCTGCTGACTGCTTCAGCTCCTCAGCATTAGCTCCATTAATCGTGTCTCGTACTGAGTAAATAGTTTCTGTAATTGTTCGTATCACGCTGCTTTGCCACACATATGTTCACATCCGAAGGTTCATGTAAAACAAATGGTAAGATATCTTGTTTATAGACGGTGATGACGGTGATGCAAGGCATATGTTATGAACCATTTCGTGTGTCAGTGGAAACTATGACATTTTGAATTGGTAGAAACCATTGCCACAGTTTTCTACAGAGACTTTCCAGAGGAAATTCGTTTTACCATTTTAACAAAATTAAAAACTAAAGTCATTCTTTTGTTTGGTTTTCAAAAGATCTTTAAGGTGCTGCCCACTTTTTTTTTTCCTTCTTAATCCTCCCTCTAACTGAGAGAAAATTCTGCAGTCATCACCTTTGCTTTCACAATGATGAATAGGGCTGCACAATTAATCTAAATTTAATAAATATTTCAATACACACTGCAATTTTTAAATCACATCCAGGCACAATTATGTGTAAGGAGTAAATGTGTGTCAGAAATGTCACTTAATTCAAGTATTGTGGTGCTGTAGAGTTGTCCTGACCCACACATCACATTCTGCAGACTTAAAGCTGGGGTAGGCAGTTTATTTTTGGTTTTATCAGGCAAAAAATTTCATAATAACCTTCCAGCATGTTGTAATTCAGGTGGTCTGAAAGAACAGTAGACTCCTCTATGTCTCCTTGGCTCTGTATTCAGACCGTGAAGGACACTTTTCAGCCAATCACGGGTCATGTCAGAGGATGAATGTTCATATTGGATGCTCTGTGCTGTGTTTTTTAGCTACAGGTAACGTTGCTACAGGTTGGTTGGTTGCTGAATGTTTTAAAATTGGCCGACAAGCTCAGTTGCAGGCGACACCGTCAGGCAGCTTGAGTCGAGCTGAGACGGACCAGTTTACTCCACTGCAGCTTTCTCTGCGACCGTTTTGTCCTGTCGTAAGTCTTTGTTGTAACCAGGCCTTAAAGGAGAAGGGTTTTTTTTTTTTTTTTGCACATTTAGCCCGGTAATCAGGATATTTACGATCATATATGATGTTCCACAGCATTATTATGGTGAACAGTGCAGTCCTGAGAGCTGGAGCTCGTTGCTGATGTCACAACTAGCTGAACACAACTCATTCCTTTTAAAAGACGTGAAACTCGCCCAGTGTTTAGTGACGTCCTCTCATGTACCGACACTAAAACACAAAGCTAAAGGTGGATATATAACCCAAAAGCGACGCTTTCAGAAGTTTTACAAACAAACAGCTGTTTCCGGGTTTTATATCCGTGTTTAGCTGCAAAGTTTCTTCCTTTAGGAGTCTCATTTAACAGCCAGCTTGATTTCCAGATGTTACCTACCACAGCTTTAAGAAAACATCTTTGTTTGGTAGAGATCCCTGCAATAGTTACACTATAGTCATTTTTAAGTCTTTTTTCATAAGAATGAGAATAAGGATTTAAAAATGATAATATCTTTTTATATTTTAATTCAAATCGCAATCGCAGTATCAGTCCAAACAACTGCAGTTTGATATTTCTGTCAAAATCGTGCAGCCCTGATGATGAAAACATAGCATGTCTTGTGTCTACATTCATCTTAACATTTTCAAAAATGTCACCATCCAGTTCTCTCACACCCTCCACTGTCTCATCTTTCCAGTGTCCCGGTGTGATAATTGCATGCTGCATGTCTGATAACCACCCATCACCCACCTGCACCTCCTCTCAGTTCTGATGCACGACACCTCCTTAGAAATGAATCAGTGTTGCTGTTCTTTGCATGTAATGCTGTGAGTGTGTAATCATGAGGAAAGACAGGGATAACCCTCTGGCACTATCGTCCAAGAAACTATGCCAGAGCGAGACAGACTACGGACAAGAGCTAAAGAGGCTGCGTGCTGATTTGGAAGCAGAGAGAAGCCGAAGACAGCACGACTACCGACACCTCTGTGTGGAGCTTAGGCGCCTGCGGCAAGAAGCAGAGCGGGAACAGCAAAGGGCTGTGAGGGAGCTGACGGCCAGGCGTGGGTGCCAAAAGGTCAGGCACTGGCATCTGCTGACTAAAGTGGTGAACATTAAAGACAGTGGACGATACAGTGAGGATGAGTACACAGGGAAGGAGTCTTTTTGTTTGTTCAGTGGAGAAACGTATACAAAGCTGGAGCAGTTGCTGCTGATGCTGTATGATAAGATAAATGGTGAGCAGGCAGTCTATAAATTGCACCACAGGCAGGAACTGGAGCTAGAGAAGGCCATTTTCCTCTGCCACTTGCTAGAGGCCCACAGAAGACTGTCACAGAGGAGGCAGAGAGCCGAGCGCCCCGGCTTCATTTCCGAAAGTCTGTCAAGAAAGCCATCTCAGGTAGACAGCAGTGACTCGTGTCAGACAGAGCCTCTCCTCAGCTGCTCCAGGGCCGTGCTGCACAGACCCCACAGTGCCTCCCGCTCATTAAAGAAAACCAAACAGAATCAACCAAAGCAGTCTTCAGGGAGGGCCCTCTGTGCAGCGGACCCCCGCGCCTCCGCTGCAGCCGTGGACACGTGTCAGAGGAGCTCTCTAAAAATCTGTCGCCCTCACGACGCTCCCCATGCAGGCTGGGACGTCCAGCCCCCCTGCTGCGCTGAGTCCTCCGGGTCAGACGAGTCACCGCCCTCCAAATGCATGGACAGAAACATGGAGGTAAGACATGTCTAAGTTACACACATGGTCCATGTGGCAAATCACATCACAGTCTCTCCTGTTTATCCGTTTTGTCACATGAACAGAGGGAATTTGCTAAACTCACCTTTATTGTGACCATATGATGAATCTAAAGTAGACTGAGCAGACACAGTGGCAGGTGATATGTAGACAGTATAGGGAAAGAAAGACAGGAACGTGTTGGCAGTAGTTACATACAATCTGTCTGATTTACACATATTTGGATCATACGCATCAATTATCGTTATTCTGTTTGCTTAATCGAATATTAAACTGTGTGACTGTTGCAGTGAACTTTTCTTTGTCCTGGAATTGTAACTTGCAAATGGTAAATCAGTTTATTGTTTTGTGTGCCGTGATGCACAACATACGGTAAATGTTTACTTGATTATTTAAAGATAAAAAGATCACCACAGTAATCATACTGAAAGGAAACACTGCAGAAACTGCACTTTTTACTCACAACTTGATCATCTGATCAGGACGGATACATTAAAGGGATAGTTCATCTAAAAATGAAAATTCATTCATAGTCTACTCGCCCTCGCGGACGGAGGTTAGGGTGAAGTTTGTTTCGTCCACAAAACACTGCTGGAGTTTCACAAGAAAAAGACGTTGCAGTCAGGTGTGGTGACCAAGTTTCAAACCTCAGAAAATTCCATAATAAAATGATTAATTGCCTCCATACTGCTGGTGTGAAGTAATCCAAGTGTCCTGAATCCTTGACATGTTAAGTTGTTTTTAAAAACATCACTGATGCCTCGTTTGTGGCCTCACTGTACACTGTAGCCTGAAGCTCCTGAGAAGGGGAGCGGCGTTCACGTGAATGAGTGCACACATCGTCTGAAGCTCGTGCAGAAGCTTCAGGAGGGACCGAGGAGAGCTCACCTGTCTGCAGGATCACCTGGAGAGCAAGAGTAAACATGTTAGGAGCTTCAGGTTGAAAGAAGTGAAGTGAAATCATGGCATCAGTGACTTCATTCCAAAAAATCTGGCATGTGGAGAATTCAGAACACTTGGATTACTTTGGACGAGCAGTACGGAGGCATTTTATGGTTTTATTATGTTTTTTTTTTTTCATTGAATCCTAGTCACCATTTGCTTCAATTGTTTTGGAGATTACTTCAGTGCCTTTTTCCTCTGAAACTCCAGCAGTGTTTTGTGGACTAAAAAACTTCACCCAACCTTCCATTGGCATGAAGACAAGTAAATAATTGCTGAATTTTAATTTTTGGGTGAACTATCCCTTTAATGTAGATTTATCACACACAACAGAGTTTGCATCACAGATCAGCCTTTACTAAGAGCTGTTATGATCACTGATTCCACATTGTATACAGTAATTATCAGGCTATGATAGCCTGTTTTTCTCTTCTTCTTGTTAGTAGTTTTTGCAAATAAAATAGCCTCAGTCGAGTGAAAACAGTGTGTAACTGTCAAATTATTCCCTCTCATGAGAAAGAAGCTTAGTGTGAGTCTTTGCGTTTTTGCAGACTCAGACTAAACTAATACATGAAAAGGCGAACCTGAATCGCTGGCTAATGTTGCAGCTGTTATAATGCAGGAAAACATTTTCTGCGACAGGTGTGGTGTATATGTGGACTGTGCAGGATGTGCGGGGAGCGGAGGGGTTCACACATGTGGGTGGATCTGTTTATGCCTCTTGCTGGAGTGGCAGAAGTGGGTCACTGTGTGTCAACCTCGTACATTTTGGATCAAGTTTTCACTGGGAGGAAATTGAATAATTAATCAAAGCTTCAACGGTGGCAGCCACAGTGCTAAATTTCATAGATGTTCAACATTATTTGCACAGCCCTGCCGAGGCTCGCTCAGTTTATCCCACCCCCTTTCATTCCAGTTAGTTTGCCACCTATTTTTTAATAAGTTTGTACAATGAAATGTTTCCTTTCAAGATAAATGAAAAACTGAACCTTCATTAAAATTGCATATGAAGTAATTAGAAAAAAAACATTTTCACCAGAATGCTATTTAAAGCACAGCTTAGAAGAGAATAACACCCCCCCCCCCAAATTTAACAAGATTTGTATTTATTTATTTATTTTGTGGCCATACTATCATGAAAGGCTCCTTTAGTTTTCTAATTACTACTTGATAATGTCCTAATTTGTTTTAAGACCTCATGAAGTGAAAAATACATATTTTCATTTTTAATCCTTTGTTCATGTATTAATTGTTCATGTATATGAAGCTTTATGCCAAATATATGTAAAGATACTCCTTTTTGTGTATTTTTACATCAAAGTCTCTGGTCTTTTCTTTCATTGGAAAATGTTAATTTTTTGATGACTCATCCTGCACTGTGGGGTGTTTCTAATTTTTCATCCAATAAAAATACTTTCTCAGTTTTCTTCAGTGGTATTTCGCGTCAGACACAAACCCACCGTCGCATGCGTCTTTCACCCTCAGCACTGCCGGCTTCGGCAATTAGTTCAAACAAATAACTACGGCCTGATTCCACAAACATTTCATCCCCGTCTGATTCGTCTGTAAAATCTGTAGCCGTAGGTGAAGGTGGGGACGAGAAGTCCTCCACAACAGACGTGAGTCATCATTAGTGTTAGCGTTAGCATTAGCATTAGTGTAGGGGGAGGGGGGCGTAGTGCACATTCAGCCATATTGGCTGCTGTGAACATCATTCAACATTTAAGACAAGTTCCTGCCTAGAATCCTCTTTTTGCTGGAAACACCTCAATATGTGGAACCAAATCACACTCGGGGCCTTTAAATCTCCACATTCCCAAAACAACCAGAGAGACTTGCAGTAAAACAAACAAAAACAACAGTCATTAGTCCTCTCTGCGTGTTTACATCTACTGTTATAACTGATAGCTATGGTTTTACATTAACAATGCACCTCAGCTAACAGCTATTGAAAGTGTTTGCTGAATTACAGTTAATCTCAGCTGAAGTTGCTCCGTTTCTTCCTTGTTCTGTTTAAATGGAAACTGTTATGTGAGATGTGTTGGCCCAGTAGCCGCTGTTCAGTCTCATGACAAGCAAACAGGGAGCTTTTGTCAAAATATGCCAGTATAATTGGATGTCAGTACCACTGAACCGTTATACACCCAGCTACTGCTTATTTCTGTGAAGAGCATATGCTGTTCGGCATGTGTTGGATTATTCTAACTGGATCTTTATATGTAGGACTTTTTGTATGTATGTGCGCTGTGTAAAACACAATAGGAGCATTTTGCTGGTGGCAGAGGTCACATATGCTGCAGTAATCATGTTCTTTTGTTTCTTGGTTTGTTGTTTTGCAGTCAGCACCTTTGTTGCCACTCAGGGAGAAAATTTGTGTTATGAAAAGACTGAAGCAGAGTAGAAATTGTTTTCAGAGGCGCTTACACTGGGTTGGTTTCTGTCTTTAGGCGAGTTAAGTCATGGTCTTGTGAGCTCACTGTAATTACAATTAATAGAAAAGTAGACATAAGCTGTGTGTCTTTCATTTCAAAATCGACCCTCAAGGGTTCATACAAGAGTTTGACCAATTTATGTGTTTAGCAATTTATTAGCGTCAGTTGGAAATTTTTCAAAATACAATTTTTTATCAGTGGATGAGTGTCTGTGCAGCATTAGTTAAGTGAGATGTACGCTGACTGGTTTGCATGCAGGCTCCATTGCATAGAATACATACAGGGGGAATGGATGTGTTCGTTTTCAGACGGTGTTCACTGCACCGGCAGTCTACTAGAGAAATGCCCGTTAAAAGAACTGCAGTAAATATTTTTAGCTTTGCTGCAACCAGCTGTGGGTTTTCTAACACTGACCTTTGAAGGAACAGAGGATAGACTGTAGCATTTTATCAAAACATCCACACACTAAAGCTTCAGTAAGCTTTTTGACAACAATTAGGCCGTCACAAAGCATTAGAATACGTTTCGAAATGGCAGGAAAAGAGGTGTTTGTGTTTTAGATGAATGTGTAACTATGTTTATTTATTCAGACATGTAACCATCTGCATATTGTTAACAGTGTGTGATAGAATGAGATCCTGAAAAGTACAAGCTGCAGACCTGTGTTTAAAAGTGCAGTATGTAGTTTCATTGGAGGGGAAGTTGTTGTTTATATTTGCGCTGAAGCCTGCGGTAGTTTGACAAAACATATTTACATATATTTCATCTGTCATCATAAATCAAAACAATATAATTTTAAGGCTCCTGGAACCAAACACAAGTCTAAAAAGAGAAAATCAGTTTTCATAAAAAAATCATCCTAAACCAAAAATTCAAATTAATCTATAAAATCGATTAACTGCCATTAATTGAAAAAATCGATTTATTGCCGCTAATTGATAAAATCGATTTATTGCCCAGCCGTAGCAGGGAGGGAGACGGGGGACGACTTGCAGCGAAAAGCCCGCACTGGAATCAGACCCAAGCTGCTGCAGGAAGCACTCAGCTTTTCTAGATGGTAT
This sequence comes from Naso annulatus, assembly GCA_029783625.1. Classification (NCBI taxonomy): domain Eukaryota; kingdom Metazoa; phylum Chordata; class Actinopteri; order Acanthuriformes; family Acanthuridae; genus Naso; species Naso annulatus. Next base: position 3,644,835 of record JAPZDX010000006.1, on the reverse strand, counting down.
GTGCTCTACCAGGTGAGCCACCAGTGCGCCCACGTTTTATGTTCTCGATCCTAGTGCTGTGGTAACCGAGATTGATCTTGGTCTCATGACCACATTTTGAAGGTCTCGTCTCGGAATCGAACGCATTTTGACTTGGTCTCGTCTCGACCTCAGACATGGTGGTCTCAAGATTTTTAATCAAGACCAGTCAAGACCACAACAGATTTAACTGCTAACTTTATGACTGCAATTGGATGTAAAATTGCTTCTTCAATGC
>JAPZDX010000006.1:3597770-3608649 GCA_029783625.1 Naso annulatus | reverse complement strand
AATCACATCTACAGACATTTCAAAGGGCTTTCACAGAAAGAGAAACCAACAGAACCCTCCAAAGCAAGCATATGAGATATATATATATGTTATTTGACTAGTTAACTACTTATTGGAAGTAGTTGAAGATGACTGAACTGCAGCAGTTTTAGTATTTCGTCTTGTTTTGAAGAGAAGAGCAAAAGCTTTTTTCTCTTTTCAAGATTAGCTCTGTGTGAATATAAAGTGACTGACTGAATGCGTCTCTCTGTCCCTGCCAGGTTGTTGGAGAGACCCCGTGTGTGGATTTAGATGAAGCTCCGTCCAGGTGTGAGAAGACTCCCGGAGAGGAGGAGGAGTCGGGGCTCCGAGTGACGCCCCAGCCGGGCCTCAGCCCGACCCCCTCCCATCAGGAGGAACATACAGAGGAGCAGCGCCTACAGTTTCTGGTGAGAAACTCTGGTTATCTTTAGGATGCAGTCATTTAGCATGACATTCATCAGCATCAGCGTAATATTTTTAACATGATTTCCGCTAAATCCAGTTTAATATTCTTGGTGGAAAACTCTCACATGAAAGCCTTTTTATTAATCTTTATGTTAGAAAAAGCAGTGTAAACGTATTCAGAAAGAACTGATCGATCATGGTTGTTTGTTGTTGCTGACAGTAACGGTCAGTAATACAAAGGATTATGGCTTTCAGATTAGGCAGGGGTCGGTTTCCGGTTTTACCGGTCCGGTGTACGGATTAACACCGATTTAATTTCATGCAAATCAGCTAAATCGGCATTTGTCTTTACGTGAGATCCCAGCAAATTGAAAGCATACATCGGCAGTAACATGTACCAACACCCCATGGCTCGACGAGGTGCATGAATCTAACTCATACTGCATTAACAACAAGCTACAAGAACACCTGATTCACATACTGTGATGATGAGGCTGCACGACGCCGTGTAACGTTACCAAGACACACAGCTGTTAGCATTAGCTACTGTAGTAGCATCAGTAGGAGGGGGGGGTTTCTGTCATTAACTGTGGCCGGTGTAATTATCGTTTCTCACTGTATCGGTTGTGGAAGTTCCAAAATGATGGAAGACTTAACGACTTAATCCCGTTGAGAATAAACTTGTATCGCACAGCCTCGTGGTGTTCACACAGCAAAAGTTGTTTTGATAGCCATGTCTGATTTAACGTCAGTGATGTCTGGAGAATCTCAATGCTGATTGGCTGTCTCGACACAAACACTTTGTTTCACTCAGTTCAGTTAGCTGACCAATGCATAACACCCAACGGCGACACCTGGTAGTGAAAGTATGTGTACAGGTTCGGTCAAGTTTTTGGGTTTACATCGAACCAGTTTGGAAATTTTTGCACCCGCCCAACTCTACTTCAGATCAGTCTCTTCTTTCAAACGGTAATTCATTACAGTCCTTCTCACCTCTTAGCAGCAATAACTGCTTATTATGTCTAATTGCAGGTATTTAGCTACTGCTATTCACTTTGAATTCTCATTTGAAATTGACGCTTAAATTCAGTGCTCTGACTTCAGCTGACTGCCAGTAAAGGAAAAACTATGGTCAGGTTTGTTATGTAATGCTGGGATTATTCTGATCGTGTCGCTTGGAAGCAGAACATTAGCACATCGCCTGTCTGATTGTGGTGGGTCTCATGGCTTAAATAGACCATATTCCCTCTCAGCTGTCTGTTTCTTTTCAGGATGGTAAATGGAGACTCCAGGCATTAATGATGTTCATTTGCTTATCAGAGCATTGAGGCCGTACAACACATCAGTCTGAGATATGTTGAAAACTGATCAGACATTAGTAATAGTGTCATTTCTGGGCTGCATGTCTTCTCTCTCTTGGCTGACCAATGCACATGAAATTATTGTTTTTGCATGATTGTGATTTCTGTACTTGAAGATCATACGTGCATCCTCTGTGCTCTCACTGATGTGTTGTTTTAAAAAGGTGGTAGTGCCGTTTTCTGATAGTGAGAACAAGTTAGAACTGATGCTGCTTTTAAATACAAAATGTATTCTGTGTAAATATTTGCATAAATGCATAATTTCTGTAGACAGCTTTCTCATTTCACTCAGGCTTTAATTGAAGCTGCAACATTCTGATGGAATGAGCAAATATGTCATTTAAATCAGTGAGTGTTTTGTTGTCCAACATTACCTTTAAAACTAAACGGTACGCAGTCTGTCTGCACAAAGACGTCACCGAGTCTGTTTGAGCTTCATCTCTTCCGTTTAACAGATGGCATTGTAAAAAAAAAAAAAAAAAATTGCATATGTGTAGTCTGGAGGGTTTTTGTGTTTGTTTTGATTAATGGATCTTAACCTTCCACCTTAATTATCTTTCGTAGAGCATGACTGAATAATGGGGGAGAAGTGAGGTCTCAGACAATGTGATATCTTCAGTGAGTTTAATGACTTTCAGGTGTAGACAAAGCACATCAGCTGGATAAACTCTGAGCTGCCCCAGAAACATTGTTAGCCCAGCAAGAATGTGGGTGATATTTTTAGCCATGCTAGCAACGTTGATTAGTCTGCCAAATCCAGACAGAAATATCTCACAGCGGAGGCATGGAATGCATGAAATATAGAAGACGGATAGATAGATAGAGCCTTTTATTGTCCTTTACAAGGAAATTTGTTGCCACAGTGTGTACAGAGATACACATCCATGCCACATATACACAAAAGACACATACGCCTTCATTGCAAATCTGCCTACATACCCCATGTAAACTGACACATCTCCACAAATACACCACAAAAACCCAGATATATAATACATACATACTACGGAGAAGCAAGACAGGCGTGCAGACTGTGTCATCACAGCAGAGCATGCGCCAGTTAGCAACAACAGCCATTCACAGCACACAGAGGATGCCCACTTTATATTTAGCACCATCTAGGGCTGGGCGATATGGCCTCAAAATAAAATCTCACGTTTTTTTTTTTACACCAAACTGGATTAACAATTTTTTTAACTTCATAAACACAAACTACAAATGACAAAGAAATTACTCAAAACAAGTTTTGCTTTTATCTTAACAATTACAAAACAACAAAAGCAAAGTGAATTTTCCCTTTGGGGTTAAATTGCAAGCTGCAGACTTGTCTTCTAATGTGCCCTATGTAGTTTCAGAGGGGTGAAGTTTTTTATATTTGCACTAAAGCGTGCAATGATTTGACAAAACATATTTACATGTAATTCTTATATCATCATAAATCAAAACAGAATAATGTTGAGGCTCCTGGAACCAAACACAAGAATAGAGAGAGAAAATTGATTTTCATTTAAAAAAATCTTCCTGAACCAAAATTTTGAATTAATTGATGAAACTGATTTATCCCCCTCAGCCTCAGCTCCTCTGTATCTTTTGCTGCTTAGCAAATTTTAGCATTCTAACACACTGTTAATCAACACAGTAAACACTTACATCTGCTAAAGATCAGAGTGTTAGCATAGTCATTGTAAGCATGTTAGCATGCTAAAGGTAGCATTTGTGCTGAAGCTCAGCCCAGTGTGGCCTTTTTCTTCAGCGCATTAAGGAATGCAGAAAATATTGCATGGTCACGACACTTTAGAAAAAATCATAAAATAGCCTTTGTGCATGGTTAGATTATGGAAAGATACACATAATGTGCTGAGAAGAAACAAAGTGACGGCGGTAAAATGTATGAAAGACACACCCCATGTCTCGCCAACCCACCTCCAGACCTCCAGACATCGTCAGGACTCAGGACTTTAAATCTGCAATTGATGCAGTCAAGCTAATCCGAGCACAGATCACGGTTTAATCATTATGTCTTGTCTTGTCATCACTGGTGAGAGTGCAGTCGCTCTTCCAGTCAGCTGCTGGTTGTCTGCAATTAGCCCGTCCACTCTGCAGCCTCCCCCATCACAGTCACAGGGGTAATACTTGATTGAGTTCCTGTGGCCGTGCTGAAATAAGCTGATTCCTCCTCTGCTGGTCCGGCATGTAAGCTGCATTTAGAATAATTAAAGGATGCTAAGCTCTGTAATACTGCATTGCTGTAGTGTCAGAGGTCAATATGGAAATTAAAGCCAATGTATTGCAATGCAAAATATAAATGCAAATCATCTGTCTGATCACAGACTGACTTCTATGGTTTTGCTGTTGGTCATTAAATCCTCCTTTTTGTGTGAGAGTTTTTTTGTCTTATAAAACCATGTTGAGAACTATGTGCAGTGTCAAAGCCATATTAAAGGCCCAAATAAGGATTTAGTAACTGTTTTTGCCTTTGTTATCATTGTCTGTTTAGGAAAGTGAGCTGAGCAAGAAGAGAAAAGAATGTGAAGACCTTGAGCATGAAGTAAAGAAGCGACAGAAGAGATGTCTGGATTTAGTAAGCATCTCCCTGCTCCAGTATTTCCTCCTCACGTGCTCTCTGGCAGTGCTCCTGTCTGGTTAGAGCATTAACACACTGGACATGACAATGGAGTGAATATGTAGACTTTATCAGAACGTTGTGTTGTTTGCTAACAGGAGAGCCAGCTTGAGGATGAGCGAGGCAAAAATGAGCAACTAAAGGAGGAGGCAGATCTCCTCAGGAGGAAGGCACAGCTGCTCGACCAGGTCAGCTTCTCCCTTCTCCTTTTTTTGTTTTAAATAGGATCTTAATGTCATAGTATTGATAGTCGTCATCATGTTTAAGGAGCCCAGTGGGTCAAGCACAACAGTCCCAGAAGTTGCGAACATCTCTTCAGTTTTACGTAGTTATGTACTTAAAACAAACAAAGGCTAACACCAGATATGTCCCGCCCCCAAACCACCGGTGTGGTGAAATCTGTTTCCCCGTCGAGGTCTGTTTCCCCATAGACCCACCTGGTCACAACGGGGAAACAGAATTTGACACAACACCGACTGTGTAAACTGGCAATATGAAAGGCCTGTGAAAGTGGAGGCTAAGCTAACGCTAATGCCAGCACAAGTCAATGGATTTCTCAATAACCACAAGTTACCAAACTCCAATGAATACCTACACAGTGCACCCAAAGCAAGTCGATTATGACGACAGTCTATCCAAGAGAATTCAAGTGTATTTGTAGCATAATTTAAGAAGTCAAACTTCAGCTGAATCTTTAATTTTGGCTCTGGTTACGTTAAAGATGCACTCAGCAGCAACGGGAAGTAAACTAATCCAGCAGCTCCTGTAGTATGTCATTACAAAGTTACACTGCCAACTGCCAGCCCGGCATGTATACTACAACACTTTCTCTTGTTCATGTTAACATAGTTTAGTTTTGTTTGTGTTTTTAATGCAAAGGAAACATTTTTCCATTTTAAGTAGTGCTGCTCTTGTCTAACCTGGCTGAACCTTCTACTCTCTTGTCTAATTAGTGGATTAGCAGCAGCTGTGTTGCCAGCATTGCATTTAAGTGAACCAACCAACTAAGAGAGCGAGCTGTAGAGCTGCTTGAAGCTAAAAAGCTACGTAAATTCATCCCATCAGTATCCAGCCTCCATTCTTCCAACATGAAAAGGTTAATAGGCTGTACCTGCCCAATGCAATCAGAGGCTACACCCAGCCAACATGGTATGATTGGCTGAAAACACTAACATTTCCCTCCCTAAAAACTGAAACATTTCTCACCTGACCAGCCAAATGCAGTGTGATTGACTAAAACACCCACAGACACACCCTGTGTCTCGCCGACCCACCTCCAGACCTCCGGTCCTCTGGGGGCCGAGAAAAAAAACAAAGCAACAGATAAGATGACTAAAATAAAAAAATGGCTGCCAAAAAATGTAATCAGGTCAGTTAACCTGCTGTTGTTTTTCAGACTCGGGCTGAGAATGAGGAGCTGAGGGAAGATCTCTCTGAAGTGACCGCTCAACACAATTCAGTTCTCGAGGAGAACCAGAGACTCCGTGCCAAACTGGAGAACCTAGAGCAGGTCCTAAAGGTACAGCTGGGCTCAGATACTCTGTGACTTAAAGCTTTGCTCCTTCACTGTGCTGCTTAAAAAAACTGCCTCTTTCCTGAACAGCATATGCGAGAGGTCGCCGAGCGAAGGCAGCAGCTGGAATTGGAACATGAGCAGGCACTGGCTATCCTTAAGTTCAAGCAGGATGAAATCAAACGGTTACAGCGGGTAAGAACCACGGCCCCTTGTGCACTTTTCATGTTTGACAAATATTCTTCTTGCTACTAAATCTAGGAAATTGAAAGCTTTGTCCAGCAGGAGGCAACCTTTTGGCACCAATAAAGCATTGAGTTTTGTCAGCAGCGCTCACTGTGCTGAGAATTGCACTTTTATGAGGAAAACAACCAACGTTCCACTGACTTTGATGTACTTTTTTATCATCAGGCTCAGTTATTCGCCAAGAGGGAGCATGAGGGAGTGGTTCAGATGCTGGAGGTGAGTGTGTGTTGCTCTGCTGTGACTACCCAGCAAATAAGAAAAGCAAATAAATGACTTTAATCCCATGTAGTGCTTTTATTGCCACACATTAAAGCCCCGAGTTGCTTGCGAGACTTTAGGCTGGTGTGCCATGGTGCCATGTTTGTTACAGTCACATGAGAGAGTGGAGCTGAATTCACTGAGGCCCAACATGAGAGAGTAGCAGTGTTGTTCAGACTTTCTTAATATTTCTCTCTTGCCCTCATAAATTTCTGTTTAATGACATAAAGTCTCATTCATTATTGAAGGTATTTCATGTCTTCCTAACAGAAAGCAAAAAGAGTATAAATATTTAATGACCTCCCTGTTCTAGTAGACAAAAGACGCTCCGCTGTCACTGAAGCAGCGGGGGACATACAGATTAAAACACTCTTCATTCTTTTCTGAACATATGGCAGAAAAGCTGCCGATTCCTCAGTTCATATTTTTGTACTTCTTGGCCCTTAAAGACTGTTTGAACAGATGGGTTCTCTGCTGCCATGTGACGTTCATTCTTGCTCTCAGTGTGAGTGCAACACACTTTGAATTCAAAATGAATCCAGACAGTCGATGACAGTTGAAGTTCTCTTCTGTCTGATTGGCTGCTAGTTTTGAATGATGAAAAGACTTAGGAGCCTCCGGAGAGACCTCAAAAATTTCATCATCCACCGTCGGTGACTGTCTGTGTCTGTGTCTGTGCTCCCTTTTTCACACTGTGCACTGTTAAGAGAGCTTGTTCCTAAATGAAGTGTGTATTTTATTTTAGGAGTTGACTCAGCTTGTGTTGCAGAGGGAGCTGGTAGAGTATAGTTGCTCCTAATTTAAAAAATGTTGCTTCTCTTCCTGTTGCTTTGTTTCTCTCACTTTCTGTCTCTATTTAAACCCGAAGCGTCACAGGAGAAAGTGTCTTTCCCTTCTGAGAACCTGAGCTTTGCCGCCAAGTCAACATGCTGCCTTTTGCAATCTGTTAAAAACTGTTTCTGAAACATAAGACAGAGTATTTGTGTTTGTTCAAAAGGCAGGTGTTGGCTGCCGAGTGCTCAGAAACATTCTAGTGCTTCTTGCTTCTGCTGACCTGTTTTCAGATTGCCGTGTTTCTACTTTATTAATATGTTTGGTCTTTGCCAGATTCATTGTTTACAAAGCATGTGTTTACTTTGGTTTGCCTGTTTTTTCCTTTGTGTTATCTCTTTGCTAACCAGAGTACACTGGACTGCATGCAGGTACTGCTTAATCTGCTGGGCCAAATGATTTATCTTCCTGTCACAAACCTTCCCTTCCTCCTGTAGATAAACCACCAAACCCCCGATCACTCTGACTGAAAATATCAAGTTGACAAAACTTAACCGAGTTTGCATATTACTTCTTTTTCTTCTTCTTTTTTTAAACATGAACTTAAATTGAAAGTAATAGTCTTGCTGTAATTACTGTAACACAGTTTCTCATAAATGCTTTGTGTGGTCACATGAGCCCTTCTGATACTGCTGTATTTTTTGTAGGTTAGAGAAGTGTGTAAATCAAGCCATTCTCATAGATAAGTGAGATAAGTGATAAATGTGTGTGTTTCTGAGCACACTTATGATGCTGGCTTGTTGTTATATCTCATTATATTGAGCTAGAATCTCTGAATACCCCGCACATCACTGAGTCGCATTGCTGTTAAGCGTGTATTCATTTCAGCTCAGTGCAGCTTGATAACTGACTGCAGACGAGGCTTTGCGTAGGTGAGAGCTAACAGGAAATGTTGTTCACAGTTTCGTGCAGAGGCTTTTGTCAGATCAGCCTGCCAGGAAACGCTCACCACAACCTGAAGTGAAATCAGCCACATATAGAAACTCAGAGGGGCTGAGAAAAACCTCCATATGTTATGGCAAATAAACCTGCTGTATAGCGGCTTTGAATGCAAGAAGGAAGCACACATACAATTTCTCATAACCTTTGCCACCCCTCCGTCTCTGGTTCTTAAACCTGTTCCCCATGTTACCAGAGAATTACCCGCCTTAATTTCCCTCTCTGTATCTGCACACTGAACCGCTAATTCTTTGTCATCTGTGTTTGAAGCTTATGTTTTACTGACAGTTTATATTGTTGGTTTTGCAGAAACTTTACATGGCAGTGTATTCACTAATTGAATGCCAAATTTAGTTATTCAATCTGTCCATCCTGTAAGATCAGATAAAATTTGTTTGTTTTATAGTTCTGTAGGCTGTATGAGCATAAAGGTTTCTGCAAGACACTGACAATCTGGAAAGAAGGTTACTTTTACAAACAGGACCCTTTTTTATTGTGCTAGTGCAACGACACACACAAAGCTGTACATCTAAGACGCATTAGGGGTGGTAGTCGTAGGTTAACTCGCGAAGCGGGTTCAGACTTTAGACTAACACGTGGCCGGTGCTTCATTGAACTTTAATTACTTTTCACCGCCATGCGACATTATCCCGTGGTCAACTATTTCTTCAACCAATTGAACTTAGTAGTAGCTCTTGGCTGTAAAAACAAGCAAAAACATTCGGATCAAACTGAAGTGAGTGCTGGGCCTCTGAGTCTGACCGTGCCGCGGCCATGTTCCATGTTCCTCCTAGAAGGTTCAGGGTTCACCCACCACAGTCTCTCAAAATCAAATTAATTTCCATTCGCATCATGCAAACCCTAAACCTGTCATAAGCACCACCGCGAAGAGTCATGAAGTAGTGAGCTGGTGTGTCAACTTTGCAGGAAAATCTGTTTTGAGCGCCGTATTATTTTAAGTAAAATATTGATATTTGGCACCAGCGATTCAATAATTGTATCTCAAGAGTCAGGACAACAATATATTGCCGTATCAATATTTTGTCTCACCCCTAGTGCAAACAGGCTGGATTGAAATGAAAATAAATCCAGTGGTGTTAAGATCAGTAAATACGCTCTCAGCCAGATGCATCACTGGTTTTATTGCTCTAAAACAGCCGAGTCTGTCACAGTGAGGCATGAAGCTCCGTAACTGAAGAATCAGCTTCTTCAGACGTCATGCTGTTGTCTCGATGTTGCCGTACCTCATATTTGCAACTAGAGCCGATTGAGCTTTTGTGATTGTGCTGGTCGTTGCGCTGCCATGAAAATAGGTCCCAAAGTTGGATTCTCCCATTTAAAAACAATTGGTAATTAATGTGTTTTAACTGTATCCATTTGTCCCGTGTCTGTTACAACATATGTGTAGTCAAAGGTACGAGATCTGGAGGAGAAGTGTCGCAGCCAGAGCGAACAGTTTGGCTTGCTGTCCCAGGAGCTGGAGAAGTTTCGGCTGCAGGCCTCCAAGGTGGACCTGGCCGGCTCCAGCCTCCTTAACAACCCCAGCCTCTCTGTTCTGACCAATGGGGTGGGCCTGACTGCAGACCGAGGTGAGCCATGCCACCATGACACACACTCACATCCAAAAGTAAAACCTATACAGTCAAGAAAACATCAGTGGTCAGGGGATTTTGCTCCTCGTAGATTCTTAACCACAATTAGCTGCAAATCGGGGTTTTTTTGTCTGTGTGTTTTTTATGTTAACAACCAGATAAAAGCATGTGAAAGAAATGGATTGCTTTGGTTAACCACATTTTAGTTAAACTGAAGTATATTTGGAAATACACAGTTACATCAAAAAACAAGTTTCTTTAAAGAAACGGCTTCACTGATGTGACTGTCAGGGCAAAGAATAAAGTCAAGAAATCTTGTTTTTCAAACTTGTTCTTAGATATTATAATAGTTCAGTTTTTGCCTAACCATAATTCCTAAACCATAATAGTTGGTGCTTTTGGTTTTATATTCAGTTTCAAAGAACATTTTATTCCCCAAAAAAGGAACCGAGCCCTGCCACAAAGGGCCACAAATCAGTAACGTCACTGTTGGACAAACGGACGCTGCAGTGCAGTGGCAGCAGCAAGGCCAGCACAGAGTTGTTACACAGTGACATTTCACAGATAAAATGATATGAGTAAAGTTGAGCAGCAGGACGATGGCGGAGGATTAGTCGTTAAAGCAAAACCCAGAAAGCACCTAACATTACGTCACATAATTTTGGATTCTAGTAGAGAACTTGATAACTTTACTGAAAGAGAAGTAATGTTAACATTAGTTTGTCCCCTGCCACTTGCAGTGATTCATTCAACAGCTCCGTTCCTTTTCCATTACTTTCACAGATGGTGTAAAACTGCTCCCACGCATATTTAAAATTGATCTGGTGTTAACAAATGCTGGAAATGACCATTGTTTTGCTCCACAAACACTTAAAGCGGTTAGCTAGTCAAGCTAACTGAACACATTGTTGTATTTGTAACTAGCCCAACAGTTGCTTTAAAATAAAACATACATTTTGACAGTTTCATGCTTTTAACGTGAAGCTGCAGCTGAAGGAAATAATCTGTTTGCATTAGTAGTAACTTACCTGACTGGCCAAATATAATGACATGCAGCACCTGAATGCATGGCGAGTGAAGTTACACCAGT
>JAPZDX010000006.1:3545539-3556164 GCA_029783625.1 Naso annulatus | reverse complement strand
GTGGTGGAACGGGAGATTCACATCATGGATGTGCAGCCGACAAATCTGCAGCAACTGTGTGATGCTGTCATGTCAATATGGAGCAGAATCTCTGAGGAATGTTTCCAGCTTCTTGTTGAATCTATGCCACGAAGGCAGCTCTGAAGGCAGAAGGGGGTCTGACCCGGTACTAGCAAGGTGTCTCTGATAAAGTGGCTTGTGAGTGTATATGTGTGTTTGTGTGTGTGTTTAATATTTTATTTTTGCGTTTGTGTGACAAACAAACAAAACATATATATCAGCAAATACAACAACAACAAAAAAAGTAAAAGAAAGAAATCTATAAATAAAATAATGAATAAATAACAAAATAATTGAAGAGACTAAACTAAACTACGAGGACTGGGACGCTGCAAGAGACATTAGTGATAGGCTGCCGTGGTTACAGTTCCTGACCTTTAACATTTCAGATTTAGGTAAAGACATGTTTCTGTGTGGTCCTGCCTGGCTGCCATGTCCTCAAGAATTTATTGTACCTGTTTCTGAAAACATAAGTGATCTTCTCAAGAGGAATACAGCTGCTCATTCCTGAGAACCATTTTGCTGTGAAAAGGGGAGAGTCAGACTTCCATGTTATTGCAGTGCACAGAGCCAACTCTATAAATTCAATTTGTTGTTTTCTTTAATTTGTACTGAGTGTACAGAGATTTCCCAAGAGGCAAAGTTCAGGATCTGGTGGAAAATTAACTTTTGTGATTTCAGTCAGCACATCACAAATACCACACCAAAATGTATTCACCTTTGTGCACTGCCACATGCAGTGCAAAAAGCAACCTTCCTCTATGCCACATCTGAAACACCTGTCTGAAAATTCAGATTTATATTTATGTCATTTTCAAGGCGTAAGATCGAGTTGGTGGAGAAAGTTACAGGAAGTTATTGTATTTCTGGCATTCATAGAGACAGTTCTGACGTGGATCTGACCAAAGCCCCTCATCAGTTGTGATGTTCAGGTCTGACTCCCACCTCCCTCGGGATTTGGACATCTGAATTTTTTTTTTTTTTTTTATTCTGTTCTGATGCTTTTGATTGGTTCTCCTGTTTGAATTTGCAGCGCCCCACATCTGCCATTAACACTGCCTGCTTTAAACATTTGAAAATGGTTAACAGTTGAAAACACTTGTTAGAACTTGAGAAAAGTAATCAAAGAAGTTATCACATGTAATAAGTTACATTACTTTAAGTAATTGAAATAGTTACATGACTTGTTACATTTTAAAAAGGGTAACTAGTACTCTGTAACCAATTACATTTCCAAAGTAGCCTTCCCAACCCTGTGAATACTGTAAAATGATATTATTCCATAAAGCTTTCAAGGACTGGAACAAGCTCAAAAACCACACTTTTATTATTATCACATCACTTTTCATCTGAATCAAACTTCTGACTAACGTTTCTCTCCACAATCCAGTGTCTTAAATTACAGCAGACTGCTAACAGGGTGCTGTCACGCTCTGCTGTTTTTCTGCAGGCTGTTCTTCACTGCACAGCCCCACACATCAGGAGTCAAACCATCCTTGCTTTTTAAATAAAGCCAAGGCCATGACCGCATACAGTGGAACTCCGGTCCCACCACGATACGTGATGATGAGGGAGCGCGGACCAGTTCTTTCTCCTACTGTCTTTGCTGCTGGCAAAGCGATACCGATATCTGTGCGGCACCACTACGCTGGAGTAGCCCCAAACTCCAATGCTGTGCACATTCAGCAGGGTCTACTGGCCCACGCAGACCATGCAAATCCAAATTTCCCCATTTTCAGTCCTCGTAATGCACAGTGTCAGCCTGGCTTCTGTACTCCAGGTGAGCATGACATCAGTTAACTTGTTTCTGAGCTGACCAGACTCCTCTCATTGTTCTTTCAATTTACCTTCATCCACGTATCCACATTACTGATGATTATTCATCAAAGGATCTGTGTGTTATGTAATTTATATTATTTGTTAGTTATGAACGCAAAATTGTAGGTTTCAACTCCACTGGTAGCCTAAAACAAAACCCTGCATTTTAAATCATCTAAAAATGTGCTTTTGTCCGTCTGGAAGTCTTCCAGTGCTACCAGCCAAACTTTGTGGCGTCACATCTGACAGGAAGTGGGCTTCCGACTGGGCCTTTCTCTCCCCAGACTTATTACCAGGTAGGTGAATTAGGTGTCTGTTTCATGTAATCAATGTATATTAAAAAAAGAAAGACAATCCAGGCACTCCAAACAATAAATGTCAGTGATGAGAAAGGAAGTAGTACATTAAAAACCCTTTATTATAGTGGATAAATACTCTTGAGAATCTAGATGTTTATTGTTTGGAGTGTCTGGATTGTCTTTCTTTTTTTTTAAATTATTTTTTCCCCCTTTTCCAGGAACACCCAACATACTGTTCATCCCTATTTGAAGATACAGAGAAACCAGTCATTTTTCTCTTAATCAATGAATATGTTCAAAAAAAAATCTACCGTGTTTAGGGAGGGGGAGTATTTTCAAAATGGACTGTGCTGTACTCTGAAACATATGTTTTTATTTCACTGTTGTAGGCGAGATATCCCCTGAATATATTTTGTCACGGGGATTGCAACAATCACCCACAGGAGAAAGAACACCAGGAAGTGAAAAAATGTGATGAAAATTTGAACACAGTCTTCCAGATCGCAGATGAGATGATGGAGACCTCTCCCAGCAGCTGCCTCATCAGAATTGTGTCCCCAGCAAAGCTCTCTAACAGCGGTACCACCGTGCTGTCCGACAGCCCTGCCAGCACCATGCAGGCCAACCCTTTGAGCACTACACCCCGTATAACGGCTGAGATAGGCAGAGCTGATCTAGAGACATACAGACAGCAGGAGGACTCTGTCCTTCCTGTACCTGAACAAATGCCTGAAGACGCCATATGTGAGGTGAGCCTGAACGTTGCAGATTTCCTGCAGACATTTAGCTGCAGGAAGGCAGCCTGAGGTCATTACAAAAATATAGAAATGTAAAAAATGTGTATTTATAAATTATAGGTTATTTGCAAAGGTTTGGTACTGTGTATTTGTTAGGGCTCGGTATTGGCAAGAACTTGATGACACAATACACTCACGATACATGGGCCACGATACGATTATATCATGATACGCTGCAATACGATTCATATTGCGATATTCAAAATAGTTCACTGAAAATGAAAAAACAGATGCAGGTTAATGTGTACGATCTGGGTAGCCTTTATACATCACTTCCCATTATAGTGATAATTTTACTGACACGTTGAGTCAAAACAATTTCATTAAAAAAATTCTTTCCAGTTTATTCAAATGATATTAGATAATTACTAAACTCCCTGATGTAGCTGCCAAAACATCAAAATGAAAAAGAAAATTTAAGTGCACACTTGCACTTTAACTGGACACTGAAACAGTGGACACATGGAAATTTAACTATGAAAATAAAGACATGAGTTGTTTTTTTTGGGCACTGAACTTAAAAAGAGTAACTAAACCCTCAGAGTTCTGGCTGAAGGGCCTCATTCCTGAAATTTAAAAAATGCCCCTAGAATCTTCTGGTTGCCTGGCAACTGGTCTCAGCCTGAAGATAGTGTGTCTTGGCATTGGTGACATCTCATTTCACCTTATCAACCAATTAAAATGCATCAAAAAATTGCCTTGCAATAGCAATGTTTCAACCAGTAGATGGCAGTCACTTCACACTTTTAGAACAGAATGTGGAAAAGTCACTAAAATGTCAAGATTAAGACCTGAATCAATCAAAAACACTACTGAGAACTTCTTAGCCTCAATTTTCAGCTAAAAAAAGGGTTTAGCAGTTAAGTTACTCTTTAAGGTTGGGTTTTTTGTAAATACTTCACAATACAATACATATCACAATATATTAGTCACAATATGATGGATTTCACAAAAATACGTATTGTGATATATTACCGTATCGATTTCTTAGCACAGCCCTAATATTTATCAGAAAAGAAAGGCAGAAAACATAAACATGTTGTGCTGTGGTTTCCTTTGTGCTCTGGCAAGGTTACCAGTGACGATGCAGAGGACACTGAGATCGAAGATGTCAAGTTCAGCGACACTCTGCAGGTTACCAGTCAGGCTTACAACAGGAGCTGCACAGGAAGTGCACCAAATGTTTAGGTAAGGTGTTTTGGATAATTCAAGGAGAATTTTCCGAATAAAACTAGCAGGGCAGACATTTACGATTTAAAGTGTCGATATGTTTGTAAGTCATCTGCAACATGTTTACCGACAGTTATATTTCTTGTTTTAGATCTCAGCTCGCTTTGATTGTCATGTGACGAGGAGACTCGATTCACTCTTGGACAGGACTATTTAACACCAAAACATTCTTTATTGTCATGATTCTTTGACTTGAAAAATGTTGTTTTAATTCAAGTGCTATTTAAAAAAAGACCAAATAAGTTAATGTTGTACAATGTAATGGATGTTCGTCAAAGCTTTTTCCTTATTATTCTTGACTTTGGATATTTTAATATAGCTAAAAGTCGTTTTTTTTGTAACTCTAAGAATTAGAGTGACTTGCACCATTGTACACTCAAAAGCAAGTTTTTACCTCTACTTTTTAAAACAGTGTTATTAAAATGTTTTTACCAACTTACAATATTTTTAAAGAAAAAATTAAAATATGATTTATACAGATTAGTAGCAAGTAATCCCACCTTTTATCAGACTCTCATTTTATTGTGCAATTTTTCCCTGACAGTTTTTTTTTTTTTTTAAACATAGCTGGAGGTTTGTGTAGCAGCAAGTTGAACAAACTGCTATAATGGAGGAGAGCCTGTTAAATGATTAATGAAAATGCATTTATTTAATCTACTAGTGACTTTTTGGTCCTGACTAATTGTAAGTTGTATTTTCCACCTTTTTAACTTTTCATTTTAAAGGTGCAGCCTTTTTAAAACCTGTTGCTGACATGTATTTACTTGTGTAAAAGTATTTTATTAAATCTGAATATATATGTGACACTGCAGCTGGATGCTTCGTTTATGTGTATTTTCATTTTTTACTGTGGCAGCTGTGAGCTGGAAGCGGCAGCTGGCTCTGTCGGATGTTGTACACTAGAGGGAGCCACTGGTTCGGGTTTGATGTGCGCTGTCGCTGCTGCGCGGCTGCTCCGCCCTCAGTGTCCAATGTGGCCTTCAGAGGCTGTTCGGAAGCTCCTGTTACAAGATTTCTTTAAGTATCTTAATTTATCTGTTCCTCCATTAACCGTAACCACTCATCCGTCACGGGGGGCTGGAAATTTAATTATGAAAGTTGAATAGTGCTTGGGTTGAAATGGATTCTGTGTCAAAAAATCGTGCCGTAAATGATAGATGTGTTTTGCAGTTTAACATCAAATTTTGTGATAAAAGTAGTAGACAGCTTTCGTGACTTTACGTTGTATTTCGATATTTAAATCATAATAACTCCGTGAAGCACATGTGGCACTATCTGTGTACACGGTTTCTCTGCTGTCTAAACAAATCAGTCGACAGAATCCATTTTTCCAACACAGGTCGGCAGTTTGCGCCGTATTTTCAAACGCCACTTTTCCGACAGCACGGGAAGGCAGCAGGACAGTGAGCAGGTAGAGACCGTCAATGAGCTCCCGGGGGAGCGAGACACAGTCCGGGAGGTAGACTTTTGGGACGGTGTCATAACTGTACACGGCGTCTCCCCGCTTTTTCAACTTTCAATGGAGATCACAGGAAGTCTGGACCACTTTCCCCCGAACCTTTTGTACCTTTTGCAGTGCTTTTACTCTTAAGTCGTTGATGGTTTTGATAAAACGATTCAGTTTTTTCCCTGGTGTTCACAGGAGGATCGTATCTCACTTCTCAGTGCAGTGGAGGCGCTGAATTAGGAGGAATGTCTGTGATTTGTTTGGTTTTTCCTGAAACGAGTTTGTATAAATAATGACAGACTGTAAAAAAAATAACAATACAAGTTAACTTGTATGTTACAAAAGTCGCGTTGGTTTCTGACTCAGTATAATTACCACGTTATAAGTAATGTAATGCAACGGCCCGTTTTCTTTAGTTAATAATTAGATAAAGCGCTGAACCGAATTTAACAACTTCGAGAATTATTCTTCGCAAGTGTCTTGTTGTAAAGATATTACCCAACTCGTTGGCTCGGCATTATCTGTCAACGTGCCTTTGCCTTATAACTTTTCGGCGGCAACCTGCAACGCAGCCTTTGAAGTTTAAGTCGTCGCTCGTGCGTTTTTTCGTGGATTTATCCAGAAAATGCGGTGCCCGCAGCACGCGCTGTCTTCTGACGCTGTTCCCAAACGTGTGTGTGGTCGTAAAATGTGATTGTAACATGCAGTGAGAGGTGTACACAGTAATAACAGCAGTGGTTTGGATACGGATGAAGATCGATACACGGCTGCCTGGACCTGCCCTTCTGGGAGAGGATACAGCAGTTGAGCTCTGAGGCAAACACGTTACAAATGGGGACATTTGTTTATCTCATGAAGACCAGGCTGTTGGAAACTAATGCACACGTCCAGCTCGAACACAACACAGCGTGCCTTCATGGGGCATTTGAGCAAACAATGTTTCAGCTCTCACATTAATGACACTGGATAAAAGTTCATTCAAGTCTGTTTTATCTTGCAAGATACAGTTTTGTTGGACGAAGCGCTTTGCTCCATGTGGGCACTGAGTCATTTGCTTTTCTAAAACGTGGAGAGTTTGAACATTAACTCTGGGACTGAATGGAAGTTTTGGGACATTCACGCGTGAGTTCTGATGGCAGTCCTCCAGCTTTAAAAGTTTGGATTGTATCTGTTTCGCAGTAGTCGTCGAGACTCAAAGGAGTGGAACGCATAAGAAAAACATTTATTCTCCGTTTTGTTTATCCGTGGTGCTTGCCTGCTTTGAAGTCCACCATGTGCGGCCAGGCACCGCCGCTACAGCCGAGGCCATGACCGTCCCCCAGCGGCGCCTGGCCGGGCTCTGGCCGTGGCTGCTCATGGCGGCCCTGCAGGTGGTGCTGGGCCAGCCGGGCCTGGAGTCCGAGCGGCCGGTCCGTCGAGCGGTCATCAAGGTGACACTGCTGAATCAAGAGCCGACGGGGAAGCCCATCACCCTGAAAGGGGTGTTCGTGGGAGGAAGTGCCGGTCTCGCGGAGGGCAAATTAATGCAGGTAAGGTGTCATAAAATGAGCACCGCAGGCCTTCCGATTTTAACTTATCATTTACCTTCACACATTAACAAAGGAGAGGAATTCCCTCAGGTTTTCACTGGGCAGGGTTGCACAGGTGCGAGTGGACACCTGTTGGAAAGAAGTTGTTCAGCTGTTTCATGGTGCCCGACGTCACCCTGCAAAGTGAATGGCGCCTGAAGCTGTGGGGAATTTAATGCCTTGCTCAAAGACACTTAAGCAGTATGAATAGATGTGAATATTTGCCTCACCATTTTGCATCCTTTGTGCATGTTAGATGATCTGCTGTTCATCTGTCTGCACAAATGGACAGATTATGAGAGACTCAATTCAAATATTCTCCAGTAGTGCAGTATGAAAAAGTATTGAAGTTAAATGGGGTCATGCTGTGGGACGCCCTCAAACTGAAGAGCAGTGATTCAACATTTGGAAAGGGTCCATGTGAAAAGCAAGCGTTCATTTGAAAACCAATATTGAGTAACACGCCACCCTGCATCTCAGTGCATCAGTCCTTGTGTGGAGCGTCTGCTGGCCCCACATGTTTCTCTTACCGTAAAAAAAACAGTTTACACAGCATCCACCGTGTGATAAACCAAATGATGTTAACACCTGTACTCGTTGCTATACGCATCAAAATACTGTAGTGACCATGGGTTACAGAGCCCTGTGTGTTTCCAAGAGTCCCTCACAACAGCGCACTTTCCGCTCAGCACTCAGCATGGGATGAAAGAGTGTCTAAATTCCTTTAACAACAGCGATGACATGCAGGTGTTATTGAGGTTAGTTTGTTTTTAGTCTATATTTACTTACCCCTGATAAACAGGGTTTGACTCAGGCTGCCAACCTTTGTAGGTGTATCTTTTCTAGGGTTTTGCAATAACTACAATATTTATGACATTTGATGCTCCTCCAACATTTATAATATCAAGGTGTGGTCAAAAACAGGTAAAACACAGCAAATCATGTTTAGACCTACACACTGTTGTAGTTTAAGCAAAAGGGTTTGCCTCTTTTGCTGCTGGATGGCAAATGTAAGTATTTGTATGTACGTGCTCTTTTCAGTGTGCATATATAGGATTCAGGAGTGGCTCAGGGTTCCCGGGCTGTAAACCTCGACTGTGTCAATTTATTTACCGTCTCCTAAGAAACGGGACGACAGATATAAGGCACTGCAGGATCTTGTCTCTTCTCACTCATCAGGCGTGGGAGGTTTTGTGAATGGCAAGCCAGATGCTGCAGTTTGCCATAATTGATAAGGATTTACATGGCTTGTCCGAGGAGAAAGCCGTGTATTGAGCACTGTGAAAAGCCATCGCTGTTCCCCCTCTTTATTTAAAACTGATTTGGCTTTAATGTCCGTGTGGGATGTTGACAACATGTTACAGATGGATATCAGAGCGTGGCTGAGATCAAAGACGTTTCCAGCTTTCCGGGATTTCCAGCTTTCTGTATTTTTTTCCCAATAAAACCCTGCATGGTATGTCATAGTGCTCCCTGGGCCAAAAGTGGCTCAGAGTAAATACATGAAACATTATTAACCTCCTGTCACCAGATCTTCTTGCAGCAAAGAGTTTCAACAGCATTCGGTTCTTTATTGGATTGTTGTAAAAGTGAAGTAACCCTGGGTTGACAGAGCTTTATCAAGATTGTAGGAGCAATATCTGCTTGGATTGCCCTGAAGGTGTGAAGGAAGGTACACCAGTGCCACATTCAAACTAATATTTTTATCTCTGCTGTAGTCACAGTGGCGACAGCCTAATCCTCTGCTGATAAAGTTCATGCTCTTTTCTTTCTCTTTTGGCTAGCTTGGTTTTATCCGCTCCTCTGTATTCTTGTGTCCTTATTCAGACTATCGGTTGTGGTTCTGTCCAGGGTTTGAGAGGTGTAGTTTTGTCAGACTCTCTTTTCCCAGGCTGCTCCGACAGTGCACAGAGGTGGTGTTGTGCTGCAGGATGCTCTTTGTTGCAGATTAGGCCTGTTCCAACAGGTCCTCACTGCCTCTGCAGGCAGCTTTATGGTCCCGCTTTATGTTCTTGTCGTCTTGTGGATGGAGTGGATGAAGGCTGGAAAGGAGATTGAGTTCCATAGATTAGGTTCTCTGCCTCACTCTGTCTTTGTGCTTTCTCTATCCCGTGATTTTGCTTTCCTAAGTCTTAAAACTGTCCAAACTCATCATCGTGCTCACAAAGTCAAATTAATGCTTGTTTTATATGACGCTTAATTCCTGTAAATGAGTTCAGCAAGTGTACTTATGAATCCCAGAAGCCACCCCAGATTAAATCTGGGCTGAGATGAGTCATCACAACCACTTTTTATTGATCTTCATCAGTATGTGGCCGTTCTGACCCTTGGGTTGTCTTGCTGTCTTGTTAGAATGGTCTTATTTTGGAGATTAATATGGAAGAAAGCAGTATCTGGCATCAGAAGCTAAACAAATATATATTTTTTAATATAAAAAACAGTAGGGGCGCATTGGACTGTAATTTTCTTGTTATTCCAAGCTTTGATTGAGGTTTTAAAATGCAGCTTTGAATGTCTGCCATCACGTTTTACCAAGTTATTCTCTAAAACAGAACAAAGTTTTCGCCTCATGTTTCTCACGAGTTTGCCTGCAAGATCATTTGTTTCACCTCAAACAATCAGATACGCTGAAATAGCCATAAACTAAAAGATGTTGGTAGACTTTTTTTTTTTTAGTTTAAAACTCAACAGTCACTATAGACTTCAGATTCTTTGTTATTTGCCTTCCAGTCTCATTTTTTCATCCTCTTCACTCTGTACTGAAATGCAGTAAAGTACATATTCTCTCTCATAAGTTAAAGTTGCAGTAGCTAGCTAGCAGGCTAATGTTAGCTGTAGCATGAGACTCATTGGAAGACAACTTTGCTTCAGCCGTTTGTTTGGTTTGTTGTCGTTCTCTCTTTTAAGTCCAGTTTGAACTGAGACGAAGTGGTCGCAGGGAAAGTTGCAGTGGAGTAAACTGCTCCGTCTCAGTTCGAGCTCGAGCAGACTGACGATGTCGCTGGCAGACACTCTGTGGTCGGCAGAGGCGAGTCAGAGCACAAGGCATGAACAGCTAGTCAGCTCGTACCAACATCACCTGTTGCTAAGAAGCGCAATGTAGGCCGGCCAATCAGGACAAAGAGTACAGAGAGCGTCACTGATTGGGCAAATAGAACGGGAGCGATAAGATTTTTATCAATCCTGACTACAGAGGCATGATGGGAAAACACAGAGATCTCATGATACTCTTGGGCCATGTCACTTACTAACAGCTGTCTGTGGGTGTTGTGACATTTTTTTCCAAACAGATCACAGAAAGTTAGCGGTATCTACCTCAAAGTTATCTTCGGCGGCTTTAATCAGTCAACTATGAGTACAGCTCAGACCTCTGTATCTCACTGCAAGTGCAGGTCAAAATAAATCA
>JAPZDX010000006.1:3524353-3538104 GCA_029783625.1 Naso annulatus | reverse complement strand
CAGTTGATGATGTGCTCAAGCAAAGTTCAGCTGCACTTCAATCATTGGCTCAATAAAGTTCCGAAGAAAAAAAACTTCACTCATTGGTAAGATGTGTCTGGGGTGGTAGATCCTGAACTGCTCTCTGATTGGTCAGAATTGCCGTGTGGGCAGACAAGGCACCCACTATGATTAATTTCACAGTGCAGAGGCGACTGGTTGGTTGATTGAGGTGTTGGTCATCAGATATTACTTTTATTCTCCATGTTTGTCTGCGTTTCTCATGCTGGTGTGTTGTTGTTGTTGTGACAGGGGAAATGCTTTTTCATTCTGTAATGCATGTAGCTGCCTGCAGGATCTGGTTTAGTACAAAAATACGCAGTGCTTTCTGCAGTTAGAGCGGACTGAGGTCGAATTATGTTCTCACCAAAAACGAAGCGCATCAGAGTTCGTTTGGAAGCGTCCCGAGACCACCTCTACAACCAGGTCTCGGTCCGCTTGTTCGGTCCACTTCTGGTGCGAGCCCGAGTACAACTGCTGCATTCACACCCGCACAAACCAACCGCACCAAATGGGACAAACGCACTCAGGTTCATTTCAAATGAACTGGTTTGAAAGTACTCTTAATTCATTCAAGCTATCTTATGATTAGACGGGTAATACTGTGTCAGTTTCAGCCAAATGTTTCCATTGTCACTTACAATACCAACACCTCACCTTGCGGCAAGGGCAGCCATTTCTACTACTGCCAGCATCAAAAGCATCTCAGCAGTTTTTCATTTGTCCTGCTCCTCTTTCTCTAACAGCTTCAAATTCCTCCTCCTCACCTCCTCTCCTCGGACCAGTCCTCTCTTGTTTCTTGACAGCTCTTTAAAATGGTTGTAATTCATTGCATGTGCTTTAGTTTCAAGGACAAATATGGCTGCGTGCACTCAAAAGGCAGGAAGCGCTTAGTTTGCTGAGAGGTTGGAGGAAAAGAGTCATCACCATACCACAGATAAATGCTCTCTGACAAACTTCCCTCCCTCTCTCCGGCTCCCCGTCGCTCCTTCAGTCACTTTTTTTTTTTTTTTTTTAACCCAGATTTGTGATTGCAGCTTCGGCACATACAGCAGTAACACCTCTCAACACTGTTATTTGTATTTCATGTATGAGAAGCTAAAAGCTATTTATACCATGTTTATGACAGATACACTTGTTTTAGAGCTGCAGATGAGAATGTTCAAAGGCAGAATGTGCAGTGAGCACAGGGCAGTCTTGTGAGTGGAAGCAAATTTTCTGCTTTTCTGCTTGAACGCTTGGCTCAACGATCCGCAAGAAGAGGAGCTTTCACCTGTGAGACGGTCTGATTCTTTATGTATGTGTGTGCAAGCATGAGTGAGTCTTTGTGAGTGTGTCCATGCTGTGTGTGTGTGTGTGTGTTCGTGTGCTCGAGTGTGTGTGTGTGTGTGTGTGTGTGTGCAGCGGATGCAGAGCTCCCATACTGAGATCATTTACCAAACTCTATTAAGCAGGATCAAAGTGACTTAGATCTTTCAGTGCTGCATGACTACAAAAGCTATATTGTAACCCCAGATCCAGAGAGATAACGCTGCTGACAAAAAATGCTTTATGTCTCCAAAAGTCACATGGTCACTTCCAAACAGTAACCAGCCTGCTGGTCTTTCCTCTCAGAAAGGCCTCAGTGCGGCTTTAATGCACTTTGAGGTTTGAATCAGTGGAGCTAAATACAAATGACACATTTTACTGTATATGTTCAAACACAAAGTCTGATCTCATTTAAAGAAAAATGAGGCAGCACTAAAGTGACGTAAGACAAGTTGAGATATTGGCTGTAATGGATCTTTCCACTGCAGCCTTGCAGAATCACTCTCATCACTCTCATTAAGGCCTTACGGCTCATTATGGTCGTATTGGTGTTAGTTGGTGCAGCAGTGAAGCAGGCAGACGTGTTTGGATATTCAGCAGCTGACAAATACAACATAAATAACCTACACAACATGGAAATAAGTTAACAACAGGCTTTTTTGCTCATTTGAGTCCAATTGATTAAATAGTTTTTTTTAAAAAAGATGAGTTTTTAGTGTTTCGTAATGGTGTTAGTAATGTTTATTCCACCAATGCCTATTTTTATGAAAATATAAAACGACTTCTCCAGTCTTGGTTTCAAAAAGGGACACCATGTAAAACATAAACTAATGTCAACTTTATTTATATAGCACATTTAAATCAACCAAGGTTGACCAAAGTGCTTTACAGAGTAAAATGATCAAATATAAAACAAGAACACAGTCATACATCATTAAATAAATATTAAATATAATAGTAAACTCTAAACATCATTAAATGTGATAATCTGTTAATCCTTTTTGACTTGTGCTCAATTGAAAACAGTGTGAAGCCGATAGTGTTTCACCTTGTTAGTTCCATGTGTCTTCAGATTTTTTGTGAATTTATGCTTATTTTGAATCTGATCTCAACAACACATTTTAAACAAGTGCGGACAGGAGCAACAAAAGGCTGGAAGTTGTGGAATGCTTCAAAAAACACCTGTTTGTAACATTCCACAGGTAAACAGGCTGATTTGTAACAGGTGATAGTGTCCTGATTGAATAACTCTATTACATTTGTGTGAAGAAAACAGCAACATATGATCGTAGAAAGGACATTACTCCGTGCGCTCAGGAACACCTCGACAAACTGTTGTCCGTTTGATTGCAAATGATTGCATTTATTTTTTATTTACTATTTAACCGACTTTTCTAGGATCCATGTTGTAAAAGATGCATTCACTTGTTAGCTCATTTTGTAACAGAACTAGAGAGAAGGGGCAGATGTCTCAGGGCCTAGCCGAGTGAGTTAAAGATGCAATTTTAAGATTTCACTTCTGGTTGATTCGTATCTGGTGTAAACAACAAGGGCAGTATGACCGTACAATTCTTGGGGCAGAAAATACTTCATAAGCAGCTATTTTGTTAATAATACAACACCAACAATTTATTTGACTTGTTTTTATGTGCTTACATGTGATGATGTTTTTATGTGTTTTATGTGTTTTATATGAGCTGCTGGATAAAACAATTCCCCTATGGGGATAAATAAAGTATCTATCTATCTACCTATCTAACAACAAACAAAAAACAACCGGTGTGTGTACAGTGCAGCTGAATAAGTTTGTTTACAAGTGAACACAGTTCCAACCTTTCTGACAAATGTTAATGTGTTTTCTGTGAATGCTTCACAATAAAAGCCAAGAAAGCTTTGAATATGATAGCAGAAAATCAACACAGCTCTGATTTAACATTTGGACTGTGAATTGTAAAAAGTGTTGCTTCAGTCAATTCAAACAGTAACCAAGGATTATATGCACCATTTCCTGTGAATCCATTGTGCATAGGTATGTAATTTGCACAGGAATGGTGGCAATTATATAAGTTATATCTTTTATTTGGACTTATTCAGGAAAGGCTGATCTATGACTGTGTCTGTGCCTCTTGCTAATTGTTTGGCTTACGGAGTTTTAAAAAACTGTCAGTGCCAGTGAGACTTCTGTAACAGTAATCCATATTTTAAGTTTTAAGTCCTTGGAATCCAGCTTTGGTGTTTAGAGAGTTGTGAGCTTGAGCTTGAGCTTTTTCTTGTCTGAGATAGTAGGTAATTGATGCAGTCATGAGCTGTTACCTTCCTGACAGAGCTAGCAAAACAGGAACATACCCTGAAGAAGTAGCAGCAAAGTTATGAGTCTCGTCACCCTGTGTTTTTTAGAGAATGTTATATTATTCTGCAGAGAACACAATATAAAACACTTTAAATGGGAAATGACTTTGTAATTTTAGTTTTTGCCTCGGAAGAAGGCTGCCTTTTTGCCCTTTGTAGCTGCTTGCCTGTTCCTAATGACTGCTGTGTGAGTGGGAGGTGAATGATCGCTGTCTGTGAACATGGCTGATTATCATACATCTAGTCACATGCCTGCCAGCATGATAGATGGCGGTTCTCTCAGTCGGACTCAATAAAAAGTGCATGCTTTTGAATCAGACAAAGGCTCAGTAAGTCTGCCAGACAACTGTGTTAAACTGATGTGTTCATCTCTATTCACCTGCAGGGAGACTTTTCCTCTTCCCCTCCATGGAGTTTTTGTTTAAAGCGCACACTCAGGCCTGCAGAGACAAAGTCCCATGTGACTCGCTGAGAGAATCTGAACTGATGTCACATGGCCTCTGGCGCTACATGCACACATGCATGCATTCACAAATACATTTCACACAGTCCGTCCACTGCCATCAGTACCCCTTCTCAGCCTGTCCCTACTTGTTCATGTGTGTCCATGTTTCTCTGCAGCACAGTGGTCCAAATCTAGGTCACACAAATCCAAAATTCTATACAGGTTTCACCAGAAGGAACAGAGTTGATAAAGCACTTACATGCAGTAGAGATTTTTATTTGTCTACTTGCTTCTGAGAACTTGAGAAAAAACTCAGGACACCAACTAGACGGGTTCAAATTATAGACCTAATCTAGTTTTGTTTTTCTGCCATTTATCATGAGCCAGTACGTCAATATGTCATTCCACTGAGTGGATTTATTACTGCGTGTTAGTGGTCAGCAAGTACTCTCAAAAATTAGTCAGTTAATTTTGAGTCGATGCATTTTTTTTCTTTCTGTCGGACTGTAGTAAAATATTTCTTTGAATTTATACGTCACTTATTAAAAACAATGTTGACAAAGTGCTTTGACATAAAATAGAAGCACTAACAATTAAAAAAAGATCTCTTCTGGTCAAAATGGTCTCAAATACAACCAGTAAAAGGATAACCAGTGTATATGTTACCAGTGTTGGGGAATGTTACTTTTAAAAGTAACTTATTACTTTACAATATTACTGTCATTAAAATGTAACTTGTTACATTACAGCACTACCTTACCTGAGAAAAGTAGCCTAACTTGTTAGAGTACTTCAGCGTCCGTGAGAATGAAAACTACTTTGTGATGTTTTGACTTCCTGTCACGGCCGATCTGCTCTGTGCTGAGTTGCTGCGTTGTGCTCCATCATTCAGCGATAACAGAATCCTTGCGTATCTGCTGCGGAGAGCTCCGGATCACTGGAGCTGTGACGGAGTTGAAACGCCACGCAGCCGCAGTCAGTGGAAGCACGCACATTGACTAGAACTGAAACGTGTCAGCTCCGATGCCGGAGACACACCGCACACGAATCTGTTGGAATTTAGGAGTTAGGTTACTTGTTACATTAAAAAAGTAATCCAAGTACTCTGTGTTTTTTTCGCGTTACCCACAACACTGGGTGGTACCAGCCTGGAGGGAGGAGAAATGCAGAATTCTGAATGGGCTCTGAGAGGCTGTTTGCACAATAAGCTGCGATCTGATCTGATCTGCTGCTTTATCTCCACACATTACAGTTTCAGAGTCAAGCATGAGGATTATGACCTGTCAAAAACGGCCCACAGCGCCCCCAGCTGCATATCTGCGGTCATTGATTTATTACTTTAATGGAAAAGTGGTTCTGTGAAACCCTCAGTGTACTTTGACATGGTACATAGTCACAATGGGAGGACATATTTCAGGAATGAGTGGCCCTTTGTAAAAGATTTATTCTTACACATGAGAATTATACTGATTAATTTTTAATTGTAGATATTTAATTTATAGTCGCTCCATGTTAACTTTGTGAAAGTGTGATTCTGACTGGCTGAGGAGTTTTGCTTCACAAGTGTGTAGGTAATAATATGATGCTGCTCTTTCTGAAAGGCTCTGATTTTTAATCCTTGTGTGTGTTGTCGGTGTTCTCGGAGACTCGGGGCTGTTCAGGTCAACTGCAGTCATCATGAAGCTAATTACTGACAGCGTAGCAGGCTAATATTTTTCCAAATATTCAATTTATCATAGCTGTGCCACTGCATGCTCTTCGTTAAAGTGGCTCTCTGGTCACTGTAAAGCCATTTTTAGAGCTCTACACTCAAACACTTGGACGCTCCCTTGGAGCTTGTGATAACAATGCTGCCCCCGCTGTTTATTAGCCTTCCCCCAGGTGGAATAAATGATTCAGCACAGCCATTAAGTGACCTTTTTTTGCACACTTCAAAAACACCCAAACTTTACTGTGCTTGGTGTGCTGTCCCAACAGCCCTCAGAAGCGGGCTGCGTATCTAGGAGACCCATTCCAATTGGCCATGACCTACTGACTGGCTGCTCCTAATTAGAAGCAGTCCCTCACAGTGCCTCCCTCTCTTGTCCAAAGTAAATACCTTGGCACCCAGCAGGAATGCTGACAGTCTGCTGTTTAGGGTGCTCTGAGAGAGACTTGGACAGTAATTGACTCACCTCATGTTTAACCCTCTGGAGTGAGGTACAGCCGACACTAACTACTGACTCTAGTTAGCAACCGAAACACACATGACTTCATTGTTGAACTTGATCAAAATATGCATTACTATCTTGGCTTTTTCATGCCAGCAGGCTGTGTTGGTTTTCCACTTGGAACCTGTTCAGCTTATTCTCTTCAAATGGCCTTGACCACAGACTGGGACTTTGTAGGGAAGCGATAGAGCGGGTGGAATATCACCTACATCTTGGTTACATAACCTCTGTATTTACATTCGCTCCAACATTAGGCTTCCTGCAGCGTCCAAATCAAAAAACAGATCCTCGCTGTTTCAGTGTCAGCTGCCCTTGGTGTGCGGCAGTTCACTGGAATCAGGGGGGCGGATCAAAAGGCAGTCTGTGTTTGAGAGAACAGGGCCATGATGTCTCAACAGGGCCGTTCACCTGATAACCTCCTTTGTGGGAACCGCTCCAAAGCAGCAAAAAAGTAGTCCAGCTAACAAGGCATGTTTTTAGGGCCGTATGGAGTCATATGGGCTCCTTTTCTACTTTGAGATGGTCTGTTGGAGAGCGGAGCTGCCAAGCCTCACTCCCTCACAGCCTGCTATTTAAACCCCCAGATTGCTGTGCGGGAGTGGAGTGGAGCATGGTGTTGCTCTTTGTTCTGGGCTCTAGGTTAGGGTTAGCACAGCATTACACCACAGCAGCTCTGAAAGGCAGCTCTGAAGACTAAAGCAGAGCTGTGTGTGGTTTAGTGTTTGGTCTGCTTACTCTGAGATTAGAGCAGCAGGTTGGCAGAGGATTGGGTAATGACATGTCTACTGCTCTTGAGTCCTTGGACTGTCTGGGACTGCAGGGATACATGAAAGCGACACACACACACAAACACTCACACACACACACACACACCTACACACAGATGAGTTGCACTTCTTTCTCATCCACAGTAAATGCGACCACAAAGAATCACAAAGACAGGCTAACGTTGTGGTAACAGAACCAACAAAACATTTTTAATCGCTGCCAAATGAGATGTGACATGGTCAGCCACTAATAGTGGTGGACACACAGATGACACATAATGTTCCACTCATGTCGCTGAGTCAAAACCGTATTTTCCAGAGCATTAGGTCTTTGTAAATGTTTATAATAGCTTGAAAAGAAGGCAGTGGAACATAAGTGGAAGTGCGTAGTGTCCAATACCACTTCACTATAAATAACAGTCTGATCATAGTGATGATGCCGGGCCTTAAAGTTGCAGTAGATAACTTATGCAAACAAGCTAGCAAGCTAATGTTAGCTGTAGCACAAGACTGGTAGGTGCCATTTGTGGCAGGATGGCAGCCCTTACAGATGCTGCCATGCAAGAACTGCACATGCTCAGAATTTTCTCTAAAAAGTTCACAACCAGTTTAGTAGTTGGTAACTTTGGCCAACAAGCTAACATTAGCGGTAGCATGAGACTTTTTGGAAAGCAGCTCCGCTGCAGCCTTCCCTCCCTGTTTTTGCTCCGGCTCACACTTTATTTCATTTGTTGTCATTCTCTCTTTTAAGTCCAGTTTGAACTGAGACGAAACGGTTGCAGGGAAAGTTGCAGCTTGAGCTCAAGCCGACTGACAGTGTGGCTTGGAGACACTCTGTTGTCAACAGAGGCGAGTCAGAGCACGGCAAGCTAATCAGCTTGTACCGACATCGCCTGTCACTAAGAGGCACAGCGTAGACCAGTGAATTAGGACAGAGAGTAAAGAGAGCGTCACTGATTTTGCTTTTTTCCCCGAAACTCTCGTCCTGGTGGCAAAGATAATATCACGGTAAAAACAGGGCTTATTGGAAACCAATTTAGCAGTGAATAGTGTCATTTTTCAACCACATTTACACTGTTTAATCAGGTTATACATCATAATGACAAAGTTAAGCCAAAAAGGTTGTCTAGTTTCACTTTAAATTTGTGTAATGGGAATGTTATGGAATGCTGAATTCAGTTTGTGCTTTTGCGCTTTCTTCTTTTGTATGCGTATGTGTTTATACATGTTTGAATTAGAGTTGTTCCTATAGAGTTGTATTGGAAAATTCTGCCAATACTGACGAAAATGCTGGTATCGGTGTGCCAGTCTGTGCACCAATCAGATACCATGTTTTTTATTAGCGGTAAGAAACGGTACCCAGCTACCATGAAATTAACTCAGTTAGCTCTAACCGACATTAAATACCTGAAATCAATTTCTTTTCTGCTCTAAAACAGTACTCTGTGTTGCCGCTGGTACCTACTGTATTTAAGAGCGACGAAGAAGAGCGGAGACAGCCGGCACAGCTGGCAAAATGTCGGCATTGAGCAATATTTCTAACTGGAATGTCAAAGGAGATGTGTGAGGAATTGTTTTCATGCACTAGTATCGGCTCAGTACTCAGTATCGGCCAATTGTAAGTTTGGGTATCAAAATTGGTATTTGGAAAAAAAAAAAGGTTATCTGAACTCTAGTTTGAATGTTCCTTAGTGAGGATTTCATCTTTTCCACGGTTGTGTTCACAGCATATGACACTGGGAATGAAGCAGTCATTTTGTTTTAATTGATTTTATTCCTAATCTGATCCTTTACACTCGTTACTAAAACACCAGTGCTGCTTCATCACAATCTTATGATCATTTCTTTAATTCCCAGAAATGTGCTGTATTTGTATCTCATGAAATTGGAAAGTGACAGGCTTTCAAATCAGTTACACGGGACATTTAGATTCTGTGATCCAGTTAGAAGACTGTTTACATCCTGTGGCATTTTGTGAAGAAAGTCCCGCTGAGTGCTCATCACAGCACTTTGTCCTGTATGAGTCACCAGCATGTTTATGAAGCTCCAGTTCAAACTTAAGAGCCAGGAGCTGAGCCAAGCATCCCAGTGCAATGCCAGATCTGTCTGAGAGGGAGGGAGGGAGGGATGGGCTGGACGGGGGCGGCGGTGTCTACTGCAGTTCTCTGACCTACCTCCATGCCGCTGACTTCCACTGTTTGCCCACTCTGTTAACTATTACCAAAAGGCTGTGTACCTTGGCTGCAGCCCAACGCTCTTACACATACTGTGGCCCATTATCAAAGGAGACCTGCACTACAAGCCCTGGAGTCCTTCCAAAAAGGCCACAGCCACAGTCTCTGCTTGGAGACCTATCCCAGCACTGCAGCTCTATGTGAGCACTCCCTCCTGTTTTGTCTCCTCATCGCTCCTTTGCTGCCTCCTCCTCCCATTCCCTCTTTTTCCTAATCCCTTTTGCTAGAACATGCACATGTTGGTTAAACTGCGCTTGGCAGGAACCTCACCCACTCACACTTCCTTAAATAAACCCTTTTATGTTTGTCTTCATTGTAGGGCCCTACCGATATATCAGTTTACCGATATTATCCGTATTATTATCGATATTGGCCTGTTGCAGATATATCGGTATCGGCATACTTGTTCTCTGATAAGTGCCGATATTAGAACAGTTTTTCAAGGCTGAAAAAAAGTGCTTGGACTAGTAATTTAAAGTGGTGTAATCGCATATTTTTGTCCAGCAGAGGGCGGTCCCTTATTTAATTGGTAAAAAGGGAAGTGTTTACTGTTTGGTGCAATGGTGTTTGGAATAAAGTTTATTAGATATTCTGTCTCTGTTACATATCTTTGTCACACGTATTTGATAACCACATTCAAAATATATAGAGAATATAGGCAGATATATTGGATATTGGAATTTTCTTACTCCCTAATATTGTTATCGGCATCGGCCCCAAAAATCCCATATCAGTCGAGGCCTAGTTAATTGTCTTTGGTGTGCTTACAGTGCAAAAACAGTGAAAGAGTAAAACACGTGACTGCTTCACCTCAAACTTAAATTCCTGTGTTGTAGGACTGCAAAGAGCTGTTGAGGTTTTTGTACGGTTAAATTGCGTGTTAAGTGCCACAATATATTTAACATGCAGAGTTATAACAGCAACAAGCAAGTTTTTTTGATTATCGTCTTTGTAGAGAGTTTGAAACTCTGCATTATTTACACTTCAAGTTTTTGTTTGTAGTGCCAAACAGTGCTGTGATTAATGATTTATTTCAATATCGATTTATTTGCCAAGCATTATTTTAATTTATTCTGATTGCTTACTTTGTCTGAGCAACAGTTTACTGCCCTGGAAAAAACTGCAAATTTTAATATGAGAGAAGCATCACGTGCTTGCTTGACTTAAACTATTAATTGGCTGTCAAAATTAATACAGACGATTCTGTCAATCAACTAATCCATTTATTGACTAATCTTAAGGTGTAGCATCAAAAGGTCCTGTGAGACAGTGTGTGAAAGTTTGATCATAGTGTCTTCAAGTGATTTTAAGAGCTTTTCCACTCCACGACTGAAACATTAACCAAAAATCAACAGTGGTACAAAACAGAAGGTAGGCTGGATGTATAATATTAAAGGAGAGGTTTGATTTTTTGCACAATAAGCCTTATAATGAGGATATTTGCAATCATATACAAGTTTCTACAGCATTATTATGACAGTCCTGAGAGCTTGAGCTCATTCCTGACATCACCACTGGCTGAAAACAACGGAGCAGCATGTGCACTGAGACAATCTGTAGAAAATTACAATAAATGCTAGTTTTAAAACTCAGCAATTATTCCGTAATGTCCACTGATGTTCAGACACTAAAACTCAAAGTTAAGCAACATCATATGACCCACAAACAGTTGTTTGTGGTGTCCTAAAGCAGCTGAAAGAGCCGTTTCAGGGTTATAAGCCATTGTGTAACTTTGTGTTTTAGTCTCGGTACATGATAGGACACCACAAAACTTTCGGTGAGTTTCTCATCTTCTAAAAACAAGCGTTTATTGTGATTTTCAAGCTCTTCTGTTGTTTTCAGCCAGCAGTGATGTCAGCAACAAGCTCCTGCTCTCAGGACTGCACTGTTCATCATAATAATGCTGTAGAACTTTGTAAATGACTGTAAATATCCTGAGTATAAGGCCTAATTTCCAAAAAAACAAACTTCTCCTTTAAATATGAAAGCAGAGCTAATGTAAAAAAAAAGGGGCTGCTATTCAGCTTTTAATATTCTTATGATTGCTGCTGGTGTGAATAAGCTGTTCATAAATGTTTGATACCACTTCTCTCAGATACCATCTGTGATCTGAACGTTAACACAAGTCTTCCTTTCCCCTAAAACCAAACAAGGCTACAACTTGTCATCATAACTTTATTATTTCATTATGAGAACACATTACAATGACATTATTTTAATTTTATTTTGACATAATAACTCAGTTATTTTGCTATCTTAAGGTATCAAACATTAATATCCCATGATGATCATGAGTAGTATTTCATTATCTCCAGACAGTAGATGCATGATGTAGCCTAGTTAATGTGAAAGAGTCTTTCTATGAGGAAGCAGCTGAGGACAGAAAAAAGAAAGAGCAATCAGCTAATCCGATATTAGATCAATCAGTTAATGACTTTAGAGTCTAAATGCCGTGCTAGTACTTGACCAAGATTTGAAACTAGAATCTTAATCCAAATATGTCACTCTAATTGGCTTTTACAAAATAGTGAGATTTGTGGGTCATGAGCACAAGAAGACAGTTTATGTAGCAGTAATTATATGATTGTATCATTAGAAACATGGAAATCCCAGTAAGCTATTTTTTAAAAAAGGAGATTTGCTTAACATTGTAATTTCCCCATGAAGGGATGAAAACATTATGAGGAAACCATGACGTTTTTTAACTGAATTAATAATCTAAATTTGGAATATCTGTAGTTGTTCACAGTACAAGTCATTTATACGCAGAGCTGTGACCTGTATTGGATTTACAAGTCAGCCTTTGATCCTAATATTCGATTTCATGTAATTTAACATGCATGCTTCAACTAAAAGTCCTGACATTTTTTTAACCTTAAAGTTAATTTCGTCTCTTTGATGTCTCAAGTGTTTCATAACAATCAAGTAGTTTATCCATTCGCGTCAACCTAAAATCTAATTTTGGGCAGCTCAGAAAATTAATGTTTTGAACACTGAAGCTGTCCCCTTTCCTGGTCTAAAAAAATGAGTTTGACCGTAGAACCACATATTGCTGTCTGGATCTGCTGTGCAGCATATTTGTGATGTTAATATTTTGAGAGAAATGCAGAAGCTGGCAGCAGCCGCGTGAATGTGTCCATCTGTGGGTTTATTACTGTCTATTATGTTGCTTATTTGATTAGGTGGCGGCCTCATCTTTCTGAAACCAGGTGCTCACCCATATTAGTTTCAATCTGTCCGTGTTCATGGTGCTCTTGATGGCATGTAAACATACTTTGAAGTTTGGATAGTTGTGTGTGCAATAAACTTGGAATCTGATTCTTTATAACTGATATGTAAACATAAAGTGCTTTGAAGTGTGTTGCACAGTCTGTAACTGAAAGTGTGAAGTCAGACACCCGTACTAGGGTTGGCACTTTTTTTTTAAATTAAGTTTGAACGAATTTAAAGTGACCCGAAATTCGTTTGGATAAATTTGACCCCTCTGACCCCACCTCATGGTCAGCTTGCTCCCCTTGACTTTTCCTTCCTTTATTGACTTCACAGCCTGCAGCTGTATTAGCAGCCACAGCTGTATGTTTCACTGTTGAAGTCAAAGTATCACAGTGCCACCATAATCATAACAGGTAGATGAGAAGGCACTGACTATTTTTTTTCACAACTTTTAAGTAATTGTTGCTACTGCTCATTCCCTGTTTACTT
This sequence comes from Naso annulatus, assembly GCA_029783625.1. Lineage (NCBI taxonomy): Eukaryota > Metazoa > Chordata > Actinopteri > Acanthuriformes > Acanthuridae > Naso > Naso annulatus. Next base: position 3,525,050 of record JAPZDX010000006.1, on the reverse strand, counting down.
ATTTATTGATCTTTCCATTGCGCACTGCTTTTTTTCTGCCATCTACTTTGCTACCGCTGTTCACTGCAGTTTCTCCATAGTGGTGCTAATAATAATAATAATAAAATAGGATGATCTTATTTTACAGTGTAAGGGGAGGGAACTAACGTTACAGCGCTTTTCACGTAAACACCCAAAGCTGCGCTAACAACGTTACGTTGTCAATCTAATAATTGTGTCGTGTGTATGAGAGAGGAGGAAGGATGAAACAGAAAGTAAAGTTGTGTGACAGCACTGAGCTTACAGGCTCATCTTACTGACTAACGTTAGTTTTATGCCTGTTGAATACTTCTCTTAGCATCATCCCTTGTAAAAATTGTCCATGAAAAGTTTCTTCGCTGCCGTTTCACATGCACACCATCCGAGTGCACCTGTTGGTGTGACTGAAGAGAGAGCGGGGCAGAGAGGGAGAGGGCGCCTTTTAAACCACAGTTTGACGATGGTCAGCTCAGTGGACGATGCGCTTATAGATTGTAGTTTACATTTCAAGCAGATCATTACAGCTCAAATTTGACCTCTTTTTTTTTTCAAATCTCATTTTTGAGCAAATAATCATACCGTACATTCAGTATTACCAGTGTCCCTCCTTTAAAAGTTTTTTATAAACAAAAAAGACAGAGAAACATAGAACCAGAACAAAGACTTGTACAAATGTACC
>JAPZDX010000006.1:3504725-3516435 GCA_029783625.1 Naso annulatus | reverse complement strand
CCCCCGAAACCCCCCCCCCCCCAAATCTCCTACAAATATTCTAGTCGTGCATTTTTATTTTTATTTTTGTCAGACTTTCCTTTAATTTCCCCCCCTTTTTTCTCTTTTAAATTATTGGGTACTTTTACATTCTCATAATGATTCAAATAAAACAGTTGAGCAGGTGTCATGGATAGACACTGCTTGGCTTTAAGAGGTCTCAAGCCACCAAGGTTTGGAAGATGATGATGATGATTTTTCCTCCTCTCTAAATATGGGCTATTGAAGACTAAATCCAGATCTAATTTTGCAGTTAAAAAGTAAAAATTGAATTGTTAACAACGCTTTTTGTCAGTAAGCCAAACATGACTTAGTTTTTTTGCTCAAATGAAGAAAAAGATGGATGGTTGAACTCATTATTTTGTTTGCATCTTTGCTGCCTATGCTTTTCATACAGCACACATTTTTCATGGCAAAGGTAACAAATACAATTGCCTGATTAACCAGATGGCTTTGGCTGCTTTTTCACTCCAACCTGCTGCAGATTGCGATACGTAAACAAGTCAAAGCTATCACTATACTGCAGATACGTTGGTCGACAGCAACCTAAAAGTTTGAGAATTCGAGTAGCATCTAGCTTTCATGTTGTCGCTGAAAGCCAAACATGCCCATGACGAGCGGAGAAAGGTCTAGGTAAGAAAAATATTATTACCCTTTATATCTTTGAGGAGGCAGGCGTCCAAGCCAGGCTCCTACCCTTGAGATATTGTAGAGGCGGGTTGTTTATGAGGCCTCCGAGTGTCACCGCCAAAGTGACAGTGCAAAGGGATCTGCGAGCATGGCAATGAACTGTGTACTTCTCCAGAGAGAGGGGTAAAGAGAGGCAATTTCTGGAATGATGGGTGCCGGAGATGATGCCCAATATGCTTCAGCTCTTTAGAATTTACAGCCTCTGCAGCACTGTGTAAACAGCTGCGGAGCAAAACAGGGCGCTCTGCAATTTCCTCCTCCCCTTCCCATTTTTTCGCCTCGTTTTTTTATGCTTCCTCGGCAATGTCCTTGAGAGAACATAATTTTATATTTCTCTGGAGAAATACTTAACTATAGCGTCTTGCCTATTGTTTGGATGCCACTATTGCAGTTTTTACCTGCGTGTCTATCATCAGCGACGGCGAGAGAGCAGAATTGTTGTGCTAAATGTTAACAGGAGGGCATTTTTGCCTGTATAAGCACGCAGGGGTTAAGAATGCTGTTATGAGCAGGTGTTTAATGGACAGTTGTGGATATGATGACATGAATTCACTGCTGTCTTGATGCAAGGCCATTATTGTGAATCTTTTTTACAATGCATGTCAGCTAAAGGAGTTCTTTGGAAGATAAAGAGGCTTTGCTTTGCACACTGTATAGTACACACAACGTCATAATACTGAGCTGCATAACCCATATCTCATGCTTATTGTCTCTAGGCTTTACTCCTTGTATCCCCTTTGTCTATACATCACTTTAAACCTGAAGAAGACTTAAGTAAAGCTATCACCCTAAATCATCAGCTGGTTGTCTTCACTTCACATCAGTTCTTTACTGAAGATTTTTGTGGAATTTCCTTTCTTTGTAATGTTAAACTCGAATAAGATTGCATAGCAGATATGAATCAAATATTTTCATCCACTCCTCTTCAGAGCTTTGTTTAATTCTGATTAATGTATAGCAGGCGTTCTAAAGTTTGTCTACTTCATGCGTAGGCTACTGTAGTGAATGTAGAACAGTTCCCTAGTGGAGAAGGGGAAAGTGTCACATCTGAACACACAGAGACACATACACATATTTTTAGCTTCTGTGTGACTTATATTCATAGCCTTTTATCCCGTGTCCATCACAGATTCATCCATGAATCCACTTAGAAATCAGATGGGAAAAAGAACTCATAACTCCAGAAGTGACTGAAAATGGTCACTTTTTATGATTTAATCAATATTAAACATTCAATTTACACCTGGTATTAAAATGCGATAAGTTACTTATAATAAAGAAAAACGGGTGTTAATGCAAGGTGTAAGTACATTATGTCAAAATGTGATTGGATTTGCCAGACCACATCTGAAGGTAGTCTGGCCCACATTGTGTTCGGATCTTACATATGTGTAAATGCAATCCCTACAACTTGCTCACATTAGGCCCCCTGCAGCCCGCGGTACTCAGTGTTCCTGGTGGGCAACACCTGCCCCACTGTCATTTTGCCTTCTGAAAAAATCAATACTGTTAGACGGACAGACGCCACAATTAGAGAACTTGGTGACTGCAATGAATGGTGAGTTTGTTTGCTCACCTGTCTTCTGCAGGCAGCTGATCATCTGCACGTCACTCTTGTTCCATCACTTTCACAGACGGTATAAAACTACTCCCAGACATATTTAAAATTAATCTTATGACGGCAAATGAAAATGACCGTTGTTTTGCTCCAGAAGGACGTCGTTGGTGACAGACAGCGTTAAGCTAGCTAAGCTAACTGAACAAATTGTATTTTCTGTGATTAGTGTGTGTTGGAAACTTCTCATGCACAGGTTTTGCTGAGGAGGAGAGAAATCTGATCTCATTGTGGATAACGAGAATGCATTAAAAAAAACAGGTGTGAATGCAAAAGCGAGAACAATCTTTATTACCTGGATAACTTATCTGGATACAGATTGCATTTTAATACCAGGTGTAAAAGTGGTGTTACAGTGTTTTTGGCTTTGTAGGAAAAACTCATTAGGCCTTTGTGATGTCACCACTGTAATTCTTCCTTCAGTGCTTGCTGTAATAGTTAATATGTACTAGCATCTCATGGTGGAGAGTTCAGTTTGTCCTGTGCTTTGCCCACATGTACCGCATAGTACTCAGCTTTTATTTGAGCTCTGCTAACACAACTGTAGTCCATGAAGTCTGTCTTTTATTGTGGGCAGAGCTGCGCTATTATGGCAAAACATCACAGATTAAAGTCTTGCTTCTGTGATTTGTAGCGCCGTCACAGTTTTTATTGCTTACAAATAATGATTGGCTTTTGCTTTTCTATAGAAATAGCATGTCGTGTCATTGTTGTAATTCTGTCCCTGCTTGACAATAGTATACCCCCAACAGAACCTCCAAGCCACTCTCTTTAACATATATTTATATTCTTCTGAGCACAGTTGGCCCCCAAGCTCCTTCCCACCACACCAAACCTCTCTGGAGTCAAATCCTAACTGTCAGTACTCCAATCCTGTCAGTGAAAGGCCAGCTGTTCCCCCACCCTCTGCCGTCCTGCTCAGGCTCCGTTAGATGCTTGCCTCTATGTCCGACCCCCAAGTCTCATACACACACACACACACACACACACACACACACACACACACAGGCAGACAGCCCAGGCTCGTGTGAAAGAATGAAATTCCATTACCAGCAGGCGTCAGGTTACGTGGGCACGGCACCAAGCCATGACCCCACTGCTAACGAAGGATGTGGTGAGAAACTTAAATGCTACATGCTAACTGCACACCCAGCATGGCACTGTTGCTCTGCACTTTCTCTTTTACACGCACACACACAAGCACATGCACACACACACACACACACACACACACACACTGATCTCGGGGCCCCCGGTTGTTGGAGCACAACTCTGTCAAACTTAACCATATGACAGAAATAGAACTTCGCAGTCTTTAATGTTAGTCTCCTCAAGAAAGCACAGACTGCTGGTGGGACCCCTTTGGAAAAAATGAAGGCTTGTGTGGCCAGCTCATATGTTTCTGCATGGAGTGGATCTTTGACTGTTTTGAAGCTTCAAACACAGTGTAGAGGAGCGTCACTGCAAAATAACAACCTATAGAAACTGAAATATAATTACAGCTGATGTAAACCATGTTGGTCACTCTTATTTTCGGTCATTGACATCTTCAAACACTTTTGTAGCAAGTAATTTCTTTTTATTAAGCTTTTTTTAGCCATGCTAGCAGACGCAGTGTGGCTAAATACCTACAGAACTGAAGACAGTACTACAGGACACGCCCACTTCACGACACACCCTCCAGGTGGTTGCAGTTTGGTTAGGTTTAGGCACAGAAACTACTCTGTTAGGTTTTGGTTAGTCTGATTCACTGGATGTACAATGTGGTTGTTAAGCTGGCTATTTCAGTCAGCATTCTCTCCCTTTCCGGATGTCTGCATGTTACTATTTTGCAAGGGCACCATCGCAAACTGTGTTTAGACTGATTAAAGAAATGCAAACAAGCCAGAGCATTTTTTCACCTATAGCAGAATATTATTGTGTTCACACCTCCAAGGCTGAAAAAACGCTGTGGAGATGTGGAGATAACTGCTTGGTTTGGTTCAGGAAAAGTACAGAGAACCACTGCTGTATGCTCCTCATGTAATTTGGATTCTTGGGATTGATAACAAAAAATATCTTGTCTCTTAATGATAATATGATTGCGGTGTTTTCAACTTTAGGAATCAGTTGTCGCTGTGTTTGTTCGCAAGTTGTTCAAAGGTTGATTTCCCATGTAGGATAGCAGAGATAATAAAAAGATAGCAGTCAGTTCTGTTTTATTGTAAATATTTGATTACATCATGCATGGGTACAAACAGCATTTTGCAGGCTGATAGCACACTGTTGCTGCAGATAGTGGTGGAGGTGTTTTTGAGCGAGTGCAGAGATTGGTTTCATTTCCGCACGTGGGAGGCATGCTCTGCATAGCCCGAGGATACAAAACCAGATATCTTTTGCATCTGATATCAGCTCGTATCACCTCTTGAGTCTCGTCCATGACAGACTGGTTTACTGCCTCTCCTTCCCACAGAAGCTATTTTTCTGTCTGAGTTTTACCTTTTAACATGTCAAAGAAGAACATTTCCTAATTCAACATTGTTTAGTATCATGTTAAGATTTTTTTTCATGTCTGCATTGTATTTTTCGGTTTGTTTTTCCCTTCTCTCACTCTTTCCCCTCGATTCTCTTTGTTGGATTCGGGTTAGCTTTAATGAGTGGACTCTATTGTTACTCAGGCCGGCCGCCTGCTTGCAGCTGTGGATGAAACTATCCGATGTATTTGGCATGGCGCCCGTCTTCGGCCTCAGTTTCTAACAGGAGGAGGAGGAGGAGGGGGGAGGAGGAGACGGAGGCCAACTCATTGGATGTGCTTGATGTGGACTGATGGACAGCAGACAGCTTGCCATCTCTGCAGGGAAACAAAAGTGCTTTCCGAATATACTTAGACCGAAGAACATGGAAACCAAATGCTGGTGAAGGACAAGGAGTTTCAGCAAAATAGGATAGAATAAATCTTCATCGTCCACCGAGGACACAGAAGACAGACAATACTAAAATACAAACAACGCCTTACAGACATTCAGCGTTGTATAAACACAACTAGAAAGTTTCTCTCGGAAATTTTGAGTGTGCCTGATGCTTCGTGCCGGATCGCCAAACCAGTGGTGCCATTGTTCAGTAAATATTAATCCCCAGTCCCCACAGAGACAATCAGTTTTCAATCAGTGTCCCCACAAAGATATCAAAGCCAGAGTTTACATGAGCTTTTGTTTACATTAGCTTGAAATGTCCTCACAGAGATATTTAAGCGCGTGTGTGTTGAATCCAATCAACATCAGCTGTGTTTAACTGTTACTTGACACCCTAACATTAGATCTGACTCACAGAGACATCGCCCTGATCGCACACCTCGAACAAATGGGTATTATGGAAAAACCGTGAGTCGCATCAGTGAAATGAGCAGATGTATAGCACCACAAGGACTTGCTGAATAATTTTTGTAAGTTTTGTGTGGATAACTTTACAAATCTGGCAGCCTGAGCGAGAGAGACAAAGTGATTCCACCTGCCTCTTCTCCAGAAATGTAAAGTGTCACTTATAATGGCTGCTTATGGGAGAAATTAGTGAACTTGTGTCACACGGAGCCTCGCTGAGCCTAAAGTGTAAGTCTGACTGCTTTCAAACCTATATCACAAGAACCCTCTCACAACTTCCTACCGTTTTCTGATGTTTTTATGTGTGGTTTGGCCAAAGTTGTGGGATTTATTGATAGTTGTTTCTGAGATTTTTAAATTACATTTCACTGCTTCCCCACTTAAGCGATGACATCACCCATTCTTCGCTGTTGAAGATTCCGCAATACACACCCATTATAAAATCTGAAGAGGGGCAAAAATGGCATAAAACTAAAATTGTAATATCTCAAAAACAGTAAAAAATATCAAAAACATGTGAATACAAGACAAATAGTTCAAAGTCTTCTATCTTGTTTAAAGTTTGAATGAAGTCCATAGCTGAAACTATGTGGAAGCAGTACAAGTTCAAAGAGCAGTGGGTTTGTTCATTTTTTGCAAAGTTTTTCCATGATTTCCCATTCATTCTTATGTAACCATTCCCAATAATTCCACACGTTTATGTATGTTCTACATATGTGTGCTCAAAGCTGCAGCATGAGTTACACACCGAAATTTGGAGGAAGGAAAATAATAGTAAAAAGAAGAAAGAATAGTATGAGGAATAACAAATGTGTATGTGCTTTGCACATCAGGCACACAGTAAGTAGAGCAGTTAAAGTCAATATCTGTGGATTGGTCACTTTGTTGAGTTAAAATTGCCAGTGGCAGTTGGGATGGAGGACTTTTTAAACGCACCTTTAGCCAGAGGGACTCTGTAACGCCTCCCACACGTCATAGGCTCAAACTGACCAAAAAGATGGTGAGAGCTATCTGCCAGGATTCTCCTGGCTTTCCTCCTCATCCTTTCAGTATAGAAGTAGCCTAGGTCAGAGGCATTTGGGGTTTTCCCACAATTTTGCTTGCCATTGACACAATCCTGTTCAATTCATTCTTGTACTTACAGCGTACCTGACCAAACCAAGCAGAAAGATGGAATGTGAAGACACTCTCAATATATGGAGCATACACAAGTTCTAAGATCTGCAGACTGACACCAAGACAGCTCAATCTTTTAAGAAGACTGAGTCACTGTGAACATTTATTTAAGACATAATCAGTGTTTTCAGAGAATCTCCTCTAGCAGTGAAGAACTCTACAAAGATATTTGAAGGTTTCCACAGTTTCAACAAATTGGCCACTGAGTGAAATTGGCTCTTTTGTCAGTTTTTGCTCTGTACAAATAGCTAACTCCTTTGTTTTGGCTACACTGATTTTTAGCTGGCTCTTATGACACCATGCTTCAAGGGCCTTAGTGTAGGCAAGATAGGAGGCCTCATCATGGGGGTCTGTTTTCTGTAACAGGCCAGCGAAAGCCATATCATCGGCATATTTATCGATATAAAATTATAGTCGTTAAGTGCAAATTCTTTTGTAAATAGAGAAAAGAGCAAAGGTAAAAGAACGCTACCTTGTGGGCAATAGACAAGAGACTGGCAAACAGGATTGGAAGTGAAAGTAAACCTCTGTTGTGACTCTTCCATTTTTTCATTTCTGATGGTTTGCCTGTGTCTGTCGCCCATGCAGTATGTGAAAACAACAAACTGCATTGTAAACTCTACCTTAAGCTGTGGGCACCTCTGTCCCTTCAGTCATAATCATCGTGGTCCATCAGATGCTGCTGACAGTCAAAACATTAAGATCTCTTATCGTTTTATCCACTTCCTGCAGTACTCTGTTTTTTACCAATGTGGTTAGTTTGTCATTGACTCTCATAGTATTTCTGGAACTTTATAAATCATGAGTTACATCAGCTGAGTGTCATATTGTCCTCATGTCGGCCGGATGAAGGCCATGTCTTGGAACTCCCATATTACATCAGCCAAATCTGATAATGCATAATGTGTGAAGTCATCTACATAGTCCTTTGTTGAGCACTCTAAGCAGCACTGTGAGAGTCGAGGCGCCACCCCTCTAGAGTAACCTTTGTGTGCAGCTGAATGTAATAAAGTAATATTTTTATTGTATTAAAATCCTATCAGTTATTAGTTGTTAAATAGTTAATTTGATAGTAACTGATTAAAAGCAGATCTATTCTGACACAACTGCAACTCTACAGATCTAATCAGACCCGAAACTGTGTGAACTGTTTATTATGTAAGTTATAATTAAGATAATGGCTTTTGGGCTTTGTGCCCTCTTTCAAATTACGATATCAATATGGAAACAATTAAATCATTCAGCCCTCGCTTGAGATAGATAATTATTAAGCCAATTCAGCCATTTCTTTTTAAGATTGAAATCTGTTATGGGTGTGTTATTACCCAGGGCCATTATTATCGTCGTTATAACTGATTGAAATGTGGAACAAAATTGTGTCAACTGCTTGTTGACGATTTTTTTTGTCATTTAACACTGTGGCACGTCCTCTACGCCAGTGTTTTTCAAAGTGGGGTTCCAGACCCCCTGAGAGGGTCACCAGGAGGTGATAGAGGGGTCGCAAAAACTTGGAGGGAAGGGTGGGGTGGAGGTGTTGAACAAAGTAAAAATCACCAATTAACATTATTTGTGACAACATATTTCAATTTATGTCTTTTTAGATGTTACTAATAACTGCATATCAAAATACATGTGTTCTGTATTAATGCCAATCTTTCAATTAAAAAAAATAAATAACGCAAACCACTCAAGCCAATCAGAACTGAGCAGCTGTTATGAGTGACACTGATATATCAGGAAGTTGCTGTGCCCCTGAAAACTGGCTTTCTACCTTGAGCTAAAATGGAAAAATTTATGAAAAGAAGTATACCACCAGACCACTGGACTAAAAATGACTTGGCTGCAAAAAAGGCACAACCACAATTCAAGAAATTTTGCTACAGAGGGATCTCCGGCGGAGGGTTCTTGGCATAGCAAAGTTTGGGAACCCATGCTTTAAACTAAATACAGGTGGAGTAGAAGGTGCCTTTTTGAGGAACCCAGTGAACACACTGTGTGTACGTGTGTGTTGAGAGAGGCTTGAAATTCCAATAGCTGGGAAGTTTTATATTTGTTCCAAAACAGAGTACGGGCTGAACAGTAAGCCGTTTTTGAAAGCCAGAAAATCTGAACACCTGGAGAAGTAATTGTTGAGTCATTGCTATTTATCAGCATTCATATTGTTGTGTTGTTTCGTGCTCGGCTGCAATTAAGTCAAGTCTTAAGATTGTCGTCACGCTCGCTGGTTTGGCCGCTGGGGGAGCTTTGACCCTGTGACCTGTCTTTTGTGGTGCTTGTGTACAGTATATGGCGTTGTCATGCCCCTCTGATCAGCAGCAGAGCGGGTTACTGTAAGTGGCCTGGATGGAAATAAAGGTTTCGGATGAAAGGGGACAGATTACATATTCATCTGGCCCATTTAGAGGAAGCGAAGCCTACAGAGATGCATGTCGAAGCACACTGACAAACTCAAGATTACTCACAGGTGCAACTGTGGGACACACATACACACTTCCATCATCATCCCCCATCTCCCCATCTCCTCCTCTCTCTCTCTCTCCCTCTCTCTGTTTCTCCAGACCTCAGTGTTCTCCCCTCCTTTCTCTTGGTTTTGGACTCTTGTGTTTCGCCACCTTCAGCTCAGTGTGCTTTATCGAGGGCCCTCATCTTGCTGGTCTTGGCGCGTTTCTGCATGTACAGTCTTTGTCTCCTATCGCCAGTCTACCTCGCTTATCAGTCCCCTTTTATGTGCAAGTCTTTTTTCTTTTCTCCCTCGTCTCTTGTCGGCATGCTTTTATTTTTCCACAATAAAAAAGTCCTTCAGAGGAAGGTCCTGTTGCAAGGCCGGTGATGTGTGTCACTGAGACACAGAGTGAAAATTTTTTATGTTATGACTGCAAGTAAACATTCTGTGGTCTCCAATAAAATAGAAATCTTTAACCCTGCAATCCAGAACACTCACTTACTTTATTTTTTGCCTTGTCTTTTAATATATTTACTTATATACAATTAGTTAAGCCAGTCATAGCTGCACTGAGAAGTATGCAATCTGAATCAGAGCTTTCCTGTATTGGTTTGTGTATTATATTGATCTGTAGTATTTTGTTTAACATCAGTAGAGACAATGGTCAGTTTTAGTCGGAGGGTTTGGTCAGGAGTGGGAGCTTCTCTTCATTAGTGATGCACAGTATCAGATTTTTTTGCTGATATCCAATATGCCGTATTTTACAACTTATTTGGCCAATAATCGATACAGATACCAATATATACCGTATATGTATAATGTGTCTCCACACGTAACTGCAAAGCTCACCATGTCTCTTTTGTAGTGGAATTTACATTCAGTATTATTATGCATACTCTTACTGTGTTTGCCCAGAGACAAATGCAGGTGTAAAATATAAAGCGCAAAATGATGTAATCGTCATTTCTTGTGCAAAAAAAGAAAAAAAACTTGAACTCAAGTTGTGTAAAACATGTCATATTTATTTTACAATTGCTTTTCAACAAAATAAGTAAGATACATCCTACTGAAACTGATTGATGATCATTACAACACCAACAACCAGGGCACATTTAGCCTGTTTCACAAGTGACAGAGTAAGTCAACATAACCTCTGTCCGCAGGGAACATGTGAAACATGGCGTCGACTCCGGCGTTTAATCAAGGAAACAGCAGCCTGTTATTTTATCAGTTCTCATATCAATGGATATTGGCATGCTGGCCGATATCCAGTGTAATTTTAAAGCCAATGTTGGCCAATGCTGATAACATGCAGATAATAGCATGCATCCCTACTCTCCATGCATAGACATAGAACTTAAAAGAGTACTCCACTGATCTAACAACGCACTGCTATAGGAAGGAACAGACGTCCGCGGAGGGCTCCGTGTGGACCCTAGCGGACATTCGCGGATGACAGTTTTTTATGTAATTAGATGCTTACCAAGCGGACGCCCATTGACACGTGAATGTGGAGAATATGAACAGGCATCAAGACGTGTAAACAGACATCGTGTTGATCAGTGAAGTTGCTTTTAAGCATGAGCAGCACTTGAAGCAAAATAACCCTCACCCTTTTTTGAATTTCTAAAAAAAAGATTCTGTACGATGTCTGACTTCATGATGTAACTCTTTACACAAACAGCAGCATTAAAGGGAATGTTTGTTGATTTTAAACATCATAGTGTGTTTATGAGTCATGCAGAACACTGGTCACGTGAAGATATTTTTATGGCTCCTTTTACGGAGCTCAACAGAATCCTGGAATGATGCAGCAGTGACACAAGTTTTAACACATATAGCAATCTGACATGACAATGTAAGAAGTGTATATTCTTTGAATTCTCTTACATGAGACATCTGAAAGCAGCTCAGCAGACACAAGCACTTCCATGTCCTGTTTCATAGTATGTAACACTTCCTCCGCAGTGTGTTTCACGTGGTGGAACATAATGTATGTCTGTCTTTAGAAGGACTCAGGTAGCAGTGCACTGAGTCAACAGTCCAGAGAGATTTATTGGCCAAAATCCACCTGTACTCTGTTCTGCACTGACTGCAAGTGTGTGTGAGAGATCTCTGGTGCCCTCTCTCTGTAGTTCACTTAGTCTCCATGTTTACAGATCAACTTTCTCTGTATCACAATTTCAGGATCTTCTAATTCAAACGAAAAGTCAAAGCAAATGCTGATCTCTTTTTGCGCTGGAAAGAGTCAAAAGGAATCAGTTGAATCTGTGCATTGAAGTGAATTTGACATTTGGGTGCTAAATGTCTGTCGTAAATAGTAGCTGTGCCCCAATTGAGGGGCTGCATCCTTCGAATACTGCAGCCAACGAAGGACACACCTTCGTCGAC
>JAPZDX010000006.1:3437228-3448591 GCA_029783625.1 Naso annulatus | reverse complement strand
AGATAAAACTCTGTATGACAAATTATGTTATTGCAACATTTTAAATTACTAGTCCAAGCATTTTTCTGGCCTTTAAAACAGACTTAATATCAGCACGTGACATAGAACCTATAGGTCCATACAGATATATCTGCAATAGGCCAATATTAGATGATAAAACTGGCAAACTGATTAATCGGCCGGGCCTCAGTGCAGTCGTTTAAAACATCCTGATAGCAGTGTTAGTGCCAGCACGTAAACGAGAAGAGAATGACAAGCACTGATGTCAAACTCAAGCAAGGGTTAACGCCATTTTCCCTTTCTGCACAACAACGCTCCAAGAGGAATTTCAGAATGTCTTCAACCTGACCAGAGTTTTTTTCAGGGACTTAGATTTGTGTTTGTATTTGGGTGAAAAGCCAAAACACACGGAAAAAAAGCTAAAAAGCTCAATTTTGATGAAGATCTGTGTATGTGTTGACAAGGCCTGAAGTAAATGGAGCCATTGTTAATGGTTTTAATTACACCTGTGCTTTTCCTGCGAAGTGAAAAGCCTGTAGGCAAGCTTAGTACTAAGAAGAGCTAATCACTGCATATAATGTATTTACATTTTTCTGTTATGGTTTGTTACCAGAGCTGAAAGAATGTAAGAAAACCCTGATAAGACTGAGCTGCGGGTTGTTGGGTTTTCTGTGTTGAAGGCATTCCTGCCTGTGCACTTGTGTGACCTCACAGCTCCTCTCTCTGTGCCCTCAGGTGTGTTTGTGTTTGTCACAAGATTGCTCTGCATTACCTGCTACTGCTCCACGCTCCTCCTCGTCCGTATGATTTAACTGTGCCTCACAAAACGTACCAATGTTAGCCCTCGCCGTCTGTCACTAGCCCATCCGTGTTAAAAGTAGAAGCAGACTGTTGTGGTCTGTGAATTGTTTGTTAGTTTTTCAGTGATGACGTCCTCACTGTATAACTCTGTGAACCGCAGTCATTTCCGATGCTGCAGTTGTTTTCACTCAAATGCCAAATAGTGTTTAATCACATGTGTCAAGTTGCACCTCATGTGGATGGGTGTTTACCCAACCACAGCGATGTCTGTTTCAGTTCCGACCATAACAAACGTGAGGATGTTGAAACCCTCGTACTGGCAGTCCGTTTAGCTGTCTTGTTAGCATCAGAGCTGCACTTTTCATTGCACCATTAAAGATTAAATATATAATGAGATCTCTCAGGCCTCCTCCGGGTGTGTGGCTCCATAGCGGCATATGGCGCGGTGACCACACTGTGGTATTACTACTGCTATTACTGAGATATAATAAGACCACAGCAGCAGACATTGGAGGAACATATTATGACATGTTCTTGACTGTAGGAGACTTATTGAAACTTCCGAACTGCTCGTTTTCGTCTTTGTGCATGTTTGTGTGTGTGTGTGTGTGTGTGTGTGTGTGAGTGTGTACTGGACCACAAGAGTGGGCTTTCCTACATTTATTACCCCGATTAGAGGACGAATGTGCTCAGTGCAGCGTAGGGAACTTTTGAACCCAGGTAAAGCAAATTCCCACATGTCAAAGATTCGTTTTTGTTTTTTTTTTCCCCTTCTATGTGGCCGCACCCCATTTAGGCCCATGCACGTTCTACAATTACCGTTCTGATGAAACAGGGAATAGACTTGCACCAGAGCTGGAAGCAACATCAAAGGCAATATGTTAATTCTTTATTTGACCTGTGTCTGACCGTCAACACCATGGTTTTCAAATAGCATGAGCGGTTGTGAGCGCCAATGTTGCTAACTCAAAACTGCACATTTCACTGTGCAAAAACACACATTTGCATGCATGCATGTTCCACAGTTGTTGTTTTTTGTTTTTTTTTGTTTTTTTTTATCAATGTGTTCAAAGGAAGTAATTGTAGGAGTACATTTCTGACATTTTGTGTACACAAACAGAATCTCTCTTTCTTCTTTGTCATGCATTGACTTTCTCTTTTTGAAGTATTAAGAAGTCATCAGCACTGCCACTTCACGACAGAAGCTTCTCATTAATTTGATTAATGGAGCAAGTGAATGTTTTTACCTGACTCCTTTTAAATGCCTTGTGTGTGTGTGTGTGTGTGTGTGTGTGAGCGCACTCCTTCCTGCCCTGGGCTGCCAGCAGCAGAAATCACTGTTTAGTGTTGTGTTTGACCCGGGTGATTAGGTGTTTAAACTTGTGTCTCCTGCTCATTAAGCGCTGGCAGATGCCAGACGCCTGAGAGCGTGTGATGAGGTATTGATGAAAAGGCTCCTGGTGATGCTCACAAAAGTATTTCTGGGCTTTTGCAGAGCACGTTAATAACAAAAACAACATTCTAAATCTACGCACAGAGTGAAACATACGCAAGTCAACAGCAGGTCAACCCAGACCCTGTCAGGGAAGAGCTGGTCCATTGCAGGACGGAACAATAATACACACACACACACACACACACACACAAACCAAGGCAATAAAAACTGCAGTTTGAGGATGTGAAAATTTGAACCCAGGATCTTCTGCTTGCTAGACAAGCACTTCAACTAACTGAGGCACAGCAATGGTGAATAATACAGCAGAAATTTGCCGTCTTGAAAGGCCTTTAGGAAGGCCGATGCAATAGACATCTTTGCTTTTGAATGGTATCTTCTTCACACCGTCTGATAAGAAAAATTGAGCTTCTAGGTGAAGGATAAAATATACATTTATATTGTCGGTGGTGTTGTTGTTGTTGTTTGGTAGTGGGCCCACCCAGAGCCGACCCAGCTGAGACGTTTGATGAGCTGGGACAAGAGAGCGCTACATATTAAAATATCTGCCTATGTAACCGATGCTTGTCAGACATTTTAAATATAGGCCGATGTGCCGTTCTGAGGTCGATGTGGGCGAGATGTGTGTGTGCTGTCTGGATCAGATGTGAGACCACAGACTCAGAGGAGCTAATGTGGCGTCGTCAGCCTCAGAGGTGTTCAAGTATCAGACGAGAAATTGGAAAGTTGGCTTTCCTGCGTTCCACAACGAAGATACAAGAGTTTTCAGAACTTTCACTCTATGCGTCTATGTTGCAAGTATTGGCAACTCACTCAATGGTTTTGCGACGAACAGATGACCCAGTTTGCAGGACTGACCTGAGTTAGTGCTGAAGTTAGTGCTTGAAATGTTGTGTATTTAGATTTTAAAGTTCTACTCAAAATAAATTTTTATGCCAAAAAATAAGAGTTGGAGTTTTTACAGTGTAATCCTACAAAAGTTTGACAGATATTGCTGCTGACAGTGTTGAGTTAGTGCATTAGTTATGTAGTCTATTGAGTTAGTCTGCTAACTGCTGAGCCACTGACTCTGTGAGTTTTCCTTACTTGTGATGTGGTTTCTCTGTGTTTTGAAATTGAACATGACGTGGTAATTGTCGCTTGTTTAGAGCTGTACTGTATGTCTTTTTTTGACGTAATAAAGTCTGAGCTCAGCTCCTGCTGGAATAAACAACTCCAGATCAGAGGAGAATCCAAAGTGACAGTTCAAAGTTCAAACAGTTCCTTATTCTTCCAGAAGCTTCGGTCTGTCTCAGACTCTCCTGTAGGTGCGGTCATCATCAGCAGCTGTCTGCTGTCTCTCAGCTTCACACATCCAACCCACGCTGTGCTAAGAGCGCTGCGATACGAAAGGCTACATAATGTTGACTCAAAAGTCGAATGTCAGTGTTATGAGCAAAGCGTCAATGCCTCGAACTTCCGACCTACACTGGTGGCTTATTGTCCCCTTCACTTTTGTTTATTGTAAGTTACATAGAATCACTTTTAAGTGGCTTTATCTTGTATCTTGTGTTTTTAGAGAGGTACTGCTCATGGTGATGAAGCTACAGAGACAAAAAGAGATCAACTTACTCTGCCGTTCCCTCCAGCCTGACAAAGCTTCAAAGCTTCTTTCGGCCGATTCAGATTTACTGGTTTGGGTCCATCTCACGCTGAGTGGGTCAGCACTTTTACTCTTTGACTGCATGACCAACAAAAATAAAGCAAATGTTGTTTCTTCCTTCCTAGTCGCCATATGGTGATGATGATAGGTCAGATTTTTTGCGTGGCAGTGCATTTCGTGTATGCCAGATTGCGAGCGGCCCTTACTGTTGCACTCAGCGCAGGAAGAGAACTCGCTAGCTGCTTTAATGTATTTTAAGATATAATTCATGGCAAAACAAAGCAGTTTACTTAAGTCTGTCATAGAATGACGTCATTAGGAGGAGGAGGAAGGGAACACCTGTTTCTTTAAGGGTTCATGAGAGCTGCAGCTCGCAAGACAATAACACGACTCACCCACCAGCATACACTTTTTTATTATTGTTGAAGATGAAGAGCATGAAGTTTTTGCACAGCAGCTGAAGAGAAACAGATCCTTTCCATCACACGTCCCAGTGACATACATGCATTTCCAACATGGTTTGTCTCATAAGGGCCCACCCACAACAAGATATACTGCTGAAAGACTCTTTTCAACTGTTGGTCAGACAGAGACTGGCATCAGGGTGTCAGTGATGGCATACAGACTTAACTCCGTCCCTGCTCTCCTTTGAACGAGATCTGACTGAACTGTTGGTCTTCAGTGAAATAATGTCAGTGTTCAACGCCAAGCCCAATCATCTCCTGCTGAAATCATCAAAAGTAGCTTATTTCCCATTTCAACATTATGACAGTGTGTGTGTGTGTTTAAAGTTACTTTGTACGTTGGTGCAGGTGTGCCGCGGTTATTCTGTACTCAAATGTTTCTTTGACATTAAAGCTAGATCTCTCTCATCCTTCAAACTCAAAACTGTATCAGGCAAAGATGTTGCAGGTTGTGGATAACTACATGAGCACATGAAGACACGGTGTCAGAATTTGGTCGAGCACCCAAAGGCGTCTTGATATCCCAGAATTTCCTTATATCCCACATTTTCTTTAGGCTCACTGTTGATAATTAAGTGTAACACAAACTGGAGGAGAGGTTTGTATTTAGGGACATTAGGAGCCATAACCGAATCAGGAAGAGTTTATAAAAGTCATTGATAATAAGCAGGTTACTGCCTACATTGCCACTGAGCACAACTGATCATTTGTGCTCACTAATCAGTTCACTGATGCTTGTTCAGACTAAGTTTATTTTTAAATCTTCTCTCAGCTTTAAATGAAAAGATGAAGCCCATAGAGGGGGAGACATGCAGCACATCTTCAGAGTCTAATTTGAATACAAAATGTTCCTTATTTGCATGTTAGGCTGATGCCTCACCTGTTGTATTTCATTCAGTGAAATGCCTTTTCTTTTCCCTCCATCAAATAATCCACCACTCTTCTTATTATTACTCTTATGTCGTCTTCTTAGAAAAACACTTTAAATGAGGCAGCAGATTCGTGCTGTGGCCTTCAGATTCCTGGTAGCACACTTTATGGCCAGTGTGTGGCTTCCAGAGTCAGGTGGATAAGTGACAGGAGGAGCTGTGTTTGTCTGTGCTGTGAGTCCTGGGGCTCAGTGCATGACTGCCACCTAGTGGTGTTTGAAGGCATTCAATGGACCTGTATGCTCTTCTGCATTACCCGAGAGCGTGTGTAGTCCCACATGTAGTGATGATCTCTGTTGCTTGAGTGACAAGCTTTCTTGCTGAACGTGTCATTTTTGTCCATTATTCAGATCACACAAGCATAATAATTTCATTTAAAGTCGTCCTAGTTGCTGTCTGTGTGTTTGGTTTTTAACTGGTCTCTCCTGCGTTGTCTCCTTCAGGCTCGCATGGCGCTGGATAAAGGAGCTCAGGCTGTTATCTTTGATGTCAGTGATGATGCCAATGCTGCTGCTGAGGTAAGTGTGCAGACACAGCCACAGCTTTGTTCATTGATGGAATATCTGAGATGAAAAAACACAGAAATATCTCATTCATATTGTTGTGTCTTTCTCTTTCTGCTTTGGTTACCATCTTGTACACACATGCACACACAGCTACGAGAGACAGACTCCCTTCCCCGTCCAGTTGTGCTGGTGGAGGCGGAGGATGCTGAGGAGTTAATGGGTTTGGTCAACAAGAACGAGGAGGCCAAAGTTCACATTGAGACCATGGTGGAGCAGCCTAGATGGGTAAGCACTGAAATACACACATACACACACGTACACACACACACACACACACACATCTGACCCTCTGGGTAATATCAGAACAGAAGGGAATTCATAAGAAAAAGCTTGTGAGGTTTCACATTATGTAAGCTGAAAGGCCAACTGAGGTTCTGTGTTTAATGTTGTTTTGGTGTGAAATGTGAGAATGTGCTGATGTGTCCTGGATGTTTAGATGCAAATGGAGCATCCAGTGTAGAGAGTAGAGCGTGGGAAACAGATGTGGGTTATGATATGTGCGGGCAATGGGTCCCATGCCTCACCCATGACTTCTTAAAGGATATTTTACAGACTTGCAAGATCTGAAAGTCCAAGTCATCACCGAGCTTCACTTCATATGGATTTTTTACAGTATTTTATTGTGTTTTGAAAGGTCCAGTGTGTAGAATTTAGGGGAAACAATTTGTGGATGATGGCAATAATGGGATATGATATTTATAAGAAGGGTTTTATGAGTGAATAAACAAGAATAAACCCAGAATGGTCAAACCTAACAATAGCCATGTTTTAATTAATTATGAAGCAAATTAAAGCAAACTTGTTAAACCTCACAAAACAGAAAATTCTAATTAGGAGTGTTCTCAACTAGCCTGGTAAAGCAGACCCATAATTCACTTCACAAATAAATTCACTTTGTGAAAAGGGTCTGGTCACGGGTCTGGGGATTCTTTGCAGAATTTGAATCCTAGTAGGAAGTAATAACCAAAATGCAGTGCATTTCCTGTCCCCAAGGTTGCTGTGCATCTGGTCAGAACTTTCCTTTTATTTAATATCCTGTAGTTTTCACTAATGAGGAGTTTTTGGTAGCCTGGTAAACCAAAGTTGTAGGCCTCCGCCATGAATGAACTACTGCGAACAAGCGTTTGACTTCTACGTCATCGAAACTTAGCCACTCCCACTGGTCGCTGATTGGTCCAGCCAAAAATTTGTCTGTGCAATTCTAAAGACGGGCCTCATTACCAGACTGATTGTTGGGGACACTGAGCTGAGCAGTAGGAAGATGTAGGCAGGCTAGTTTCCAAGAACTGGTCTAGTGCAGAATAAACTAGGCTGTACAGTGTAGTTTGGTCAAAGGATGACAGTATAGGCAATGTTACACATGGATGTAATAAACAGTTGAAGTGGAGAATGCAGACCAGAAATAAAAGGTGGTAGCATTCCGTCGCTGTTTTCCATTTATAATTGTTATTGTGAAGATCGTTGGATGAGATTTAGAGATTCTTCAGTCTTCACGTAGCTTCACACATACCTGTTGTTGTTGTTGTTGTTGTTGTAGTTGTTATCAGCCATGTTTTCATGCATGTGGGGAATATCCAGAAAGACGGCGGAATCGGCCCTTTTGTATTAACATTAGCCTACTACTTATTTTGGGGACAAGAACAGCAGATAAATAGTAATTCGACATGGCTGTTTCCATCTCCCATTTTGCTCAATTATTGTTTTCCTTAAAAAAGGCAAAAACCACCTCAAGCAAGCCTAAAACTTTTTTTGCAAATTAGCAGGTTTTTTCTGATTTTTCTGTTTCCATTTTCCAATTCTACTGCGATATTTCAAAATGTGCACCAAGTACGTTTATGGGAACATGGCCGTAGTCTCCTAGTTTCACAGCCAGCGCAGGTTCTCCCACACACCTGGAAGGGGTGGATAGCAGAAGAACATTAAGGTCACCACTAGATGCCACTAAATCTTACACGTAGACCTTTAAGTTCTTAAGACTTAAAGTAAATATTTGTTCTCTTCTTCTTCTTCTTCTTCTCTCCATCTTCATTTCTTTTTTTTTTCAGCCACACTATGATGTGGGTATCCTGCTCACCATCGTCTTAGCCATTCTGACCATTGTTCTAATCTTCGCTTTCCGATACAAGTGCAAGTCTAACAGAACCTGGGTGAGTGACATTAACAAAGCTTTTAGAAAAGTAAAGCTTACAGAAAGAAGGGTTTCAGTGGATCTTCTTCAGCTCAGCTGGAGATCCCATGAAGGATTCTTCTGACCTTCGCTTCTTGTGCCTGCAGGACTCTGTCCATCAGCAGACCATGCGGGCCATTAGTCGATTGGAGACCAAAACCTACAACTCCCAGGGCTGCTCAGGCACTCAGCGCCACCGTGCTGCCTGGGGGTCAGCCAGCAGCTCAAATTCGAGCCCCGTCTGTGCGATCTGCCTGGAAGAGTTTCAGGATGGGCAGGTATGAGGAGAGGATTAAGGAACACCAGATTTCGTTGACTTTCTCAGCCATTTACCCTGAAAGCTCGCCCTGTCTTCTTTTTATCCCAGCATTTGAGGATCATCTCCTGTGCTCATGAGTTCCATAAAGACTGTGTCGACCCCTGGCTGCTACAACACCGCACCTGTCCCCTCTGCATGCACAACATCATGGGTGAGGAACACCATGGTTCCAGTTTCATTAAGAAAAAAGAAAGTGCGCACTACTCTAAACTGAAGGAATTCAGTAACTTTTAAGACCTTTCCAAAAAAAGCACCCGTCTTTTTCTTTAACCATCTAGAAACCTGTTCATGGCTTTTTTTTTAATTGTTTGATCATTGTCAAAAAGAATAATTATAGTTTTTTGATATTACACATGTTTAATTTAGATTTAAATAAATGCACAATTTCATTAATAACAACTAACAATGTTTTGCACAAGAACAAACCATTTCTATGACTTTTAACCCCTTATTGAATCCTCTATGATAAGTGTTTTATAATAAAAGTTACTGTTATTACAACCTGGAGACTGACCCAGACTTTTGACTGCTGCTGTGGTCCACAGGGACAGAGCGGCAGCCCCAGAGGAACCGACACCAGCAGAGTCCAGAGCAGAGCCAGGGTTTCCTGCACGCTCAGCCTTACAGCAGCCCACGCAACCACCCCTTCCCCCAGCATGCCATCCCCTTCTCTATGAGGCCCCACTATCCTCGTGGACCCTCTGGACCTTATCCCCCTCTGGGCCACTACACTGGCTCTTCTCCAAGGGACACTCGAACGCTACGTTTCCTCACTAGCCGGCCGCTTGGCTCCAGCTGTGGGTACCACCTTCCTGCAGAAGTTCCTGGGAGACCCCACAGGATTGGAGGTAACTGCAGGACTTCCACCCACCACTACAACCCTCGTCGGTCCTGCCACAACTATCGCTCATCCTGTCCAGCACAACGCAGCGCATCCAGCTCGAGACTGCACCATGCGCTGTCTGTCCCACCACAACCCCGTGGAGCACCAGCCCATAGCCGGCAGGATGAGGGCAGCTGCTCCGGTGGCAGCTACCACACAGAACGCAGCGGATACCTGGCTGATGGGCCGGCAAGTGACTCCAGCTCAGGACCATGCCATGGCTCCTCCAGCGACTCAGTTCTCAACTGTACTGACGTGTCCCTGCAGGGGGTCTATGGAAGCTGGTCCACCTTCCGTAGTTCTCTGAGTAGCGATTACGATCCATTTGTGTATTATGGGCCAGGTCGTGGGCACGCCCCTCACAGGGACAGCCTGGAGGCATGTGCCCAGGCCCGGCCCAGGTCTCTGGATTCTGTGGTGAACAAAGCAGGCTGCCCCGAAGAGCAGCCACAGACTGTGTTTAGCCACATCCACTACCACCGCCACAGACACCACCACTATGAGGAGGGGGAGCACAGCCAGGGCCAGAGCAGATGCTCGGACGAGGATCAGGGGGCTGCAGCTGCACCATCTGCTCTTGTCCTGGACAAAGACTCACCTGTTTGCCCTCCTAAGCACAGCCCCTGCCAGTGCCCAAAGCCAGAGCCCACAGACAGGCCCAGTCCTGTGGCAGAGTGTCAGGACCATGACCCCAGCAGCCCTACAGGACCTCCTGTCCTGGTGTCCCCAATCCCCTTACAGCTTCAGCCCCACTGCTGCCACCAGGGACATGGACACCCTCCGGCCCCTCTTGGGCGAGTAGGTGGCTGTGTGCTTGACGGCCCCTCTGTTCGCTTCCACCAGAGCCTTGATCTGCAGGATGACCGTAGCATCCACATCCACTATGGTCAGGGCCCGGGCTTCTGCTGCTCTCCTCCTGAGCTGCACCCTGCCTTGCTCCCCGTGCCCCTCATTCTGGACTCTGGAGGTATGGAGGAGTGGCCTTGCTGTGCCGGAGCTCATGTTGTGTGGCAAAAGAGGGTGCAGCAGGCCCGCTCAGAGCCTCAGCTCCTGGGGCCTGGGACCTCTATGGACAGACCACCCTGCAGGTTCCACCACAACCCTGCAGCTGAGCGCAACACAGACATTTGTTTGTATTGTCAAACATTACACCAAAATCAGGGTGGGTGTCTCATGAGTTTATCATAAACAATGACCAGCCGTTGGGTATAGGGGATCATTTTGGGTGAAATTGACAAAATACAAACGTAAGCTGAAAAAAAAAATAGCTGGAATGATCTCGTTAGACCTGCATGACATTTTTTTTATGTCCTTTGTTTTGTTTTGGTTTTTTTTAATCATATTTTAAAGATGACTTGAGCTTTCTTTGTGTCCACAGGATCAGAAGAGGAGTCTGGTGTGTGAGAACTTGTTGCATCCCCATTATCACGCTGCTACACAGGAGCCAGAATGGACAAGCCTCTCATTGGCTATCGCTCTCATGTCTTCCACATAATTCCACCAGAAATGCCTTCATTAAGATGATTCCCCAGCTTCCCCCAGGATTCAAAGCTCACATGCTGAAAGGCTCCTTCAGCTGAGTTAGTTACGTTATTCAGTGAAATTATTGTTATTAAATCATACTAATGTTTTAGAATAATGCTGAACCCGTCAAAAAATGGTATATCAGAATATGTTGAATGATTTAAGTGTTTGGGAGTTGCTGGGAAAACGACTCATACCCCACAAAGGGTGTCTAGTGTTTTTTTTGTTTTTTCTCCTGGTCAGTTATAGGAAAAATCTGCATTACCAACACAGGTTCCCATGCTCCTTAGTGACAGTTATCAGCTGATCCTCGCGTCGGGTGTTGAGCCCTCATGAAGTGAGACTCCAGCTCTGCATAGCTCACTCTATTACACATTAACTTGATTTATTTTAGAGGTACTTACTTTAACTTCCGTGATCTTTGTCTTCCTTTGCTGAGTCCAGTCTCAGCTGAGAGAAGCTTTTCTCTCCAGCCTACCTCAGCTCAGATTTCTTAATAAGCCTCACACATGGGGTCTTTAAGGTACTGCTGTAGTGATTTTTTTTTTTTTTTTTTTGAAATCACAACCATGTAGATCCCATAAACCTAACCAAAAGTCAGACCTGTCCACATGG
>JAPZDX010000006.1:3397013-3410023 GCA_029783625.1 Naso annulatus | reverse complement strand
ATTCCCATTGGACATTTATATACATGTATGCATTCTAAGCATAGATGAACACAGTAACAACTAGTTTTTGTTTCATTGACAATAAGTGGAGACCTGCAGTGGATATTCCTCTCAGAGCAGCAGCTGATGGATGCGCGGGGAGATATGTCGAAGCCGTGAGGTTGAATGACATGCTGACCTGTCTGTTATATAACTACATCCTTGTGATTTGAAACACTTATCCATGCAGGATTATATGTACGGTCTCATGTCCTGCAGTTATGGCTGCAGTTTCTGTTGGAAAAAAAAAGTACAGATACCTCTTGAGGTATATGTACATTTTTCCGGCAGAAACCAAAATTGCTTAAAAATTTAGTATTAATTTCATTTTTGCTCGCCTGCACGTAAAAATTAAGTGTAGGTTTTGAGTCTCTCGTGTAGCTTTTGTATAAATGACCTTTTGGACAGAAGCATTACATAGACAGAATTATGGCAAGTCAAAAGTTTACACTTCTGTTTAAAGAGCAGCTTCTTAGTTATGATGATAAAATGAGCTACTGCTGTTAAAAATAACAGTGGTGATTTTATGTTCTCCGCATTTGTTGGAGTTGGAACACTTCTACTAGTACAACCAGTATAACAGCTCTCCAAAGGACTTATTTCTGTCACTGGCAGTTGTTCAAAAGCATGAACAGCATCAAGTCAGTTGAAAATGTTTATTTTATCCAGACAAAAATTTTTCAGACCTTTAAAACACGAAATATTGAGGTTGAATGGAAAAGAACTTCATGTCAAGATGTTTTATTTACATGTATTACACTTAACTGCAATAAATCATTACAATTGCCCAACCCCATATAAAAATTATCCTGTTAAAATGTTCCCTGCCATGCCAAAATTACATTAGAGCACCTTCCCAAGTTAAATTAATCCTATTTCCTTAGTGCTGCGCTGTGCATCCAGCCTATGCTGCGTGTACTACGTTACACGTGTTACATAACGTGGGGTCATACAGCTCAAGGCGAGCGGTTGTCACGACTGTGCCAGGCAGGAGGTTGGGGTAAGAGAGGGGGGTGGGCTGTGTTTTGTCCTGTAGGATATGTGACACTGTACACACGATATACATCCAGTGTCCTTCAGTTCATTTTAAAAAAACAGAAGATGCTACTGCTGCTTAGTGCAGTTCACTGCTGAATGCACCTGCATCAGACAACACAAAGATGCTCACAGACACAGAGAGGAAGAATTTGTGGCTGTAGATTGCTGTGTCACTGGAGATCTCTGCAGAGACTCTCTCTCCTCGGCACCCTCCCTCCTCTGTCCTCTGCCATATATTTGACTCCTGCACTAGAATGCAACATTTTAGTGATGGGAAGATGTCCAACAACTGGATGGGGTGTCTCTCTGTTCTGTCTGTGTGTATGAGTTCGCCTCAGTTCGTTTTTTTGTTCATTAAAGCACGTGCACACAGCTATAACCTTACAGTGCTCTTTGAAAGGAGCCACAGTATGGTGCAGTTGATGCCAAATGGTGCTTGCATGGCAATCAGAGCATCTTCTGGATGCTGGAGGTACACTGTAGACTTTACCTCCTCATTGCTGAGGGAGAGGCATATTTATTAGGAGATGTCGGTGAAGGGTGAACAAGGAGGGAGTGGGGGAGGAGAAAGGGAGAGAGGGAGAGAATTGTGAGCATGTGATTTTGATAGAGGGAGGTAGATGCGCATGCAGAGGGTGGAGCTTAGCATCAGGCAGTTCCCTCTGTCTTCCTTTCTCTGCCGCTCTCTCTTCTCGCAGCCCCCCCTCCCTTCCCCTCCAGCCGCTACTGTTGGGAAGGTGCATCTGCAGTCATTTCACCACTTGCTTTTTCCTCATTTCTTACGCCGCTCATCGTGTGGACTGCTGCTCCTGTTTTTGATCTTTATGGACTATCATCCTGCTCTCAGCAGTGCAACAGGGGCTGTCCTCTTCACACACCAGCGTGCTCTCTCCCCCCACTGTGGTTGCGCTGGGGGGGTGGGGTGGGTTCCTGAATGAGAGCCGGGACTGGCATGTTGTTGCACAGCACCTCTTGAGAAGCAGGAACGTCCCGAAGTTTGGCGGGAGAGGGGCAGCGGGCAGAGGGGTTTGGAGTGGACGGGGGAGGTGGAGAGGCTCCGGCTTGGAGAAGAATGGTTATGCCGGCTCCTCGTGCACTTGTCGTGCTGCTGCTCTACAGGCTGCGTGTCATTCAGACACAGCCCTGCCCCTCCTCGACATGAGCCTCGCAGGAAGGGTGTCCTGTTCCATGCTCAACTGCTTTGTAAGTCCACAGGCTTTTATTCAGGTGTTCGTTTTTATCTGTGAGTGCAGTTTGTTATGGGTGTGTATCCAAGCCCTTGCTTCTCCAACTCGCCAGCCTGCGTGCATGCCGGCCAATCAGTGGGGAATGGGGGGTGGGGGTGTTGGTCGACACACGTGAGCGCTGCAGTTATTACTAAGTAACCCTACATTGAATCCACACTTCATATACAAATAATTGAATTACCTCAGTGTCTTCTCATGCGTGTGATGAAAAGCTGCTTCATTACTCCCATCACTCACCTCAGTCGTGTGAAGGGGCTTTGAGCTGCCAGTTTGTTGATTGGCAGGGAGGAGAGAAAGAGAGACAGAGAGAGAGAGAGAGAGAGAGACTGCCAAGGGAAAGACGTGTAAAATGTATGTGCAGCTTAGAGGGAACACATTGTGCAGTCTCTGCTTCAGCCTTAGAGCGGTGAAGTGTGTTCACTGCAGTGGAGGAGCTGCATAGCAGTTTCTGGTATCGGGACAAACAAGGAGATACTGGACAATGACTAATGAAACAGGTGTTTCTCCTTGAATCTTAAGGGGGGGAGGCAGCACAAGACCTAATTGGTGTTACGACTCTGAGCTTGTGATGGTGATGGTTGGTTCAATTTTACCCTCTGACCTTTCAGTGATGTCCACAGTCCTCTGGCTGGACCTACTATTGGGACAGCACTTACTTTAATCAAGTTTTAACTGAACACTAAATTCATTCACCAGCAAGACATCCCATGTTATTGCTCCACTCAATATTATATTGGACTTTTTTTTAACTCTAACTCAAAATGTCTAAAAAATTTTGTTTAATTCATTAATTTAGTTTTGCAGTAATTTCTTTTGAGGATTTAT
The DNA here is from genome assembly GCA_029783625.1 of Naso annulatus. Classification (NCBI taxonomy): domain Eukaryota; kingdom Metazoa; phylum Chordata; class Actinopteri; order Acanthuriformes; family Acanthuridae; genus Naso; species Naso annulatus. The sequence goes on along the minus strand of JAPZDX010000006.1, from coordinate 3,406,874 downwards.
CAAAGGCTGACAACTGCATCTGGTTACTGGGTCAGGTTTTTATTTGTTTACTTATTTGGTAGTAAAAAAAAAAAGAAATGTAGCGACCATTTGTGAAACCCTTTCTAAAATAATGAAAAAGTTTTTACACTCACTGATACATAGACATAAATCAGTTATATAACTTATACATTTCATAACAGTACTGAGAGTCTACAGCCACAGTTGGGGCGCTGTGGTGCCTTGAGTTAAATGTTGACATCAGCATCCTAATGTGATCACAATGATATGCCAACATGCTGATGTTTAGCAGGTATAGTGTTTTCGATGTTGACCTCTTAGTTTAGCATGTTAGCATGCTAGCTTTTAACAATTAGCATAAAGTACAATACAGTAAGTTTCAGTGTGATGATAGCTGTAGGTGGAAAATTAAAGGATTACCAAAATTATTGCAGTTCATTTCAAAGCGGACATGAACGTGTGTACCAGGTATCACAGCAATCTGTGCTTAGGCTGAGACATTTCACCCAAAATGAAAAATGTCACCCTCATGGGGACACTAGACTGAGTCAGGAGAGCCTATGGTCAGTAGGCTATGATTCATCGTGTGGCAACCAACAATGTCTGCAACATTTTGAGCCAATCCATTCAGTAGATGTGTAGATGTTTTAGAGGATAGATAACTTAACCTTGATGCTAGATGAACAGTTCGGAGAATCTCTTAAGTCACAAGCGTTCATCCTCTGGGGGCCATGAATGTCTTTAAAAAATGTTTAATGCCATGCTTCTCAGAGATGTCTCAGTCTGGACCAAAGTAATGGACCATCCAACTTACCGATCCAATTCCATCTAAACAGCCTTACTGCAAGCATGACTAGTAAATATCATAAAATAGCAGTGGGTAGTCGTGACACTAAACGATTGACAGGTAAATTTGCACCAGTGAAACTGTTTGATATCATTGTCTAGTGCTGTACAACACAGGTTAAGTGCACAGACCTACTGTATCTAGATAGCACTCAGGGATCCTTTGCATTTTAACATTGCCCAATCAACATTATGCTTATATTGGGAACGCTCTACTTTTATTACCTGCAGTGTTTCTTCAAGAGAAAGTGTTGCTAGTAAAGTTACCAGGTGGCTCAGGAAGAGCGCAGCTGTTGGTTTGTCTTCTCATTTCTTTGTGACCAGACATGGCCAAGCTTTACACAGTTTATAATCTCTCTTTAATATGTCTGTGGTGCAGCTGAGTAAGCAGTTTGTCTTTTGCGTCACTGTCTGTATAATTTAGTATCCCCGTCCTCTGTTGCTTCAGTAGGCCACAGCCTTGTCAGTCTTCTCCTGCATTGGATGGCTTCAACATTGTGCTTTATTTTCACCTCAATCATAATTTTTTTGGGTCTAACTATGGAAAAAAAAAAACCCTCCAGTTACTGTTCTCAATATGTCATGTTTATCTCCCTGCAATATGATGTCTGCTCCAAATGGAGCTATAAAAGGCCTAATTGAATTGGTTAAGATTTTTCCGTGACTCATTTTCTATTATACCCACGAGCTAAGTGAATCAGGGGTTTGAGTGCCGCCAAAAGCTTTTTGGGGACGAGCCTCAGGCTCTAAAGCATGGTGCAACCTCTTTGGTACCTGTGATGGTCGGGGCCTCACCACTCTGCCTGTGCCAAGGCAGTAACACTTGTAGACATGTGACACAGTCAGTTATGACACTTAGGACAGGGGTTACCGAACTTTTCAGCCGGCGACCCCAAAATAACAATGCCAGAGACTGGGGACCCCCATCGACCCTGGAGGGGGCATATAACATGGTGCACAGGCACGGACACCCACTATTAGGCATGTGCACACAGGCATAAATACAACACAAAAGGGCAATAGCCTAACAGCCACATTATTATTTTAAAGTAATTTAAGACATAATTTTATCATTATGTAATGTAAGTGGGTTAAAAATGCAATTTTAAATTATTTTAAAAATTTATTTATTTTTTGGAAGGCATCCTGTGACCCCCCCCTCTCGCTGTCTTGCGACCCCACAGGGGGTCCCATCCCCCACTTTTGGTACCACTGACTTAGGAGACTGTGACGACCACAGTGTCCTGTTAGAGGTCAAATTCAACTATATGGCACAAAGCAGCTTATATAGTAGCTTATATTTTGGCTGACAAGTAAAATATTTTAAAAAAAAGAGGATAACTTGCATTTTTCGCTGTTTGTCAGTATCTGTCACCTTAAATGTTTGTGCTTTCCTGCACAAAAGTTGTGTTTGTAGAGGAACTAGTATCTCCAAACATGACATTTGAGAGACATTTGTTTACCTTGCTGTACCACTTAAACTTTGAGTGTTTCAGATGAATTCTCTTTGCCAGAAAACACTGCCAATGCCTAACTGGCTCAGATGTAGGAGCAGAGCCCAGTTATTAGACTAAAATGGGAGAGATCATTTAGAACACAGTAGTCTATGAAATATTAACATTGTCGGAAAGAGGACAGGGAGAGAGAAGAGTGCATCTGAAAAGATTCGTCATACTCTGCCATCTTTTAATCTTGACCCATTACTTTGCCTAATTTAGCTCTCAGAAGAAAGTTGCCTCTGATTTGATTGTTTCTCGTTTCATAGAGCTTTTTATTCTTTCCTGTCCTTCTATCCTCTGTTTCCATCCATGCTTCTCCTTTTCATACTAGCTGACTCCTCATTTGGTGTCATTCTTTATATTTCACATAAATAGATAAATAAATTTAAGACAATAACTGGATTTAAAAGCAAACGTACAGTAGAGGCACATGCTTGTTTGCCACATATTTAGAAGGTCACCTCTGCATCACGTAGGACTTCTCTAATCTGCATAACTCTAGGACAAAGCCCCGGTGAGATTAAGTAAATAATCTGGTGAGTAAAGACATCAAATTGTTTCCAAAAGATTTAGAGAGTAAGAGACTGTGCCTCGAAAAAGAGGTTGATGTATCTATGGCAACCAGACAGTTATTCATTAAGACTGTGCTTGTGTCCTTTTCAGTCGCTCTACTTTTCCCACCTGCCTGTTTCTTTCTTTTATCCATTCACACACATGCACACGTCGCTGGGAAATTAAAAGCTTATTCTAGTGCATTTAAAGTGAGCCCTCCTCATACACACCATTAGTCTGCTGTGTCGGGCCTGTCTAGTCAGCTGCTAGCTGATACTATAACTTGTAAGTCAATACATGTCAGGAAAACGTTACATGCGTTATCCACTGTGACACTAATATCTGAGAGGTACATTGAAGCGTATGTGTGCATGCGCGCATGCCTCTCAGCTCCAGCTTTTTGATTGCTGGTTGGACAAAAGTGGGGGAGGGTGCGGAGGCTCACAGCAGTGACGAAGCAAAAACGTGGCGGGCACAGGACAAGCTGTGCTCCATCCTTGTGAGTCTGTTGGAAGTGAGAGCATTTCTCTTTTCCTTTTAATCTTCTGTAAGCTGATTGTCCGCCTGGTTGTGGACACACTGCAACGGACAAAAAAATCAGAAAACAGATGTGCCTCACTGCCTCTGTGTGTTTGCGAATGTAATGACAGAGTTTTAAGCCCTGTTTTGATCAATCTTGCTCGGCCATGCAAAGAGACATTAAAAAAGTATTTAGATTGTCTGCAGGATACGTTTTATTTGCACAGTGCTATGCTTATGTCTGTGCTTTAAAGCCGCTCAGCTCAGTCTATATTTACTGGCCTTGACATTTTCTGTCTTTTTGTGTCACTGTCAAAGCAGAATTTTAGTATTTTTATCCTAATGTTTATAAAATTTAGCACTAAAAGCACCAGTGCATGTGTGTATAGCCTGTGTCATGGATTTATGGAGCAATGCAACATCTACACAACTTCTAGTCAGCATCTTTATGCCTTTCAAGTACACTGTGTTCCAGCAAGCCTCTCAGAGGAGTGCAATGTCAGAGCTGCTCCATAAGAGAATTAAGAGTAAATGGTGCCAACTATCTATCAGCTATTGCAGCACAAGACCTATAGCAACCAAGGGAGTGGATGGATTATTGACATTGTGTGTGTGCGCGTGCATGTGTGTGTGTGTGTCTGTATGTATGTGTGTGTGGGTGTGTGAAGATTGAATTCACGTTCCTTTGAACTGATTAGCATTGAATTTTCTCAGGGGAGGCTCTGTAACGTTAGCTTCTCCAGTAATTTATGACCGCTGTCTGGCAGGCCTCGGCAAACTTTATTCCCTTAAAAAAAAAAAAAAAAAAATTTAAAAAAAAGGAAACGTGTCTGTGTCAGTCTGGTGGTTTAGACTGCCCAGCAACAGTGTGTGAGATCAGCTTGTAATAACCTGACCATCGCAGGAGACCTCTGACTGATGGCCACCGTCATGGTCCACTCATTGTCAGGTGAAAAAAGGGTAATGGTTGATGCACAGCAGTCTTGACACCGAAGACAGACTCAGGTCAAAGGTCAAGAGATTAGTGGGGTTGCATTGCAGGGGGATTTGAAGTTCAGACACGTCTATCAGTTTGAAGTTGAGGCTCTGTTGACTGGAGTGTAGGGCTGCATGATATGAGAAAAACTTGAGATTTGTGATTATGTTGTTTTGCGATTATAGCATGACTTGCGATAAATAAATATTAAAGTTAACATTTTTAATGTCTCTCTGCTATATTTGAGCTGCTAACAGACTTCAGACAGTGAATAGCCTTCAGTCAGTGTGTTGCGCAGCACAAGTGCAGATCTGCGCTGTCAAACCAATTTTAACTTTAGCGCAGCTCTGCGTCGTAATCGGCAGCAAGCGCGGCACACGCTGCATCCTTTCTGAAAGCCTCTGACAGACGCATTGACCAGCAGCTCATGGCAGAGGCAGGAGATGACAACGTAACCTGGTTGAGGGCTAGCTGCAGTAGTCAATGTTCTTGGTGTTACATGGTGTGGCTTACAACGCTTACATTACTTGCCTACCAGCCCCACTGTCATTTTGCCTTTTGAAAAGCAATGCTATTGGACAGACGGACAGACTCTACAATTAATGTTACATCCTGCTGCAGGCCTCTTTAGCCATATCGGTACAGCAGCAGCAGCGAGGCCAGAAGCTGAGTCACAGGACAGAGTTGCTGAAGATACAGTGACATTTTATTCATAATATGACGAGTAAGGAGATTTAACTGGCAGGATGATGGCTAAGGATTAGTTTTCAAAGCGAAACACAAGAAGCATGTACTTCACAATATTTCAGATGCTAAAATGGAAATTAAAAACTTGAATGAAAGAGAAGGAGTTTGTTAGCTCACCTGTCGCCTGCGAATCTTCATCTAACAGCTTCTTCGTGTTCCAGTACTTTCACAGACGGTATCTAACTGCTCCCAGACATTATTTAAAAATGATTCGCTGTCAACAAATGCTAAAAGTGACTTTTGCTTTGCTCTACAAACATTTTTTTGTTGATGGATAGTGGTCAGCCAGCCAAGTTAACTGAACACGTTGTTGTATTTCCTGTGACTACTTCAAAATGAAAGTTGACTTGCGTTTCACAGGTTCACTTGTTCTTATGCTGCACTTATCATGTTACATTTATTTGACATTTCAGTTATTAATAATTTAGATGGAAGTTACAAGCAGCTTGGTAAGAAAAAAGTGTTTCATGTGAACCTTTGAGTTGTAAAAAAAACACAATAATTTCCACTTGGTGAAGCACTGCATATTGGGAACAAATGGTAAGAAACATTGCTTCAACGTCATCATTGCTGGCAGTTCCATTTAAAGGAAATTCAGTCTTAACAGTAATATATTCAAGTTTTCAATGCACCTTATGTAAGTGTGGTTTCCTGTTATTTATCACTACAAATAGGGAACACAATAAAGTTAGTTAATTTAGGCTGTTTATCTGGTATAACAGCAGAGCTAACCACCTTTCAGTCTGTGTACTGTGATAACAAAGCAATGAGAGGTTTTTCTGTTCTTCCTATTCTGCTGACATTATGTGAATGCAACATTATGCTAGACAGAAACTTTCACTTCACTTTCACCTTGAGTGTGTCTTACACAGAGATGGAAACTTATCTTAAGCACCAACATAAAGGCATTATCTTAAGGAAATGAGGCCCACATTAACATCAGACAGCACTTAATGTTGGACCATCTGTCAAGGAGTGTACACATTTCAGTTTGGCACAGTCTTGACACTCACCTCCATGGCTGCCATGAGCAAACACTGTTGACTAACTCTGGATTCACACCAATAGCTTCAAATATGCCTGTGGGCGCTCAGGTCGCCGACATCGCACACCCTGCGCTGCCAGCCCCTACAGCAGTCACTGGCAGGGCCGACATCACGTTCAGCTGTGATCATCAGTACTGATTTATTTTAACTACTGTATTCATTGTAAAAAGCAATATGTGTACTTCTTGATTCATTCAGCTTAACTGGCACATGATCGGCATTCATTGCGTAGCATGTCCCGGTTGGTTAAACAGTGATGCATCTTACAGAACTGATCAGAAAGAACTGACGTTTGCCATGAACTTATTTTGCTGTGGAAAGACAGTCACATCCCAATCTGCAATTGACTGCTGCTTTGCGTTGTTGCTGCTCATTTGCATAAATCTGAGCTCTGCTCAGCTTCTAATTGACGCCAGTGGTCGCTCAGCTCGCTGGCATCACGCTGCTCGCTGCAGCCAAGGCCCCAGACGTCCTTCGTCATGAGCGTTCATTGAAAATGAATGACTACTGGCTGCCTTTGACGCTCATGAAGCTTAGGGTGTGAGTCCACGGTAAAACAGAATCAATTCTTTTTTGACCCGTGTGAAGTTAGAAGATGGCAGGGTCTCCTTGCTCTTTGCTGCCACGCCTACAAAAGAGCACTAACGTCATTCATTGGTTAAGAAAGAGAATAAATAAAGGTGAACTTAGTCTATCTATAGTACTTAGTCTATTGAGCATAGCAGATATGTGTCTTCCCCCTCCTATTCAGACAGATGTTCTTTCAACCTGAGTGGGCTCAACACAACTACATTTGTAACTAGGTCTGACGATGTTGGGCTAAAAACAGCGGCAGCCTTAATAAAAATCATTTAGCACGGTGGCCTATGCACTTACTTATTGATAAAAGTCAATGATGAAAAGTGATATGGTGTCATTGTAATGTTTTATTCCTACAAACTGTTCTCTCAAACTTTAGATATGTTAAAAAAAAAATAAAGGAATAAGCCGACCAGAATTAAGTTTCACTTTCAGATTCTGGTGGCAGCACAACACAGTGGAGAGAGGGGAAAAAAATCTGGTGGAGAGAAGCCTGAGAAGCCTGCCGAACTGTGGACATGACACCTTAGCGAAGAACTCATCTTTTTGTGTTTGTGTGTGTGTGTGTGTGTTTGGGGGGGGGTTAATTGCCCACTGTAAATGTGTAGAGATGCACAACCTATTGCATACGCAGGTGCAGTAAGGCTGTTCGCGTACTGTTCTGTACTTGTTCAAGAAAAAAAACTTACTTATTACTGTCCCTGAAAAATAGCCCTAAAAGCTGATGAATGACACTTTAGTTATCATATTCCTGTGATCTCTGTGCCCTTGAGATCAAATGGTGACAAGGTGGGGACTTGTAGAGGAGGAGTTATCACTGTATGAACACTATTCCCATCTGTTACCAATGGGTGGTATGCTTATCATGTGGTTTAATCACCAGCTCGAACCTTTGGATGACAGTTGTAATGATTGTAAACATGGCAGGAGGTCTGCATGGTGAGGCATCAGGGGGTTTCCTGATATCGTGTGTGACATTTTTTCTGTGTTGTTTGTTCTTGGACGCAAGTCTTTTATTAGCAAGAGACCAACCTGTCTCAGTAGATGTAGTCCACTGTGGGAAAAAAGGAGAGGAGACTACATTCTGGCTCCCTCTGGTTCCCCTTTAAGAGTCTATTGCTGCTTCATTATGGAACAGCATCACCATACAGCCATACTCAGATGAAGAAGCCAAATCCAGGAGAGAAGCAAAGGGAACAGCGTTCAGGCTGCCAGGAATCACACTGGGTCCATCCTACCACTCAGATGACTCAGTCTCTGCAGAAATAATAGAGAGGCCGGATGTGAAGGTGACATGCCTGCACAAGTCAAAGCAGATGATCATAACTTTGGATCATTGAAATAAAAAATCTGCTCCTTGTATGTGTAACTCAATGTTCCTGAAAACACAAAGACTCAAAACTGGGATACTAGCATACATGTAAATCCACTTTATGTGTGCGTCAATATGATTGTTTACAAATGGGTAAAAGAATATAGAGCAAGAGTGTTTTTTTCAGTTTGTTTTTTGACTGCTGTCTCCCTTCAGAATGACCTGCATGTTCAGAAAGTAGTTGCACAGTGTGAGAGGAGGGCAAAGACACTGCAGGCAAAGGACAGGGTCAACTGCCCTTTATGTTCCTCTTTCAGTCTCATCTCTTCTGCTTCTGAGGTGTTGCAGTTTTATTTAGCAAACCATCCATTATAACTAAATAAAACTGCATTTGGATATTTATTTAAAACCGTGGAAATGTAACATTAGATTAAACATAATGATCCTCTCACGCAGTTGTAGAAACATTTGGTTCTTAGGTATCACAAGTAACCCCAGCAAGGATTCATTAGGACTTTGTACAATGTCACTCAATGTCAGTAGATGACTTATGAAAAGCAGGTGTGCAAGTATGTAAACTCTTTTACCAAGGGCCAGTAACTTTTTGTTTGCACAAGAGTGTAACACCCAGTTTCAAAGTCTACAGCTCGTTGGCATCTCATGCCAAGTACTTTATCTCTTCCACATGCAATAACTACCTGCACTGTGCCAAAGCAAACAGAGGATAAATATGTAAAAGTTTCATTTTTCATTCAGCATTATTATTAAACATTTAGGGGAAATTCTGTTTAGGATCGAGTGGTAAACATTTTAAAATAACAGGGGCGTGTGCACCCTTTTTAAAGGTAATTTGGGATCTCTCATAGTCAATATTTAATCTCCTACGTGACTGCTTCGAGTAAGTTGGTGAGGATTGTGAAATTCCAGCTGGCATGCATCTTACATCAGAGGCAAATCACCCTGATAAGTGCTTAACACAAGAACACAGAGAATATTAACTCTGAGTTTGAAAGTGTGAAAGATTAATTTTGCAGTAACAGTTTTTGGGTTTTTTTTGGTCTGTTTTTTTTTTCCCGGTGTTCCACATTGGTATTTTTAAAGCAGAAATGTTTAAAAAAGGCGAGAATTTAAGTTTAAAACATAAAAAAGTAACTGTCATTGATAGCGATATGCAAGGCTGTAAGAGTTCTGATTGTATCTCAGAAACGTCTGTATTGCTTTGTAAAGATGTCTGCTTATGTTAGCATGCTAACAAGCTACAGTAGTCCGGGCTTGTCCTGTCTTGAGCTCAATTGCCTCCTTTACTCATCATTAGACACACCTTATTTGAACTTTCTAGAAACAATAAGAAGAAGAGGGAAAGGTCTTTTTTTGTCACACATGCAGTTACACACACATAGTGTAACATAGATTTGTCCTGCATGGTAGCACAGCGGCTTAGTGGTTATCGCTGTTGCCTCACAACTAGACACTGAGTTCGATACCTGGCTGGGGTACGTCCTTTCTATGTGGAGTTTGCATGTTCTCCCCGTGTCTGTATGGGTTCTCTCTGGGTACTCCGGCTTCCTCCCACAGTTCAAAGACATGCAGGTTAATTGGTGACTCTAAACTGCCTGTGGGCGTAAATGTGAGCGTGAATTTTTGTTTGTCTCTATATATCAGCCCTGTGATGAACTGCCAACTTGTCCAGGGTGAACCCTGCCCTCGCCCAGTGTTAGCTGAGATTGGCTCCAGCCCTCCAGCCCTCCAGCCCCCCCTCTGCAACCCTGCGAAAGGATAAGCGGT
>JAPZDX010000006.1:3367412-3380015 GCA_029783625.1 Naso annulatus | reverse complement strand
CCGTCTAATAAGTCCCCTCTGGTCTTTCCAGCTGGCTGTCAGCACTCGAGAGCACCCGCTGGCTGCAGCACCTGTCTGTCATGCTGAAGGCTGCTACTCTGGTGTGTTCAGCGGTGGAGAGGGAAGGCCGTCCTGTCCTGGTTCACTGTTCAGACGGGTGGGACCGCACGCCACAGATTGTAGCCCTGGCTAAGATCCTGCTGGACCCCTACTACAGGACATTGGAGGTGAGAGTCTGCTCTGATTGGCCACAGAATGTTACATATAATTGGATTTTAGACTTTTTTTTTTCTTTTAACTGATATTACAGACTTAAGTATGTTTAAGGTGTTGTGAAGGACTACTGCATATGTAAAAGAGTATAAAAGCTTTTGTGGCTCCATAGGGAGCTTCATAAAGTCTTAACGTTGTCCTCAGGTGATGTCACTTGAGTCAGCAGAGTCAGACGTCTACAATTCTAAAAGTGAAAAAACCTGAGATGTGAAGCTAGAAATATGTGAGATACTCAGACCACTGTGACTCACTTCTCATCTCTGCTTGAGGCTGTTAGCTCGAGGCTACATTAGCTGCAGCTAGCATAACACACTGACTGACTCTCTGACTGAACTGTCTGTTGAGTTTCATTATGGATAATGTAGGCACCAAATTTTGACAAGGAAGACAAATGTGTGGAAAAAATTAGCCAATATCTCTTACCGGAGCTTTGTACTATTTCAATAAAATGCTTTTTTATAGACAGTTTTTGTTGGACTGTTATGTTACTAATTTCGACTATTAACCTTACGCACCATCTTCCACAGGGTTTCCAGGTGCTTGTAGAGACTGATTGGCTTGACTTTGGTCATAAGTTCGGGGACCGCTGTGGCCACCAGGAGAACACTGACGATGTGAGCGAGCAGTGTCCCGTCTTCCTCCAGTGGCTGGACTGTGTTCACCAGCTGCTCAAACAGTTCCCCTGCCTGTTTGAGTTCAACGAGGCTTTCCTGGTGGGTGGTCGTACTGCGCTCTTTATTTCTCTCTGTCGTTCTGAGAGTGACTGTATACATTTTTTGGTCAATGTTTCAAAAACAAACCATAGTGTGACTGACATTTTGCAAGGCATTGCTTGAATCCATATTAAAAGACAGCTTTTTTTGCATAGCAATACAGTCTGTAAGCCTTTGCATGGAAAATGTTGCAGCCAATTAGAATTTAGAGCCATCTCTGTCCTTCTCTACTCTGTCAGATCTTGTAGTCACACGTTAAAGTTTCACATTAATTAGTTGTTATACTGAATGGGCAGAGTGCTGTCAAACATTAAAGAATGTAAATCACTGGAAAAGGTCTGACTTTAGGTTTCATCTTTGTCGTCCGTCCAGGTCAAGTTGGTGCAGCATACGTACTCGTGTCTTTACGGCACCTTCCTGTGTAACAACGCGCGAGAGAGAGAGGCAAGGAACATCTACAAGCGCACCTGCTCCGTCTGGTCCCTGCTTCGCAGCGGAAACAAGAACTTCCAGAACTTTCTCTACATCCCCAGTCATGATATGGTATCTACCACCCTCGCCTTTTTTTGTAGTAGAACAACTCATAAAATACAGTAACAACTTGAGGCTACTTGCGATTGTTGGCCGTTGAAAATGGACAGAGGTAAAGGTAAAGCAGCTTTATTGTCAATACACAATGAACTGTACGATGAAATTGTGAGGTTAAAATAAAGAGTTAGTCCTGAGTTGCTGCGGCTGAGCGCTGCCACACTGGGCCAACCTAACCTAATGTGCCTAACATGCATGTTGATGGTGGGAGGAAACCCACGCAGACACAGGGAGAACATGCAAACTCCACACAGAGAGGTCCTACCCCAGCCGGGTATCAAACCCAGGACCTTCTTGCTGTGAGGCATCAGTGCCAACCACAAAGCCACCGTGCTGCCACCGAGTGACTTGCTTAAAGGAGAAGTTCATTTTTTTGCACATTGAGCCTTATAATAAGGATATTTATGATCATATGTGATGTTCTACAGTATTATTATGACAACCGGCACAATCCTGAGAGCTGGAGCTCATTTCTGACGTCACCGCTACAAATGGACGAGCATGTACACTCAGACAAACCCACAGAAAATACAGTAAGTGCTTGTTTTAAAAGGCATGCAACTCGCCGAATGTTTAATGGTGTCCTCTCATGTACCAACACTAAAAACACAAAGTTAAACAACAGCCCATAACACAGAAGCGGCTTTTTCAGCTGCTTCATGAAAAAAACAAACAGCTGTTTCTGTGTTTTACATCCGTGTTTAGCATCATGTTTTAGTGTCGGTACATGAGAGGACACCAGTAAACATTCAGTGAGTTTCATGTCTTTTAAATGAGCATTTATTGTATTTTTTGACAGATTGTCTGAGTGCACATGCTCCTCTGTTGTTTTCAGCTAGCAGCGACGTCAGCAACGAGCTCCAGCTCTCAGGACTGTGCTGGTTGTCATAATGATGCCGTAGAACATTGTGTACGATCATAAATAACCTTATTATAAGGCTTTACGTCCAAAAAACCAAACTTCTCCTTTAAAAGAACAGTAGTTGAATGTTAAATAAGCAAAGGTCTTGTCCTGTTTTTCTCAAGCCCTAAACAGAGTCAGTGACTTGAGAATTTGTTTATTGCATGATATGAGTAAATTTAAATTTTTATCACAAACTGTTTTTGTCAGAACTTATAAAATGAAAGGCACCATCATAACTGCATGTTGACCTTGTGAATTGTCCTCGTCACCTGTTTGTCTGCCAGGTGCTGCAGCCAGTCTGCCACACTCGGGCATTACAGCTGTGGACAGCTGTCTACCTGCCCACCTCCTCCCCCTGCACAGCTGTGGACGACTCTATGGAGCTCTACCTCCCCCCAAGTGTTGCAGGGGATGAACTCACCTCCCGTTCTCTTGACAGGTGTGTTTGTTTGATGCTTACCATTCTTGGCAGTCCCTGTATAGAAATTAACATGACTTCAGAATACACATATTACCGATTAGAGTGTCAGACTGCCCTCTAGTGTCCCCAACAGAGAATCGTATCATTATTATTTCTGCACATTAGGGAATAAAATAAATCTTTATTATGTATTTATGATTTTCAGACTTCCCAAAACTCGCTCCATGGACAACCTGCTGTCAGCTTTTGAGAACGGGGTTCCCCTGACGCGTACATCCAGCGACCCTAATCTCAACAAGCACTGCCAGGAGGGTCGCTCTGCTCTGGAGGCTTCCCCTGCCACAGAGGAGATGTCTGATGAGGTCACACCTGACGCTGGTGTAGACAGCAGTGAGGAGGAACCTCTACAACAGAGTCCTGCCAAGACTCCAGAGGAAGGCCCGGTCGCAGAGAGCTGTGAAGACACACTGGAGGAGCCCTGTCTCACCACACAGCCGCTGCCCTCTCCGCCTCTTCCCTCTGTCCCTCTCACTAAGGACGTTTTACTTGCTTGCACTCCCTTTCCCGCTCCTGTTCTCCAACAGGCTTTGCCTCAGATCACTAACCCTCCTCTCCCACCACCTCCACTAGAGGCTGAGAGCCCCACTAGGACTTCTGAGAGCACCACAACACCCACTTGTAAATCAGAGCCGTGCTTACCTCTCCCCTGCAACAGCACGCAGCCTGCAGCCACCACCGCCACCACCGCCACCATCCCCAACTCACTGCTTAACAGTCACCCTGACAGCCAACCAAACGGCCTCCCGGAATCTGCAGGCCTGCTGCCTCTCAAGCAGCTGACCCCACTGCTACCCATGGAGGACTCCACTGAGACTCTGACAGGTGAGGGAGAACCTCCCCCTGCCCTTCCTCCCACAGTGAACCAGGATCTCACCCAGAATCATTTCACTGATGAGGAGCAGCTTAAGTCAAAACCCCAGGTTCAACACCAGAAGGAGAAAGAGGACATGAGGACAGAAGTAGTAAAAGGAAGAGAGCGTGTGTTAACCGTTCCTGCAGCTCCTGTAGACTGCAGCCAGGTAGCAGCTCGCCATCTGATCTCCCAGAGCCAACTTTCAGAGCTGTCTCTGCTCGGTTCTCACTGGGACAGCGTTCAGGGTCTGGTCCAGTCCACTTGCAGCAGTGCCAGTCACTTTGGCGTCAGCCGGGCCTTGCATCCCAACACTTATCAGAGCCGTAGGCTTGCCAGTAAGCTGCTGCGTGCCCAGGGTCTCACTGTCGCCAACGGATCCTAGTGCTGCCGCCGAGAGGCTCTTTGTTGTCCCAGCAGCCCTCTCCAGGTTGGATGGCTGACTGCCGCCAGGAGTGCAGGCTACGCTGGCCTGTATGGGCCTGCCGCCGCTGCCCTCAACAACTACTCCCTACCGGTGTCATACTCCTCTCCCTCCGCTTCCAGCTCCTCTCCCCCACCCCAGGCCCCAGCTTACCTGGATGACGACGGGCTGCCCGTGCCCATGGACGCCGTGCAGCAGAGACTGCGGCAGATCGAAGCAGGCTACAAGCAGGAGGTGGAGGTGCTGAGGCAGCAGGTGCGACAGCTGCAGATGAGGCTGGAGAGTAAACAGTACAGCACCCCTCCTTCTGAACCAGACATCGACTACGAGGACGACATTGTGAGTAACTTTTTCATTAAAGACAGAGAGCCCAGCAGAAGCTTTCCTCTACATCCACGAGCTAGAAGCTAAATATTTGCTTTTGATTATCCTGAGGATCTGTCCTCGTTCAGTTCTCAGTCTGTTCCGTCTGTTTTTTGACCTTACCTGCTCTCTTTGTGCTCAGACGTGTCTGCGTGAGTCAGACAACAGCAACGAGGAGGATTCTCTGTCTACCCACAGTGAGGACCGTCTGTCTGAGGGCAGCTGGGATCGAGTGGAGCGCAAGGACACAGAGGTCTGCATCCTTTTGTGCTTCATCACCAGATATAGCTTCTCTCTCCACTTCCTCACCTTTCATCCACCCCCTCACCTGTATAGCCAGGAGCACCTCTAATTATGGAACACTGTTCTAATAACAGCGTGTGTGCGTGTGTGCGTGTGCGTGTGTGCGTGTGTGTGTGTGTCTGTGTGTGTGTAGGTCACGAGGTGGGTGCCTGACCACATGGCCTCCCATTGTTTCAACTGTGACTGTGAGTTCTGGATAGCCAAGAGACGTCACCACTGCAGGTGGGGCTTCACTGTGTTTTTTTGTTGTTGTTTTATTTACTTTATTGAATACAAGAATATATATTTTCACAAATGGACAGGGAGGTCGGAATCAACTCTGATGTTAAACATGAACAAAATTCCCCTTCATTCAATAGTATTCCTCAAATAGACTTTGAGATGTTACATATTTATTTTAAATTTACAAATAAAGTCTAAACTAAGTCGGCATCTATAAAAACAGAGAGAATCCCTTATGCACTAAGAATATCCGGAGCATAGTGAGCCATTCACTAGCTAAAATGACCTTTGTCACATCAGTGTTTCCTCTTGTGATCAGAGTGTTGATGTGGTGCACTGAGGTGATTGGCCAAAACTCCTTAATCCAAAAAAGAATCTCCAAAAGCTGATATAATTAATCCGTTCACCATGCAGTTATGTCTATTTCTCTTACTTATATTAAAAAAAAAAAAAAAAAAAAGTTAGAAAATGTAGCATTTAATATGACTGCTGCTTAAAATAATTACTTCTTTTTTCTGAACATCAGGGTAAAAAAAAGTCAAAATCCTATTCATTCACGTATAATCTGGAATACAGAGAGCAAGAAATATTTAAGAATCGAACACACACAACTCTGGTAAATAATCCTGTCACATAGACTGTTGGTAAAATATTTGTTAATTGACAACAAATGTCTGTCTCATTCATTTTGAAGGAGATCTCTCACTATAGTTCTCGTAGTATCAAAGGAATAGTTTGGAATTTCGTCAATGGGTTTATTCTCTTTCTTGCTGAGAATTATTTATAAATACTGAGACCTCTGTCTTCTCTACACTGAGGCCACAGCATATGAGCTTAGTGAATGAAGACTGGAGAGAGGAAGATACATTTAGCCTGACTACTGACGCATGACGGATGTATGGGCCCAGCCAGGCTTGACATGCAGTTAGAATATTCCTTATCTCTCTATCTTTATCTGTATTGAATGCTTAAGTTTATACTGATGTAAAATGCAGAGGAAGAAGCAGTGTTTTATTTACTGCTGGCCAACGAACATTAGTGCACTTGGAATGTACTGTAAAGCCTTTGACACACAGGCTGCCCGAGCAGCACCTGTGCATGTCCATGTTGCTTCGTCTCAGGCGCTTGTGTCTGTTCACTGCTGATTGGCAGCTCAGTTTGCCTTCAAAAACGTATGATGACGTGATTTTATTTGACACATACTCCAAAAGAAGGACAGAGTGAGAAGAAGAGAGAGAAGTAAAAGGGATAGTGTATACTGTAGTGTGTGTTCTCTTTATGTCTGTGAAATATTCTACAGATACAGACATTAGAACATAGTGTAGCACTCGTATGGTGTTGATGCGACTGTCCACAGGTCATTTTCAGTTGTATTTTTGTCCAGCACCACATGCATGTCGCAGTATAAATAGGCGAGAAGCCAGTGAGTCATTCATGACATTAACTGTGTGGCCCATCCACTTTTCCTATTTTTCCCAGTTTTATTTCTGACTCTGTCGCTGCCTGACTTGCTGGTTGCAGTGTAAAAACACCATGTTGCTGTGTTTCAGGTGCTGGGAGACTTTTGTCCTCTGTTTCCAGTCTTTGTGCTAAGCTTAGCTGACCAGCTGCTGTATCCAGCTTTATACTTAAAAAACAGCCATGAGCAAGGGAATCGAAAAAATGTCAAATGGGTTGAATATCTCCATAATATCGTCATTTACTCTCCTCAGTGATAGTTGCCTTAAGATCAGATAAAACAGCGTCCAGGCTCTGTATCGACTAATCACGAGTATCTGATCTTGTGAACATTTGCTCAGGAGAGCTTTCTGCTCCCTTTGAACTCAGGCTGTTTTTATAAACATTTCTCCAGGCACTGCCAAAGGAGCAGCCTGCAACTCAAAGGCACACTTTGCTTTGTTTTTTCAAGGCAATAAACCAAGCTTTGGTCTCAGCCCATGGTTTCAGAATAAAAGGCTCTTGATTAGCCAGAGAATTATTCATTTGCTCCACTGAAAACTCACTGAGACTGTGGTCACAGTGAGGAAAATAATTCATGTCAAAAGACAGACTGCAACTCTGAAAATTTCAGGAATAAACCAAATGTATGCTAAATGTAGACAACTATCAGATACTGTTGAATGAAATTTACATAAAGCCCTCACCGAGGTGTTCAGTCATTGACCACATTTACATGCATATAATATTCTGGTTACTGAACGGTATTGAAGTATTCCTGTACTGTTCACTGGCGTGCATGCACCCTGCGGTTTGCATGCTGTGCCTTCACTGTGTCACTCATTTCTTCCTGCACAATTGTTTGCAATAGCATTTTGTGTTGTAAAATAGCTAAAAGCAGAGCACACACAAAGCTAACTGGGCAAAGAGCACGTGCATGCTTTAGCTGCGTGTCATGTGTACAGGAATATGACCGGGGTATTGCTGGACATTGTACATGTGAACAGATCTGTTCGGGTCTGATCATAACTGGGGTAAGCTCAGTAACCAGAATATTGTGTGCATGTAAACGTGGTCATTGTTAGACAAATTAAATGCTTCTGTACAGTGTCTCATCTGGATTATTTGCAGTTACTGAGCCTGGAAACATTTGCACTGATAGTTTCCATCAGACTGCGTCACTG
The DNA here is from genome assembly GCA_029783625.1 of Naso annulatus. Taxonomy (NCBI): domain Eukaryota; kingdom Metazoa; phylum Chordata; class Actinopteri; order Acanthuriformes; family Acanthuridae; genus Naso; species Naso annulatus. The sequence continues at coordinate 3,372,273 of JAPZDX010000006.1, read as the reverse complement.
TCACTGTCAGTGGTAGGGCTGGTCAGTTAATCAAATTTCAGTTTCATTCAGATTTTGGCTTCCGACGATCATAAAAACAAGATAATCAAGAGAATCGATTATGTGCCGCGTGATGATTCTACCAGTTACTGGTGATCTGTCTTGTGTTGTTAATCAAGTGCAATCGGCGTAAAGCTTCTGTATGCTCACAGCACATCGTCTCTTCAGTCGCTTTGAGACTTCATTACTTGTAAGAAGGCAAAAATGAGACGTTGGGTTAAGAAGAAAGATAAAACAAACGCTGTGGTGGAAACACTTTGGTTTTTGCCTCCTTCCACTTTAATCAAGGACATGCTTTAGAGCGCATTGTTTATCAGTCCGATTCCCGGACACTGCATTGTTTTTTTTCCTCACGGAGGACACGTAAAATGCCCCAAAATGTTGAATATAGATTACAGATGTAATGAATATACTAGATGTTTTCAGTCTGCAGTAGGTTGTGGCAGTGCACTGCCTGCATAATTGGTAATATCATTTAATTTTTTTTATACATTGTTTGTTTTTGTTTTAATAAATTTATGATTTATTTCTGTTCTCAAAGCCAATAAATATTTGTGTTAAAAAAAACCTAAGGATTACAAAATCAATCAAAATATTTGGGATTATTATTTTTGCCATAATCGTCTAGCCCTAGTCACAGACCAGAGACAGCTGAAAGTTTCTGATATGGCCGAGTGACGAACTGAATATTGCACCAGGACGACAGTAAATCTGTTGTGCCAAAGGAAGAGAAGTGACAGGAGGAAGGTCGACAGTAAGGAAAGCCAGACATAGATACCAGTTTTGAGTTGTGTGTCTGTTCTGTTCTTACGATCTTTATATAAAGGTTTAGTATTTTTTGTCCTGGCTCCCAATCAAAGTGCAGATCACAGAGCTGACTTTTTGTTGTTGTTGTTTTTTTTTAAAAAAAAGGATTCCTAACCATGTTTGCTCTCTGTTGTCAGGAACTGTGGCAACGTGTTCTGTAAAGACTGTTGTCATCTGAAGCTGCCTATCCCCGACCAGCAGCTGTATGACCCGGTGCTGGTCTGCAACACCTGCCACGACCTGCTGCTGGAGTCCCGCACGCGCGAGATCCGCAGCCAGCAGCTCAAGAAGGCCATCGCCACAGCCTCCAGCTGAGAGAAGCGTCGTGTAGCATGGCTCGCCTCGGCTCTGTCCTGCTCGTTTTGGACTGATGAGCTGAGCGCCCCGTTGTAAACCCAACCTGCTGTGGTTTTGGCTGCGGGGGGGAAGATGAGGAGGAATTTTACTCTTTGGGAGGCTCGCTCTGGAAACCAAGATGCACTGTGAGACTGTCTGAACAGCGGAGAAGAGGAAAGGGGAAGTGTGAGATGGAAGTGTCAGCAGGGGAGGTTTTCCTACAGAACAAACCCCTTCTGTTCAAAGACATTTTCAGCCTGGAGCTTTGCGGCGTCCAGCTGCCTCCACGCGGCCCAGTCCTCTAATGGTGCCCTGTGTGAGACACACCTTCAACCTGTCCACCCCAGCAGAGTCACCCACCTTTAGTACCAAACACCTGCACCCTCCGTACGGACACTGTCCCGCACTTCAGAGGACAATCGCTCACCCTTCCCCGCGCTGGGGATTCCAAAGCCTTTACCTGTACTACTGGAGGCTTTCAACTTTAAAAGAAAAGAATTGCTGCTACAGTATTTAAAAGTCTAATTTTGTATTCTTATTTTGTGCACTACTAGCTGTTGTGTATTTGAGGGAATTCGAGACCAAACTTGAGCAAAAGGGAGAAATCTGCTGTTTACTTTGTCATTGCATCTTTTTCTTGGAGCCTGAATGTAAAATGTAATGGAGAACTGGATCGACTTTATGTTCATGTGCATTTGGTGGGTCGTATATGTGTTCATGCTGCAATGTGTTTTCAAAATTATGTATATGCACAGTCAATGTGGTTCTGTCTATATCAATGCTTTCCTCCAGTGTAGCCATGCTGAGGGATGCGCGCGGACAGATTGGTGCAATGCTGCTTGTTTGTTTGTTTTGTGGGACGTCTGCTTGATGCGTTAAGAGGAAGAGAACACAAAAACGACGGGAGACTGCAGATTTACGTCGTGTCTTCTAGTGCGAGGAAATGTCATTTGAAGGTCCTGTGGGTATTCTGCTAAGTGACAGAGGGAGATCTTTCCGCTGAGATATTTGTGAACGAACGGCTCAATTTCTGCGTAAAGCTTGACGTCCATCTGACTGATGACTCCTCCTCAGATTGTTAGCCGGCAGCGAAGCCTGCTTGAGAAAAGACTGAACAGAGTGACGGGAGTTTCTTGTTCTGTTTAGGGGAGTTTGGCCACAGTCCCCTTTAAAAATGTGTTTGTGTCTACTGGTTGTTCTTGAGACAATAGTGCCATATTTTGTTTTGTCTATTTTTGAAGCCTTTTTCTTTCTTACAGATGGCAGCAGGTTTCTAATTGGCCACAGGCAGTTAGCAGCTTAATAACACTGAGACAACTAAAGATTAACAGATGGTTCAGTTTGACATCAAAGCTAACCAGTTCAACGGATGAATAAAGTGTGTGATTATCCATCGTCTAATATCTGGGATTTTTCACACGGTGTTCATGAAGTCAAATTCTTCGAGAAAATCAGTTATGTAACATACATAGTAATCTGATCCGTAGTGGTGGCTACAACCTGTCACTTAATGAATAATTGTTGTAAAGAAATGCACTGTAAAAGTTAAATCCCATGGGTTAAAATAAAAGATTATATCATGGATCTGTTTTCAAGCTTGCTTCTTTGCATGGAGCTCTGAAGAAGTGGACAAGGGGCCTTAAAGGGATAGTTCACCCAAAAAGGAAAATTCAGGCAGTGTCCACTCCCCCTCATGCTGATGGAAGGTCTTGTGAAGTTTTTTAGTCCACAAAACACCCATGGAGTTTAACAAGAAAAGGCTACTGCAGATTTTAACGGACAAATGCCTCCATGTTGCTTGCTGAAGTAATCAAAGGGTCCTGAAGCCTCAAAATGCCGAGTTGTTCTGAAAAACACCACTGACACTCACTGTAGCCTGTAGCTCCTGCGATGGAAGCCACGTTCATGTTGGTGATGCAACATTTACAATCTCACTTACATTTGGTCCTATCATGAGGACAAACTGTCTGAGGGAATAAAACTTCAGTCTTATTTCTAGCAAATTAGACAATCATGAGGTTCAAATATTAAGATTCTCAGACACAATGTAAACACTAAAAGGTCAAGTGGAGTTGAGAAAAACATTTTTCTTAAAATTTTTTCACGGATTTAAACAATTTCCCTAAAGAAAACAGTAAAGGTGACAAAGATCCTGAATGTAACTGACAGGACAAGTTATTCCAATAATCAAACATGAAGTGACAGAAAGGTGAAAGTAAAGCAAAAATAACAAGAATCTGTTTATTTGAAGTCAAGTATTAATATAAATCTAATAAGTATCTTTACTTGTTACACTTTTTTTATATAATGAAGTATTTAGACACTGTGGTTTTACTTCAAGAGCCTGCAGGGACGTGTTTGTAGATATGTGAAAATACTTTGCATGGAATTACAAAGAAGTAAATTTGTTAATGGTTCAGGTTACATCAACTCCTGCTTTCTCAGAGAAATGTCCTGAATGCATAAAATTTTAAATATAGTTCATTTTCAGAAGTTAAGATGTCTCCTACCTCACTGTAAAGTTTCGTTTGGGCTCTGGAGGTTTCAAGCTTCCACATCACACTTGTGTAAATTCTGTGTTGGACAGCGACTGGCTTCCAAAGTAAATAATATGTCATAAAATCCTGCTTATTGTCATGGGTTGAAGTTAGATTTAAGGTAAATACAGAGAAATTTTCCCCTTCAGCAGATGAATGAGAAAACAATCATCTAGTATCAGATTGCACAGAGGTCATTCTGCATATTCAGTTAAAACTCAAACCACAAACTGAAGGAACAACAAGAAAAACACATCAGGACGAGATGACTCTAAGTTAAATATCTGACACATTGTCCTGCCCTGGAAAACACATTCCTGGGAAAAACACCAGTGCTTTACTTCTATTTGTCCACTAGATGGAGCTTTTCCTTTAGGTGAAATACAAAGTGGTTCTTCTGCAACAAGACCTGCACTGTTGGTAAACCTTATCACAAGGTCTTTACAAAATTACAAAACATGGATTTCTTAATTTTTTAATTTTATCTGGTAAAATTTCTTCATTTTCTTTGGTAAACCACTACAGTTCCTTCCTGAAATAATTCAACCCCCATTTTCTTCAGGCGGCCAAGTGTCGAAATTGAAGTTGATGCATAGAAGAATTTTGAAGTGAAAAGTAAGAAAAAACATAAAAAACACATAAATTACACACAGACACACACACACACACGTCAGCATGCTCACTTTCCATGGCCAGTAAAAGTCTTCAAGAATAGCAACACAAGCTGATTCATGTTTTTAGGAGGAAGTTGTGCCAATGTCCCCTCACTGTACTCACTCAGCGAGATCAATAATTCAGGCGGAGGGTATTCTCGGTTCCACTCAGTGAGTGAAAATAAAGGTGACAGCTTCAACTTTGTGGGTGACAAGTTTAAGAAGAGATGCTGATGTTTTTTTGCAAAGCTTTGCCCTGACTGGTCAGCTTTCCTGGGCGAGTGAACTGGGCTGGAAAATAAACCTTTTGAAACGTTTCACCTGATATCCTCTTTTAGACGTGCCGACTCTCAGGTGAAGGTACGTGTGTGTGTGTGTGTGTGTGTGTGTGTGTGTGTGTGTGTGTGTGTGCGGGGGGGGTTAAGATGGCAGAGGCACAGGGATACATGTTGTCGATGAATAAGGGAGAATGGCATGGGCTGACAAAGG
>JAPZDX010000006.1:3352547-3367312 GCA_029783625.1 Naso annulatus | reverse complement strand
GATGTTCATTAATATAAACTGTCTCTGAGAAATAAAGTCAATACATTAAAAAAAAGAAAAAGCATTTATTCTTGCATTATTTTAAAGTACTTTGGAATTTCTATTTCTTGAAACTGTCTACCTCTGCTTCACTATATTTCAAGCGGAAATTTTATAGTTTTTATTGCACTGCATGGATCTAACAGACTTAACCAACATATTCATTTTAATGAGCCGTACCTTTAAGATGTAATTCACCAATTATAATGACCCAATAAATCAATACTATAACACTGACAGGAGCCAGTTAAGAGAAAGTTGGGGGGTTTTTTAAACTGTATGTACATTTCATGCACTGTACTTAAAGAGTAGGATATGCAACACTGTCATTAAAAAAGAGGAGCCTATGACTACAGTACAGTGTGCTATTTAAACTATAATAATAGAATAGTAAGTAATAGTAATAGAAAATAATTTAAGATTGAACTATTCACTGATAGTTTAAACATCATAAAAGTTGAAAGAGCATCTGGAATTAGAGAACGTGATAATGTGCCTGGCAGCCTGCTGACACTGTGAAATCCAACGATCCTCAAATGCAAAGCAACAAGGGGGCGCGAGACGTGAGGAGGTTTGGACCACTAATAATTTTATGCCTGCCACTCTGAGCCACCTCAGGTTACCTGTGGACAATGAGCTGCCTGCACTGATTAAGTCAGTATCAAGCAGAGCCACAGATATCTGTCAAATCACCAGGGAGTGTTTGCCTATCAACACCAAGGCAGTAATGTTTGGCTCCTGCACACCGGGAGCCCATTGACGGGCCCCCACGCACCAGAGGGGAGCTTTATTAGAGGCGATACCCGAAGGGGGAGGGGCCACTCTTTCTTTCCTGTTGTGGTATGGTGATAGATAAGTATGAGACCCCCTGCAAGAATGCGATCACATTGGCAAAAACAAGTCATTGTGTTGCCTTCCCTCCGTCGAGCTCCAACATGCAGCAGCTGATCGTGGCCGTTCTGCTGGCATCCCTCTGGACACTGTGCACAGAAGCCGGAGGTGAGTCCGCTTTCATTCACAGCTGGCACATAGGCCAAACAAATTGTCGTTTTATTTTCATATTTTCTTGCCATTGATCAGGTCCTGGATACACAGAAATGTTTCAGGGAGTGGGAAGAGAAATTAAAACACCGAGAGACAATTTATCTTCTAAAATCACCAAGAAAAGAGTGTTTGTTTATTTATTTCTGCAGAATTTCAGCATGTTTATATTTGTTTCTGATAATCCTGATCCGAATCTGCGAGGTCAGTTTATTTATAGCCTGAGCAAGCAGTTGGTATATTAGGTTATTAATGTTTGAATAATGGCTCGAGGCCTTCTTGTTTTCTAGCAATGAACAATAAATATGAAATGAATAAATATTTTAAAAAAAAAAAAAAAATCAAAATGAGTCCAGCAAGGTGAAGTTGTCTGTTGCCACATTTTTTCAACCGCGTCACTCACTTTATTCAGTTAGAAAGCTGATAGGCGGAATCCCAAGAATCTCTGACAGAAATCCAAACACATTTTAGGAAAAAGATGTTCGGCAGACAAATAATCACCAAAGCTCGCCAGATGAAAAAGAGGCTCCACGCACCAAAACCGCCTGCGTGACGCTCTCTCCTCACGCACCTGCCCCGTCCATCACTGTAGCACGGGACGTTCCTCCATATATCCGACGTGCCTATCTGCAAATTGAATTTTGACTACTGAGCTCCATGTTCAAGGGCATTATGGGATACAGAGAGCCAGAGACAGACGCAGGCGGACCGGACCGAGCTCCTCTCCGGACACCGCTCTCTCTCTCTCTCTCTCCCCCTCTCTTTCGCTCTCCCTCTCGTGCACCTGCTCAGATCCGCGCTGAGCCAATAACAGCCGTTTGCGTCCTGGTTGCCGCAGAGGGACGCATCAAGCTGCGCTCCGCCAATGTCTCCAGATTCACAGCGGCTGATTCCGAGGCGTTAATTTCGCAGGAAAGCGGCGAGGTTTGGCACCAAGACTCAAATAGAGTAATTAGCATTAGCCTAATTAATTAGGCGGCTGACCGAAAAGACTGAGCTGTTTGGTCGGTGCGATCGGAGTCATTAACAAATGAGCACATCTTGAAGAAAATGTCACCGAAGCTTCCCTGCTGTGTTTTTTTTTTCCTCGTGAATTCCAGAGATAAATATTTTCTAAAATGTGATCAGTGTAGGCTTTATAATAAATTTTGTGCTTTATAGAACTCCATCTATGCAAATGCGACCACACAAAATGAAAAGAATAAAGAGTAAATTATGGTTTTGCTTTACTTGACAACCGTTTGCGATCGGAAGGACGATGCCGCTGATGTGAAAGCTCTAAAATGTTTGAACAGACTCAGTCCTTAGACTTTTGTGCATCGGGGTGAGTCTAAGTCTGTGTTTTGCTGTGATATATTCCCGTTATTTTTGCTGTTTGAGTTTGAGATGCAGTTTTTATTTAGACTCTCCAGAATATTAAAAACACTAACTGTGGATCACCTCGTGCGCTCAGTGCGCTTGTTGATTCAGCGTTCTTGGGGAGAGTCTCGGTCTCGCGCACCGTCACTCTCAACCGGTAGAGGACCAGCAGATGGACACAAAGAGTTTTGTCCAAGGAGCCTGCATGAGAGAAACAAGTGATGTTTGTTGGTTAAAAAATCTGTTTTCCACTTTGTGGTGAATGTATTTGACAAAGTATAATAAAAACTGGACCGGTCCGCTTTTTGGGGATTCTGAATCTTTGAAGCCGTTTCTGCAGAAAAGGGAGTGAAAGTTCTGGCTTGGCACGGCACGGTCTCCATGTCTGCGTTACTTTTGAACAGTGTGTTTGGGTCAACTGTGGCGTCTACACACGCACAGTTTATGTCTGGCTCTGCATTGCGCGCCAACACAATGGCATGAAAAGCTCCGTCTCCCCCTCAGCGTGTACTCAATTACGTTTTCTCTCTGCCCGACGTGCAGGCAGACGAGGCCTGTTTATTTTTCTTTTTGCTGCCTTTTGTTTTCCCCCAGTCACGTTTTCACCAGTCTGGTCTCTTGGCAGAGCTCTCACATCCATCGAAACTCATTCATATTGTTCATTTGCTCTGCGCCGCACAAAAGATCAAAGCCAAGCGACGATTGGTCAAGAATTGTGCGGACAGAAATCTGATTGGCTGAGAAAAAACGAGCAACTATGAGCCTTAAAAAAAAAAAAAAGTTTCTACTGACAGACAGTGATAGTGGAAATATTCTTTACTCATCTAATCCCAGTAATGCAAAACTGTCAAAACAGCTGCTCATGAGTCCTGCACTGAAAATATTATCTCAGTATAAAGTAATAAGCCAAATGTACTAAGAGTGAAAGCAGTAAAAGCAGTGGATTAGCTCCTATTAGTGTTATGCTAGTATATTTTAAGAGGTTATTATTTCTGTTCATAGAATTTTAGTGGGTGGAGATGGGATTAACTTTAATTACTTATATATAAATTACTGTTTAATGTCAGTTGACTCTGTAACAGAGCATCATATTGATGATGTGAGCTCATCATTCCTTTTTCCTGGAATATTTTGTATTAGTAACAAGTATCAATAGCTGCCAAATAAGTGCGGTGGATTGAAAAGTATAAACTTTCCCTGTGAAAAGGAAAGTTAAAAGATGAAATGGCATAAAATGGAAATAAGTCAAGTATGTTCCTCAAATTTGTACTTAAGTACAATAATTGGGTATATGTATTTAGTTACTCTGCACCACTGATTACAGACAAGCATTAGCAAACATTATTTAGTGAGAATTAAACTTTTTTCGTGGGAGTAGTTTTGTGAGGCAGTCTCGTTTCATACAGATCAGCTTTTATCAAGGTGATAAATGATGACTGATGAGCTTTGCTATTACTGTTAGCAGATGTAATTATGCATCTGAAATGACTCACACAGCTGTGATCCTGAATGCCCTCGTCAGACAGATTTTAGCCGCAGCCTCAATGCAAATTTGTGAGAATGGAAACTGACACATTTTCACAGCCACCACCCACACTGCCAGACGTGGAGCAGAAAAAGTGAATCAGGGTCGGGTATCATCCTAATCTTTTAGTACCTTCAGCACCCATGCTGTGGTCTCAGAGTAATTAAAGATTCCTTAATTGTCTGTTTCTTCTCTTCCACAGTGCTCAAGCTTTACTCACACATGCAAAACCAAGAATTTAAAAAACAAAAAAACAAAAATGAAATTAGCATCTCTTTATTTAGAGGTACCAGTAAAGTGACTGATGGCACATGTGAAAACAATATGAACCCCCTCCCAAATTTTTTGGCCCCCTACTTTGTTTATTTTCAATACTATTATCATGCAGGAGCAGGAGGAAAAGGCTTACCAACATGGCAAAGAAACCAAGTACTGACTTCCTTCACAAACACCAGGAGACGTCCTCTTACTAGTCAGAGCAGGAGACCCTCCCCGTATTTTTTCAATGGCATGAGTGTTTTTCATAAATATTTGATTTGTGAGATAGCTGCAGATATTTGTCTCTGAGCACGGGGTGGAAACATGCAAACCAATTGTGAAATATTAATAAACCCTCAGACAAACATGTGAGAATGGGACCTCACTGATGCAAAAGATTGGCTCTGTGTTCATTCTGATAGCACGGAAAGATAAAGCACAAACGGCAACATTTTGTGAACCGGAAGACAAAATCCTGTGTATTAAGATTTTTTGTTTTGTCCAGGAATAACAGCTGACTTAAACCATGGAGAACAATTCAATGTTTGCAGTAAAGAAAAAAAAATAAACTATTAATTAAAAAAACTCATAATACACATAAATTCCAGATCTAGTTGTGTATATGTTCAGAAGAAACATCCCATTCTGCTCTCACAACAGGCTGAGGCTTGTTAGTGTCACCCAGAGCTTAACAATGCAGGGAACTGACTCATACTGGAAGTATCATGTTTATGTGTTTATGCTCTTTACATTATTTGCTGTTGGCATTGAATCACAGAATGTGGTGTAAAAGCGTCTTGTCAATCAAACTCTGTCTTAACTGTTTTCATTTCCTGTGTTTCAGATTGGTGCTACCAGTCCCAGTTCACCTGTGAACATAAGTGCAAGGGTAAGCTTATTTAAATACAAACTTATAACCTAAAAACAAGACACAAAATGCTACACAAAAGACATAAAACCAACAGATGTAGAACACAATAAAACACAACTGAGATTAATGAAGAACAATTTGATAAGCGAAATTATTTGAACCGATGATTGTTACTTGTGATTTATAGTATAAAGTATATAGATATAGGAGTTAAACGGAAGGAAATTCTGAGAAAACATGTTTAAGTTTAGGTAACACCCGTAGTTTATTCACTTGCATCATATTTTCATGATTTCATGACAAGTAGATCTGACAAACATATGAAACTTTATATGATGCTTTGAAAATATTTGACCGAGAGGTATCATGTCAAAGGAGAACAGAAAAGGATCGAGGACTGATCCATGAGGTACTTTGTGAATTTATAGCTGATTTAAAGTCCCCGACTTATGTAGTCACAAAAAGAATAAAACCAATACAAAACATGACCTAAAACGGCTTCCCAATACTAAAGACCTGAAATCGAGTCTGAATCTGAAATCTGAAGATCTAAACGCAATACAAGACATTTGGCCACTGTCAGTTGCTAAAAGAAGATCATTACAAACCCTGAGAAGTGCTGTCGCAGTGCGCAGTGCTACGACCCACTCTAAGAAAGCAATCACTTTTTTACATTGTTTGTTTGTTTGTTCTCTAAATTTAGAGCCAAACAAGTGGAACGATGCCAACAGCAACTGTGCAGGGAAAAAGCAGTCGCCCATCAACATCGTAACCAGGAAGACTCTGAAAGACGAGCGACTGACTCCTTTCAAGTTTGATAACTACCAAGAGATCTTCAGAGGCACGATCAAGAACAATGGACACTCTGGTGAGCAAGCATCAAATCAAACATCAAGTAGTCATCACTAGTTTGAGGCTGGTGGGTGACATGTTTATGCTCGATGTGTCCAATCCAGTTCAGGTTGAAATTCCTCATCTAAGCACCATCTCAGGTGGAGGCTTGCCCACCACCTACAAGGCTGTGCAGTTCCACCTGCACTGGGGCAAAAATGGAGGGCCCGGCTCTGAACACACCATCGATGGGGAGCAGTATCCCATGGAGGTACTTTAACCTTACACAAAACACACGTTGCCTGTCTCTAACACACTTGATCTGCAAGTCTGCATGTCATTCACATAAATGACATTCACAGGGATATATGATGTCAAAACTTGAAATCAGAAGTTATGTGATACTTACTGTTCATTAAGTAAAACCCCACATTTTTAAAATCTGTTTTAGAAAAAAGAATAACAGCTTATTTAACCATCACTAATCCAAATGAACACATTTGATCCTCCTTTAGTTTAGTTATTAACTGCTGATGCGTTGCTAACACATTAACCTTGAAGCAGAATTTTTTTTTTGTCACAATTCTATAAATGCATTCTTTTTAAATATATAAATTACATTTTTTAAGCATATATGTCAAAGTACTGCAAACATATACGGCTAGGGATATTCTATAGGTTACCTTTTGTCAATAAAAGTGAGATGTTTTTCAGTTCTCCCCTGCCTTTCTTTGTCTGTGGCACTCAGCCCGAAGCCCATTCATTCCTTCTGCAGGCTTGAATATTTAATAACAGGTTACAAATAGATCATTTCATTTTAAAAAAGGCTCAGTAGTTTCCTAAAATGGAGTTGACTCAAAATGAAGCAAAATGCTTGTTTCTGAGCTCATAGTAATGAATCAATGTGCCACCTAGTGTGATGTTGTGGCTTGCTGTGAAACGTAAAAATGACTTCTTTTTGTGGTAATATTTTCTCAACAGCTGCACATTGTTCACATGAAGCACCATTACACTGATCTGAAGACTGCACTTTCAGACCAAGAGGGAGTCGCAGTGCTTGGGTTTTTTTACGAGGTAACTATTAATCCTGTATTATTGACATTAAAATGCCATTCTAAAAAAGAAGGGGCACTGAAATGTGAACAACTTTATTTTCAGAGGTCCACCAGTGCAAACCGAAAGTATGACCCCATCATCAGTGCTCTGCAAAACATCAAAGCCACAAGTTAGTATGGAAATTCAACATAACTGACCAAAAAACATGGCTACAGAGCAGCGTTGCTAACGTTTCATATTCTGTCTTCCTTTTTTCAGATTTCAATACATCTCTGTCGCCCATCTCCCTCGCACAGCTGATCCCACCTGAGCATAATCTGACCAACTTTTACCGATATAAGGGCTCGCTGACCACCCCAGGGTGCACTGAGTCTGTGATTTGGACTCTGTTTGAGGATTCCATCCCTCTTAACATGGAACAGGTCAGGATACAAGACTAAAGCATTAGTCATACAGGAATTTTTAGCCGTTTTCTTTGTTTGTTTGTTTGTTTGTTTTAAAAGTCCTTCCTGTCTTATTTCACATTCAACATTATTTCCTGAACATGAACAGTGGTATTTAGACCCTGTGCTTAAGTAAAATTAACAGACACAACCAAAAACATACACATGAGATAACTGAGGATGTAAAAAATAAAAGTCCTGCAACAGATTGTATCCACTAATTGTATAGTTTCATAATTTATGCTAGTTTTTTGTGAAATTCTAGATTCTTTGACTTCTTTGTGCCTTTTAAAACCATTTAAATGAGACTACCGGAGAATTTGCTGAGGAAATATCTATTTGGTGAGGCTGCTAACAACTTAAAGATATCCGATATGAGAGAAGGGGCCCAACTAGACACTAGGACAAAAAAGGTTTTTAATAGCTTGGAAGAAAATGCTTTGTTTTGTTCTCTTTTTTTTTTTTTTTTGAAGTACTATATTGTCCCAAGTAACACACATGAATAAGTGTACTTTAGTTAGTGTTTCAGTTTCTGTTTCTAAATGGACAACACATTCTCATTCCCAACTCATCATATCCCAATGCCTTGAGAAGTGGTTGCTGTTTTAAAGACCCCATGACACGGATGTCAGAGTGCCATTTACTCCTGTGAATTTATGCATTTCCTGTAAAAATGATAAGCTAGGGTGGGACATGTTGCAGATAATAATTGACGTTTACAGAAGCCAATTGCGATGTACATTAGGCCCCCACAAAATTTAAATCGGACCGGACTTCTCGCCACAACCATCACCGACTGATTTTAGTGACTCAGACAGAGATGAAAGGGAGGAAAAAAGAGCCACTACGTTTTGGAGTGAGGCCGTACATGTTTGAGCCGATCTCTACAGCCGCCAGCGCTGCTGAGCCGGCAGAGAGAGAGAGAGAGCTGTCTCATCCCCGCGACGTGTGGTCCTGTGTGACGGCACTGACGGCATTCATATGACGGAGGGCAGGGGGGCGGGTATTCGAGAGAGAATTTTATTTGACGCAAAATTAATATACACCCCCAAGGGCAGGATGAGTCATCAGTACTTTTAAACCGTTTTCCAGGAAATGCTTTAATGTAAAATAAAATCAATCCAAACTGCAAAACTACTTTTAGGTCATTGTTGGGCCATATATTGTCATATAGGCAAGGATAAGAGCAATACACATCTGATTAAAAAACCTAAAAATTGATTTTCTCTTCATGGGGACTTTAAACACACTTCACTTGTGGAGTAGTCACCATTTGGTTTGGTTAGGTTATCGTCTCCACAACTGCCTTTTTAGGTTCACCAAAGTGTTTTTTAAATTTTTGCTTTCGATGGGACCCCACTCTCCTGCCTATGAGTTCTGTATGTGACCCACCATTCCACTGATCACTACCCTTTTGGGATTTTTTTTTCCTCCTTCAGTCTTTCTACTTTGTTAGATGAAACTATTGCAGTAACCATCAAATGAGATGGGTCTACATTTGAGTTAGCTGACCTCAACTAAGACAGCAGAGGGGTTCCCTGTTTAGATGAAAATGCTGCATTCACAGTCAAATTGCATTCTTTGTTGATCTTCTTGCATAAACTGAAGCCTAGCATTTGTGTTTTTCTTCTGTTCCTCCAGCTGCGTGCATTCTCTGAGCTGAAGTTCCATGATGGAAAGGCGATGGTGAACACCTTCAGGCCGGTCCAGCCCCTGAACGGTCGCCAGGTGTTCCGGTCGGGAGGCACAGCTATCCTGGCCAGCTCCGCCTTTCTTGTGGCTGCCATTGTCACAGCCTTGGGACTGTCCCATCCCAACTAGAGCAATGCATCCCATGCTGCACTGCGGCATCCATGAACACAATAAGTTCTGTATCACTCCTCAGCTGAACCCTGGTTTGCAACATCCTCATTGCATGGTTGCTAAGATGATCGACCACGTCATAGTGCAGGCATGAGTCACATGGTGTTCCATCCTTACAACACAAATGACAAAGGCGTTCGAGGAATGTCTTACGAAAGGTGCTGTGAGGGTTCGACCAGCATTCATGCATGTATAGTAAAGTAGTAGGTCTTATTTCAGCATTATGAATGTGCCATAAAGTAGGTTACCAAGCACCAAAAGTGACAACTGAATTCAACCATAGCACCAGATCTCTTTGTCATGCCTACATACACACACACACACACACATACACATCCTCGTACACTTTAGACCTAACCAGTCTTTTCCAATGTCAGGTAAATTTAGTCTCTGCTAATGTCCAAAGTTGATGGTTTGAGCTCTGAGTGCCGATGTCAGCCCCATGACCTGGCACGTGATTGTGTTGTTCTCAGTGGGGCATGTGAACGGCATGGAGCTATTTATAGCACAACTGAGTCTCGAACAACAAGCTCCATTTCAAAGTCAGCGGTCAAAGGAGTCAGCAGTTTGGCTTTTCTTTCTAAGTCCTGGAGCGCACAGTGCAGCCCCCAGGTGAACCCAGCACAGCCTCTCAGTCAGCAGCTGGTTTGGGGGAAAAAGGGAGGGTGAGGGGTGTGAGGGCTTTAACTTTCTGTGCGGGAACAACTGCATGCAGTCTTTCTCCCCCTAAGAGTCAGAGGCTGCTGACCTGAGACACAGATGAAGAGGCAGGGATGCAAAAGCTTATGGTGGTTCACAAAGCGAGAGGCAGCCTGGTTTCAGAGGGAGGATGGAGCAACCAGCACATAAAATGTCACTTCTCTTTTTAAACAGATGTCATCATTTGCATACTTCTCAAGTAATTGCATGATTCGCATGTCTTGATGTTCAAGATGTTTATCATGAGCAAACATGTAAAATACATGGCTGCTGGAGTGAAGCTACACACACAAAAAACCATGCTTGCCAAAATCGTACACACACACCTCAGGCACTCCATTTCCCATTTTTGACCCGTGAAGTTCAGTGAGCTTTATCGTGAGAACATGTGACTGTGTTCATGGCTTGTATTACAGGATCTTGGATGCACTGAATGTTATTGACTGTGAAATACACCCCACTGAGTTCTCACTCATTTATTCAGGAGGACTCGTTATGTATTCTAGTGAGACATCTGTGCAATTTTCCAGCAAGATTTACTGTGATGATGAAGCAAGGAAATCTGTATATTTTCCACTGTTGCATAAGGCATCAAGTTATATTTCTACGCTGTGTCATTGTACACATGTATTTATGTACCGAATGTGTATATGAGACGCACAGTTATTGTTATTTATGTATGTAAGAGTATAGTACTGAATGCAAACCCATATATGAAGCATCAAGTTGTTCATGACCAATCGAGTTTACTTATGATGTTCAAGTGTATGAGATTGTCAGGTTGTAATGCTTGAAAGTGTCATAAATAATATGGAGAATGTGTTCCAGCTGAACAAAAGAATAAAGTACTTACATGCCTTTTTAATGACGGCCTCCTCTGTTTGCTCAGGCAAGCTTCGAGCTATTTAAACCCTCAATCAAAACAGCAGTTAGCCTCGGTGTCAGTCCTGCCCCCACGTCTCTGCACTGTGGCATTTTATATTAGAATACAGTCTCTTGGCTCTAGTCTGCTAGTCTGCTAGCTCAAATGAGCAGACAAGCTTCTCACTTTCCTGTCCGATGCCACTTCGGTGTGTCAGGAGAGTCTGAGAGCGCTCGCGCATCTAAATCCCTTAATGCTTTTCTAATTGACTTGTTTTTGATGTTATGGAGGCTGTTTGGCCAGAGTTCACTCACACATGTACACGCAGACACATAGCTGAATGGAGGATTGTTGTATCATGTGCAGCTCACTATCAAAGCTATCAGAGGATTAATATAAAGATTGAAATATACACATTCTTTTTCTTAGGGGACTCTGAACAGATTGCAGGTTCTTTTTCAAACTTCATCCCCTTTTCAACTTACTTTTTGTTCCTCCTCCCCCTTCTTTTGCTTTCCCCCGTCATTAAGAACTCAAAAGGCTTATTGTGATGGACAGGCTTAGGAAGACAGCAGCCTCTCACAGTGAAATGCATGGAGGTGGAGAGAGAGGTAAGATAAAAGGTTGAATAAAGGCCTCCTGTTTGTTCCCGTGCTCAGTCCTCTATTGCTTCTTCAGTTCAGTGTCAGGATGGCTGGAGATCAAGGGGTGGATGCTTAATATCTGGCAGTGGTATACTTGTCTTCTAGTCAACAGGGCAGCACCCACCTATACAAACTCACTAACTCCTAAATCTCCCCTCACATGCACCATGTCCCTGTGGTCTTCAGGACAAAGGGCGCCATTTTCCCTGGGAGAAACCGGAGGCATCGTCATATTGAATGTGACCCTCAGTGAGACACACAGCAGCCCATCAGATAGTCAGCTCCAGTTAAAGGTCACTGGGCCGGTCTTTGTCCAAGTAGTGTCGAGAAAAACAAACAGTGTCACCGTTACTGCCTTTCTATGTCATGTCCCTACTTCCTTCATCTCAACCGTTACATAAATCTTGCCCAGTTGGTTGATCGATGCTGCAGGGTGTGTATGTTTACGCTGAGCCGCCACTTAGACGTATTCATGGCCCTGTCAACCTTGCTCTAATCTAATTGATATACCTGCTAACGTGGTTATTGTGCCGCCAGTGTATAACCCAGAGAAGTGTCTGCCAATTAAAGTGGTCGTGATGTAACATTAGCCAGCGGTGGAGAATAATCCTTTAATTTTTCAGGTAATGTAGCAGCAGTTAGCCAGTGACAAAAGCACCTGCTGCTCTTGTTTTTACAGGGATAACAATCTGAAAAAAGCAATAAAAAAGAGCCAAACATTAATTTCCTCTTGAATTAAAACTCAGGAGAGACAGGCAACGAGCAGAACGCTTTGTCCCTCAAAGTTCAGCACACAAAGGCTTTCATTAAAGGAAAATGACAGAAGTACAGCAGTGCACTATTAACTGTTAATATCTGTTGATCAAGCACAGACACTGTTACAGCCATGAGCATACATTTCCCATCAGTGGGGGAAATATCCTCTCGTTTATACACAGCAGCTGACATCAGTTTACATACAGCGCTGTGATTAAAGATGAGAAAGAATGTGGAGCAACTTAAAGCCTTTTGATCTCAGAGTGGGACAATAAGTAAATCACTGGGTTTAAAAAGCCTTTTCAAAAGTTTCAGTCTTCTTTTCAAACACTTCAGTTTCAATTGCAGGGGAGGTCAGGGGTCACTGTGGTGAGAATTAATGAAGCAGACCAGTAGTGAGTGGTTCTGTCTTTGAGCCTTGTTTGCATCCTGCTCAGTACTCTGGTCCTCTGATGTCCGAGAAGCACTGCAGCATCTGGTTAAGAGGTGATGGGATCAGCTGACACCGTGGTGGCTCACTGCTCCCGTCCTGTTGGACCGATGAAGGTAATGTCAGTAAAGCAGACAGACTTGGCTCGGAGAATGTCTGTGAGAGTCAGATAAGGCGATTGAGTTAACCACTGTAATCCATTTTAGAAGCAGCAGCTTTGGGAAAGTGATCTGGATTAGTCTGGCCAGGTAGGTCATGGAGGGACAAGAGGGGCAGAGGCATGGATATGGAAGAAAGCCTCCAACTTTATTAGAAGAAAAAAATCACCTAATTAAAAAAAACAGCTTTACAGTCAGGGGGATTTCGGTTTGCAGCTCAACATAAAATCAGATACTATACTAAAGGACAGGGAGAAATTTTTCAAGCTGCTCTGACTGTAAAACACACATATCCACATATGTTCATTTACAAAGTCATTAGATATTGATCTCTGAAGAGATCCCTACCAGTGAGGCACAAAATCAAAGTTCAACTGAAGCTATAAATGAGTCGTCTTTGGTTCTAGAGAGCATTTTTTAAAGTGAAAGTATTTTTAGCGATACACATATATTTCCTCTCTGTGTCAGGCACAGTCTGTTGTAGATCAGCATGGAAAAACCATCTCAGGATAAAAAATAAAGCCACTTGAAATGACATTTGATGGTTTTTAACTGTCAGTATGATCCATGTGAAGACCTGCACGCCATCACCTCTACCCACAAAAAGCATTTCCCACTCACACAAGTCGTGTTCTCATTCTTGTAGGAGTTGCCTTTGCTCTCTAACACAACAGTGGGCAGTAGACAAATCTATAACAAGCACATGGGATGGCTTAAAAAGTAAAATGAAACTAGACAACTTTTTTGGCTTAACTTTGTAATTATGACCAAAAAAAACCAAACATACAAACAAACAAAAAAGTTTCTGTGAGTGGACACCAACAAGTGTGAGCTGTAACATAGGCAGGTGCATAAATGTGACAAAGTGTATGTATGATGTGTTGTGTAGATCTGCATGTACCTGACTGTGAGAACAAATCTCCCTGTGGGACATTAAAGACTTTCTATTTCATTTTTATGACAACTAAAAAAAAAAAAAAAAAATTGTCATTATGATGTACAACCTGATTAAACATAATAGTGGCTGAAAAATGACACCATTCACTGCTAATTTGGTCTCCAATAAGGCCTGTTTATCCATGATATTTTCTTTGCCACCAGGACCACCAGGAAAATGGAGAAGGACCTGCAGACAAGATGGCAACCTCCGCCTCCGCAACTGACAGGAAGTCACTTGACCTCTGTAGCGGAAGTTTGTCTTCTTTGTGTTGTTATTTGCACATGTGCGTAGTTCACAAGTTTTTTTCTTTTATTCTTTATTCAAACGATGAATATACAAACGACATGACAATTCAACAGGCTCTCATCTTTCTTTAAATCATAATCAAATAATAAAGATTATCATTCAAATCATCACTAACATTGTGGCTAGCACCTTCCAGCTCTGGCACTAGCAATGGCCTGTGTTATAATTTTAACTTGTGGTGGTTATGTCAACTACCGCCAAGCAAAGACGCTAGCATAATATTAGCCGCTAACACTACTTCAGCCAATGTAACTGGCAAATAAATTGCTCATCAACAGTTTGTGTCCAGTTTACAACAAACAATGCCTTTGCCGCTAACTCAAATCGTTATGCTAACATAAATAGAAAGTTGTGACTAGTAGAAAATGTATCAGTTAAATACACAGAAGACAAACTTCTACTTCGGGGGTCATGTGACTCCCTGTCAGTTGCAGAGGCAGAGGTTGAGATGTCTGCCCCCATGGTCCCAGATAGGTACTCTTGGAAAAATGAAAAATCAGTGATGCTTTCTGTACTTTCTGTCCTAATACACCTTAGCAACAGGTGATGTCAGCACAAGCTGATTAGCTCACCATGCTCTGACTCACCTCTGCCTACAACAAAGTGCTTGCAAGTCACACCGTCAGTCGGCTGGAGCTCGAGCTTAGATGGTGCAGTTTTTTAAAAATGTCAATTATTACGAAG
>JAPZDX010000006.1:3317229-3336477 GCA_029783625.1 Naso annulatus | reverse complement strand
TACACATATAAATGAATGTTTCGTGGGAGAAATAGCTGTTAAAATGAATACGACAGTAAAAGTCTAACATGCTCCTTTAATGCTGTGTTAAGGGTTTATTGCCAATAAAGTTTTTCAGTTGACTGGTTTGTGCTGGTGACTCATCTCACAGAAGCAATTTGGGCTCTTTTTTTTCTTTTTCAATCAGCCTTTGAAGTGGACATCCTCCACTTTGATGCAGAAGAGTATGCGGTGTTTCTAATCAGGTAAGGATGAAATGTTCAATTTATTGAAAAAAATTCTTTTACATAAACTGCAGTTATTTTCACACAATATGTGGCCTTCATTGCGGGTCTGAAAGCATTTTCCACCCACATATTACTTCATTATGTGTGTGTTGTCAGAATGATTTATTCCTGCAGCACCTGCCGAAGGACACCCAGCTGCTTCGAGTCATTAAAAAGGGAAATCCTCAGTGCTGCCTTATATAAGCACAGATCGATTCACACCACTGCCCACAGCACTATCACACACCCCCTCTGTTTGGTCATAACACATTATGCTGTCAACGTTCACATGAAAAAAAATAAGGTACACATCATACACCAGCCTCTGCTCCTCACATGCTGAGCAACTCCCTGGTGTTTTGCCACAGCTTCAATGAAACTGTCAGGTTACCCCCATCACACATGCACATCGCTTCAATAAGTAAAAGTGCAGCATTCTCTTTTGTCTTGCCCTGGGGCAAGTTGCTTCTTCACATACGTACATGTGAGGTGTATATTTAGAATAGTTGTACATAGCAGTTGGTGTTGCGTGGGCGGATGTGTGGAATTACTTCTAACAGTGGAACCAATGACCCATGTTCTGCAAAAACAACCACACATGCGGGGGCTCGGATATAACAGCACAGACACATGCACAACTTCACAGAGAATCATTTACCATGCATAAACACACACTGAAACAGAGAGTGTGTTCGGTAAAGGGAGATAAACCCCAGATGCTCCAGCTCTGTCCTCCCACCCCTCCCTGCATAGGAAACCCCAGCATGCAGACACAGCTCTGCGTGATGCTGCAGTGATGTATTATTAACCATTTTTAAACATGGATTCTCCTTTTCACTCCATTTTCACAGTTTTTTGGCATTCAGGAACACAAGCGCATGAATGTACGTGATGGTTTGTTTGCAAGCAGCCTCTTGTGGCTCACAGTGCAGGGTGAAATGAATGTGTGCAATTTAAGCTCCTCTACTAGAGTGTTTTCATGTGTTCCTCTTTTTTCCTGCTGCTGAAGCAGGTGAGTGATCACTCAGCGGGGGAAGCCCTCCTCTCTCCCTCCAGCTCATCTGCATGCAGCCTTTAATCATTTGCACATATTCATTATTCACCTCCCACGGGCTGTATGAATTATTCAACTCTTGTATTTCCACATGAGAATGGTGAGGGAAGACACGAGAAATGCCTGCTCCCTACTCTTCCTCTCACTCCTCCTTCTTCACCTCTTCCTCTTGGATCAGTCTTCCTCCCTCAGGCACCATTGTCACTCAGTGTGCTTGTTCTGACCTTGAGGTGTCTGAGGGTGGATTATATTAAATCCAGCATTATTAGCTCAAAACAAACCATGATTTCTGTAACTCTGTTCATGAGAAGAGTAGAAAATAAATTTCAAGCAGCAGATCACTGTTGAGAAGAAAGCAGTTTTGCTCAAGCACACATGTGATATGGACCCCTATAATACAAATAATCCCTTATGTTGTTATTTGATTATTTATCAATAAACCAAGTATGTTACAAAAATACGAGCAGCAGAAAGTGGTCCACCTGCTTTCTGTCTCAAAAAGTGATTATCTTTCAAATCCACAGAAAAGGTCGCTGACCTGTGCTGGGTCACGCTCCCATGACAGCTATTACGTTTCCCTTCACAGCCTCAGCCGCATGACTTGCTGTGGCATTAACAGGTTGTAGTGAAAGAGTTAATCTTTAGCTGGTTTTCATCCTCACCTACACAGGTTGCTTTGAAAACGAGACTGAGAACAAACAGGATGCCATCTGCTGAATCTTGCATCAATATTAAAGACATTGTAATCCATAACCCTCCATCTCGAAAACTGACCCTGCTTCTCCAGGTCAGCTGTGATACAGACATCATGCAGTATATCTTCCTCTTCCTGTTTGAACGGGGATGTTTGTGGCTTGGAATTAAAATCGATCCAGGTCGGTGTGCCTGTGCAGCTGTGGCTCTCACATCACACACGTTATGGTGTTAGAAGCTGTGTAACACACATCAGTGTTATCGCACCAGCCTGCTGTTATGTCATCTGCGGGAAAGGAAAAGATTTTTTTCTTGATTTTATTCATTCATAACAGAGCAATTGCAGCCTATAAATTCCCCGTTCTAATAAAACCTCCTGAGCTGATTCGTTCTTTGACAGATGGCCCCTCTCAACAAGCTGCAAACCTGTTTTGCTCCTTGCAGTCTGAGCAGATTAATCACTCTACAGCTGTAACAGAGACAGGCTGGGTGCCATCTCCTCCACCTGAGCACAGTAACTGTTGGTAAAAGGAGGAGGAGAGAGCAGATCTCTGCTTTGGTGCCGATGGTTCTGCAGGCTCCTGATCACAGCCTGGGCTTTGGCAGTGTGAAGCGCTGGCACAGAGGGAGACACAGCGGGAATTAAGGGATGACTTCCTACTCTGTTATGCACGCGCCCACACAGCCAATCTGCCACTACTGCCATCTGACTGAGCGTCCCAAGACCCTCAGTGCAGCTACACCCTTATTTGGGCTTCCTTTCTTTGCCCTACACTCATATCTCTATAAATGCTCTACAACATCATTTTTAAAAATAATTCAAAAGTAAAACATAGGTCCTTTAACAAGTCACGACATTATGAATAAAATAATTTGCAAAAATTTAAACGGCAATATTGTTAGATGCCTAATTCTCCTTCTGGACTTTTCATTGAAATCTTTGTTTTTCAGCCGCCAGAAGGTCACTTAAAATATTCCTTTCACACCTCACTGAATTCCCTCCTTAGCAACACATTTACAAACTCACCATATTCAACTTACTTTGTAATCTATTAATGACTAATATTAGCATTAATATCTCAGCAGATTGTCTGCCACAGACTTTTGGAATTGATAAGTTGTCAGTATGTCTTTATTTTACGTCCTGTCTTTTGTTTTTTTTTGTTTTTTTTTTATTGCATCAGATTTTCTTGTTACGGTAACAAAGAGCTGAACATACTTCAGGTATTGCAACATAACACTTTTGTGATGAAGTAAGGAAGTGACTGCCCAGACAGAGGATGTGGAGGAAGAAAGCATGCTGTCTCAATGACCTGTTTCACCTTGTAACACATGTTCACTGGGCACAACTTGCACTTGTAGCAGAGAGCCAAGGAAAGCTCTACTTCTTCTGCTCAGACTGACTCTAAGGAGAAAAACATAAAAGCACGAGGGAAAAAAAAAGAAAATGACCTTCTGTCTTCAAAATAAGCATTTTATCTCCCAGAATCTCATCCAAATCCTGCTATTAATATGAGGAATATCTTGTAAGTGAAGTCTGAATATCATACTGACAGAATGACGTTTGCTGGGATTCCAGCGTGAAGAACTCAGGAGCAAAGTTGCACAATCCGGATTCCTTATCAGAGGTGCCACGTAGCTGTAAGTGTTTATTCAGGCAGACGGGACACTCTCAACAATGAAAAGAGACAGGATGCTGAGAGCACTACAGGAAACACACGACAGCATCCGCACTACACTAGACCCAGTTAATTAGCAGCGACCTGTTTCTGCTAATAACCGTGAATTACTGTTATTAGTGTGTGAGACTTTTCTCAGGTGATAGCTCCACTTGTCAGGACACTTTCTGTGGGTAAACTGACTATTAAATGCATTCAAAAAATAGTCTCTGACAAATAGATCTTTGTTAAGTTATGTAATCAATGGACATTCTGCCACAGTTCACCCAAAAAACTGAACACAAGCCGTCAAAGAAGACGTACAGCTGTGGATGTTATCAAAAAATGTAACAAATAACAAAAAGATTAGATTATAAACCATGTCCGCACAGATACAGACAGGGATAAAGATCTAACAGTATCATCATATCATTGACAGAGTGTACAGATCTGGCTCCATTTGGGCACACTGACGTCCTCTGCCTGAAAACCAGCAGCTGACCTCATTTTGTCTTTAACTCACATGTGCTTTTAGTGGAGGGTAACTTGACCGATGTGAGCAGGTCAGAAGTAAGGCTGCTGGTACTTCTTACAATGTAACATGTTATCTTTCAGTAGTGATGTAGAGCTGACACAGGCGCAGCACAACTGTGAGCAGCATATCAGCAAAAATTCAGGCTTTGGGAACTCATGTCCCCCTTTATTCTGCCTTTCCCACCTCCTGGATTTCTCGCTCCCCATTTCTCACTCTTGAATAATACATGACTGAACCCCCTTTGAAACAGTTGCTACTGCTGACTGCTTTTTATTTTTGGCAACTAAGAAATGTATTCATGAAAACAAATGTACAAAGAGGTTTAACAGCAGGTCGACTATGAAAATAACTAGTGCCTAAAAAAATGACTGAGATGGAATGAATGGGACAGTGTCATGTGAACACCTGTGTGCTGCTATGTGGTGATCTTTTGATAAATCCTGTTTAATCCATGTAAATTACAGTTAAAAAGAAATAAAGAGTGTCTGTTCAAGTTAATCCCACAATCACAAGTTTCCTGGCGACATTAACTATAACTTGACAGTCTGGAAAGGACAGAGAGGATGTTTAGACAACAACGCAGTCTGTTAGATTGATGTATTCGGCATAAGTGGAGCTCCTTCGCCTTGGAGCGGCCCTGACCTGACCCAGCTTTATTTTCCCCCTCAAGGTTATGACCTTTTTTGAAACCCGCATAACTTCTAAGCATCAGAGATGCTTTTTCTGCTCCATGACTCCGTCACAGAGAGGCTGCAAAGATGGAAAAATATATAAGTCAAAATCTGATACAACACCTGATTTTCATTTTTTTAAGAATCATTATGTCAGTGAGGTTTAGTTTGAGGTAAATACGTAGCAATGTGCTTTCACTCTAATAACCAAAATCTGAAGTCGTGACTGAGTGCTGGAGATCTGTCAACTTTTTGGAAGGGGTCAAAGCAGTGTGGAAAAACGTCAAATGTTTACTGGCTGCAAAGCGGGAGCAGGAGCCTGCGGTCGGAGGGGACGGCTTCCTGTGAAGTCTTGTGGAACAACAAGCTAATCTGAGCAGGTTACTGAGAGTCAAGTCACAAGTTTCTCTGTGAGACTGCTGTATCTGAACCAACCTCCTTCTTGGTGGTGTGGTCTCACCTGGATCAGCTTAATTTAAGCGGCAAACATGCAAGATTTGCACAAAAACTGCATGTTGTGATGGCTACAACTGCATCCTTTTACAGCGACGGATAACAATCATGCCTGTCAAGCTTAAATGCTTTTTTGAATGTATGCTAAATTTTTGCCACTGTATCAAATGAAAGGTATGTTGAGCAAAAACTGGCTGACATGGGATGGGAACCAAAGAAACATCCCAAACAAAATGGTGGGAAAATGACTTGAGACAGACCTCAGACAGGAAATTAAGACTGAACTCACCATTAACCTTACATTAATTTCAGGCAGATGGCAGCGCTATGGATTGTTTGGATGACTTTGTCACTTTGTGAAGCACTTTGTTACAAACCTGCCTTGTTTGTACTTAAGATGCCCAGTCAATTTGGCTTCTTCTGTGCCAGACAGTATAACTACACTAAAACAAATCTGACATTAAATTCAATAGATTTGATTATCAGTGTCCTGGGAATAGAGTTTTCCATCTCTGGTCTTTTGCTTAATGTGAAATATTTGATTTAATGTGAAAGCATGTCACCCTAAAATGAATCAGAATAAAACTTTTTGAAAGGGGAACCAGGGAACCATTGGGTTAAAAAAATGATAAATAAATCAACCTAAATCAGAAATAAGCAGAAAAAAGGCAGATGAAGAACAGTTCCTTTCAGTCTGCAGGAGTCTGTGGAGGCACTCCCTCTGGGATTAAAAAATTCTGTGGGAAAAGAAAGCCATCAAGATGGGGAGCATTCCAAATAAGCCAATGTCCAAAGTGTTACATCCTAAAAAGCCTTAGATTCATTCAGTGAGACAAGTGTTAAAATTCAACTTGACACATCCAGTGTATGATTTTACATGATTAAAAACAGACCCCAACTTCATTCATTCATTTATTACCTGTAACAGCTTATCCTTTTGCAGGGCCACAGAGGGGCTGGAGCCAATCCCAGCTAACATTGGGCGAGGGCAGGGTTCACCTTGGACAAGTCGCCAGTTTATCGCAGGGCTGGCACATAGAGAAACAACCATTCACGCTCACATTCACACCTTTGGGCAATTTAGAGTCACCAATTAACCTGCATGCCTTTGGACTGTGGGAGGAAGCAGGAGAACCCGGAGAGAACCCACACAGACACAGTAAGAACACACAAACTCCACACAGAAAGGTCCAACCCCAACCGAATATCGAACCCAGGACTTTCCTGCTGCGAGGCAACAGTGTGAACCACTGCCTGACTCCATCTTAGGGTCAGTTCAGGACTTCACACGTGCTCTGAGGAACACAGCAGAAACTAATACGTTATAGCCTTTTTTCCCCCCTCATGTTTAAAGTTTGACATCAGTTTCAGACTGAAATTTTTAGATTTTAGTGTCATGATCTTATTTTCAAAAACCTACAGAAATCTACAGAACCCTTCTTATAAGAGGGTTCAATTACCTCTCTCTCCACCAAATGCCGCTCACTGAGATTATGGCACACTATTCTCTTTACTTGCAGTGTAAAATATAGTCATTTCCTTAAGATTTGACTATACTGGGTCACTGACAACGACGCTGAGAGGGCAAAGGTGTAGAGATTATATTTTCTTTTACTTTTATCCTAGTAGAGATAAGAACTCCTAATAGAGTTGAGCTGTTTATTTATTTATTTTTTATTTTTTTATTTTTTTGGTCATTTTATGCCTTTCATTGAAAATCTGGAGTAGGGTGAACATGCAAAGCTTTTCCTTACCCTAAGCATGTAGTTTTGGCACCTAAGCCGACCATCTCAAGGTGTATCCTGTGGTAGACGTTTCCTCTAGCTGTGTGTCTGTAGAAAAAAACCTACTTGGAAATTTGTGTGTATGAGTGATGGCAAGAAATGAGGGCAGAGACAGACATAGAATGACAAGAGACAAATGTCCCAGAGCAGATGGATCTGATCCAGGGACGCTTCAGTTCATGGTCAATGCCCTTAACTCCAAGGCCACCAGTGCATCCTGAGCCTGTGGGACTGTACAGTACAACCTGCAACTGATACAAAACTGAGCCCCACAGGGACACAACACATCTATTGTTGCTTTATAAATAGGTAGACGTAAACAAATTAGTATAGCCGTTAGTAATCAGCCAGGAGGTGGGGAGTTTTTAAATAGAAATTTGCTTTTCATTGCTTTAGCATCTACTCCCCAAACGCCAAAATATCCACCCAGCTCACTTAAGGCTCAGTCAGTTTTCACAGTCAAGGATACATAACAAACTGGGAAAAGACGGTTTGTAGCAAATTTGTTTGAAAATATAGACCTACACCAACAACGTGCATTATCAAGTCTAATGATAAGGACCTTAAAGGGGGTTCTGCATCACTAGGGACCTCTTTAAGGACTTTACTATTTGTCAGAATGTTTGTGGTTCATATTTCTGAATAAATTTGTCTTGAATGAAATTTCTACAAGCAGAGAGTCTGAGGAAGCTTGAGGCCTCTTAGCAGGTTGAGCCATCGTGCTGACAGGGAATTTCTGGGGACGTGGAAGCACTACAGACACTTTTTACCCCATTAGAGGTTTTTCTCCTCTGAATCGAGGGTCTGCTGTTATATTCTTTACAGATTGTAAAACTCCACGAAGTAAGTTGTGATCTGTAATAGGTCTGTTTAGGAAGCGTAAATTAAATTGACTTGACCTGACAGACGGTACTGCTCTGCTCCTGACTTTAATGTCCTGTTGTCTGGCGCCATCTAGTGCACCAATGTTGTACTAGTGAATAATGACTTCGAACCAGTGGCAAGAATCGGTCTTGCCTACTAAATCAAAGTAAATACTGAAAAAATAAGAATATTTCTTTGTAATTCAACCATATATAAGCAGTTTATTCATTCAAAGGCAATTTTACAGTCTGCTGTAATATCCTGACAGCTTAACTATTGTTTATTTTTTACAGTAGGTCCATTTTCAGTTCCAAGTACCATCTTTAAAGGATAAAGAATAAATATGGACATACACTTTTTAAAAAAAATCTAGAAAGGCTTGCTTAACATGCGTGTAGTAAATTTGCTACTCTAAAATTGTTGTTCGGGTAAACAATGTAAACTTTTTTTGCAACTAACTAATAAAATAAGATGTATGAGAAGATAAGATACATAAGATACAAGATGGCGCCCATCGTGTCTGTTCACTCCTGCCACTGTCCTTATTGTTGTCCTGATTTATTTGTTAGACTTCATATTTTATGTGTTTTACGCTGTTTTTAATAAAATGTTTGCGGCCCGTAGAGGAATTCACAGAATGAGATTTTCATTTTACTGTGTGACAGACGTCTCTAATAGGCCCAACATTTGAAGAAGTTTGAATTAAACTGAATAAAAATGCATGTCCTGTTAAAAAAAATAAATAAAAGGACAACCGGTCTTCGTCAGATGACGTATTCCCGCAGTGCATTGTGGGTCTCCCCGCCATTGAGGAGGTATTCTGGTGTTGTTTACATTCGGCGGAGGTCGGCAGTCGCGTCTGTGCGTTTTGTTTTGTTTTGTTCGCTTCCCTTCAGAGGTGAAATGGTTCGCTCTTGTTGTGTGAAAAACTGCAGCAATAAGTCACACGATGCAAAAGGTAGAAAACTCGACAACCAGGCGAGGTTTTTTAAGTTCCCCACCTGGAGAAGGTGCTATGGATCACAAGCTGAGGAGATATCGAAGAGGCGCCGGATGGCCTGGGTTGCAGCTGTGAGACGCAAAGACATCACTTTCGTCAAGATCTCTTCGTTCATGTATGTTTGCTCCCGACACTTTCATAAGGGTAGGCGAAATAACCTCTTTGTGTTGTTAATGTTGAAAATTAAGCGCGTTTTTGTCGTGAAAGGCAACTAATGCTAGTGCCTGAGTCACGACTTTTTGAGGCAGACTAGTAGACGGCACGTATCTGGACAGCAGAAACGTGTCAGTCTGGTCTCCGAAACATCTCATAATGACAGGAAATCGGGCTGTGCTGTACTTTAACTTATTGTTATGTTATTACAGGGCAACCTGCGTATGAGATGTATGAGTCTGACCCAGACTGGGCACCATCGCTGCATCTTGGCCACTCGGACATCAAGCAGACAGACACTGCGCGCTCTGCCAGGCGGGACAAACGGGATCAGCAAAGAAGAAACACCGCGCAAACAGCTGAGCTGAAAGTCTGCGAGGCTGAAGTTGGTGAGCATCTTCACATTACAGAGGAAACACATGAAGCTGGAGGCAAGGACCGACCAGGTCACACCGTCCAGGAGGTGGCTGTGGCTGGATGTAACTTGTGCCTGCCGAGGCGTGCAGAAATAAATCGCCTGATGGAGGAAAACAGAGAGCTGCGCTGTGAACTGGACAAATGCAGGATGTCCGACAGGTTCTTTGGAGAGGATGACGACAAAGTCAAGTACTATACAGGTTTGCCAAACCCGGCAGCTTTTATGGCCTTATTCCATTTTTTGCTCCCTCACTTGTCCAACCAAAAGAAGATTCTCGCTCCATTTCAGATGCTCCTGTTAACCTTTATGCGGCTCAGGTTGGATTTGCCTGTACAACACCTAGCTCACCTTTTCCGTGTTTCCCAGAGGACGGTGTACAAAACATTTGCTGAAACTGTGTCACTTTTGTATGCAAACCTGAAGCATTTCATTGTATGGCCAGGTAGAGACACTTTGCACAAAGTAATGCCGCACCAGTTTGTGGAGGCATTTGGACAGAGAGTGGCGGTGATTATTGACTGCTTTGAGATTCTCACAGAGAAACCGTCCAATCAGAAAGCACGTGCCCAGATGTTTTCCAGCAACAAGCAAAGTCACACCATGAAGTATCTGATAGGTATTACACCCGGAGGTTTTATTTGTTTCCTATCAAAAGGCTGGGGTGGTCGCACAAGTGACAAACTCATTACACTGAACAGTGGTTTCCTTAACAGTTTGTTGCCAGGGGACATCGTCTTGGCCGACAGAGGTTTTGACATAAAGGAAGGTGGTGGCATGTTGTGTGCAGAAGTCAATCTTCCAGCCTTTACTCAAGGTCAGTGTCAGCTTGTTGCAAGAGATGTAGAGGAGACAAAAAAAATAGCTCACCTAAGAATCCACGTTGAAAGGGTCATTAGGAATGTTCGTCAGAAATTTAAATTTTTAACCAGGACTATACCCATCACCACGGTGCTTCAGTGTGACAGTGAGGATGTGACATTTTTGGATAAGATTGTCACGGTCTGTTGTGCACTGACAAACCAGTGTCCCTCCGTTGTTTAGAAAGTGCAGGGGAATAATGAGTCGTGTGTTCTTTGCAGTCCTTATATCGTGTTGGTATACAGTTGTTCTCTCTGCATTAGTTCTCTTGTTTTTGATTTGATGTTGGTTTTGCTACATAATAAAGAATGCTCAAAGAGACAATGTGCTTTTCTCAGCTGTTTTCCATGAACTTTTTGATAATTAAGCCCCCCCACAAAAGTTACAAGGGATCCAAAATATTCTCAACACTTTTTTTTTTAGAAATTGCACAGCGAAGA
Organism: Naso annulatus; assembly: GCA_029783625.1. Lineage (NCBI taxonomy): Eukaryota > Metazoa > Chordata > Actinopteri > Acanthuriformes > Acanthuridae > Naso > Naso annulatus. The sequence continues at coordinate 3,325,630 of JAPZDX010000006.1, read as the reverse complement.
AACAGCAGCAGACACTAGATTAAAAAAGTCAACAAAACAATATTGACATGCAGTGTTCTTGACCAAAAAATGTGCATTCAAATACGGATAAATATCGACTGAATATTTGCCACAAGAGGAATATATTTTTTCACAGTGTCCAAACCTCAATACTACTTGTTTTTTTGTTTTCCCTCACTCTGTTCTGCGACAAGAAGTTAAAATAAAAACATGAATTGCACACGTAGTTCCACCTTGAGGTGCAGTCTGAGTAAGTTTGCAGTTTAACAGTCTGTCAGCATATTATATGCCAGGTGGTTTCTTCGGACTGGGCTGAATAGTGGGAGCACGCCCAGCTGTCCTCTTTGGTCGGTGCGTGCTGTAGCCCCACACAGCTCAGGTGGAACCACACAGTTCTGCAATTTTGATTGTCACCTGCCACCATGTCATCCATGCTCTCAGGCCCACGACAAACACACCACAGCTGTGCTGCAGTTTTCTTCTTTTTTCTGCTCCTCTTCGGCAGGTGTTGGTGTGTTCTCTTCTGACCTCCTGGTGGACAAGAAATGTCCTTAAGTGGAATCCTTGCAGCACCTTGTTGTGTTGAGGAAGACACACAGACTCAGAAAATTGCTGCGCCTTCGTCAGAGGAGCATCCCAGAGCAGCGGGTTGGGCGCAACACGCAGCACAATGAAGTCTTAAAGAGTCCACAGCACAAAATCACAGAAGTCTGCATCAGCCACAAAAACCTGTGTCTGGACCTGATGTTGATTTAGTATGAAGAATCTGTTCCCTCTTGTTATAGATTATGTCTGTTTATAGTCTTTTCTGTTTATGACCATAACATTCTTTAGATTTGGTAGGAAAGAAGGCACAAGGCTAATTTTATTTTTCACGTGAAGATGCTTCATGTCACCAAAAATAGTCAATTCACATAAGAGATCCTTCACTGTACGCTGTGCCAATGGTGTGAAATGGTATATACACTTCCCATCTCCTAGACATATGCCCAGAATCTTTGTATTGATTATGTACAATATTTAAAAAAAAACACCTTCCCGTCTGCTTAGTGGGCAGAGTCATGCCTCCCATGAAGACAGTTAGGAGCCGCCATCCCTCGCCTCCTCTGGAAGTGTTTGCATCACATTACATTTGTTTGATGTAAGTTTCAACTTTTAATTCATGGTTTACCTATAAGACAATTTAAATGTTCGCTTGTGTCCCTTGCAAACCAAAGTACAAAACGCCGGCTCCCAAATCTCGCGATAATGTGTTACTGAGAAGGATGCAGGTCTGGAAGAAAGTTAAGTTTCTCCTGTGTCAGAATGTTCGTAAGAGACATGTCTGTGAAAAAACAGTCCAATATGTATGTCGGTGACGATGAGGTGAAAGAACTGATTATAATCTGTGATCAGGTTCATTTCACCCATAAGAATGAATGGACTCAAGACTTGCCTCTAGTCTGCTAAAGGGGCGGGGCCATGGCAAAAAACCATGTGACACTGATACAGGAAATGAACAGTCAGTGAGCATGGATGTAGTGAGAGGTCTCGCTTTTTACTAACCGTCTCTAATACAACTTCAAAACATAAAATACAGTTTTAAAAAAATAAACAGCCTACATTATATGATTATACTGACAGGAAACGGAAATCATTTGAGAAAGGCAGTTTTGCGGTCACGTGACTATAGAATAAGTCATGTGATTGAGTTAGCGACACGAACCGCGCAGTAACGTTAAGCAGTAACTTGCGGAGTCGGCACTGCCCGGTTAACGGATGATTTGCTCGTGATGGTGACAGCTGGGAGGCTCGAGATGCTCCGTGTGTTGTGGCTGCTCGCGCTCTTTGACGCGGTGTGTCCGCTGGACTCCGGCATGCTCTTCCCCCGCGAGTCTTCCTCCCGGGAGCTGAAGGAGCTGAACGGGCTGTGGAGCTTCAGGGCTGACAAGTCCCCGGGCAGGAACCAGGGCTTCGAGGAGGCATGGTACAAAAGTCGCCTGTCAGAGGTGAGCAAACAGTATCGAGCTGCAGCAACGCACAAACAAAGCAGCGCACTTTCTGTGTTTGACGAGTTTGAAGTTTTTTTTTAATAACTTCCTCAATTACAGACACAAAACTGCGGCAGTTGAGTCATAAACACACAGTGCAGTAAATCCTCTCAGCACAAAATGACCCAGAACTCAGTGCTCAGTATTTCAGATCTCAGAACATTTCACACTCTGCACGATATTACACAAGAATCAGCATTATTTCATGTTACAGTGACCCGCAAAGAAATGAAAACAGATGAGTAGACAAATTCTTTGTTGAAGTATTATGGACTGACACACAAAAATCTGATATAAACTTGAACTACACACTTTTATTAATACTTAGATTTAGTCATAGACTCCAGATAAGTAAATGTGCATGGTGTGATAAATGTCACTTTTCATACAGCAGTGTACGCTGGAATATTACATTTAGTCTTGTTCTGCTTTTAAAGACCGCACACATTTCATACTTCTTACATATTTTGTAATACTCATCTCTATAATATTGTCCCAGTATGGATATTGAGGTATTTGGTCAAAGTATTATTTTGTTCTTTAATGTTGTTTATTTCAAACAGCTTCATACCCACATGCATAATAATGAGAGATTTTATTGAGAGTTTTTTATGTATTCATTTATTTATTTAGTTGTTTTTTTTTTTCATTTTTTGTTTTCCTAGACTGGCCCAGTGATTGACATGCCAGTTCCTGCCAGCTACAACGACATCACACAGGACGCCACACTGCGAGATTTTATCGGCTGGGTGTGGTATGAGCGTGAGGTGGTGGTGCCTGCCCGCTGGGTCACAGATGAAGGAAAAAGAGTGGTTCTCCGAGTAGGAAGTGCACATTATTATTCCATAGTGGTGAGTATCAGGTGCACCAGTCCATTTTAGTCAAGGGTTGGGGGGGGGAGCTCTTGTTGCAGTGTTTGAGATAATGACACTCATCTGTTCTTGCCTTCCTCTTTTCATAATGTGATTGAGCTCATTTTACCCCCTGCAGTGGGTGAACGGGGTGCAAGTGACCAAGCATGAGGGCGGCCACCTTCCTTTTGAGGCTGAGATAGGTGGTATAATCCGGAAGGACCCATCTGTGCCATGCAGGATCACCATCGCCGTGAACAACACGCTGACTCTGGAGACTCTTCCTCCAGGAAGCATCCATTACATGAACGACCCTAGAATGTAACCTCATTCTCCTTCTTCCCCCGTATCATTCTCTGACTTTATTTGATTTTTCTTTATTGAGGGATTCCAGCCTTTTACTTTGATGTAGTATTTACACAAGTTTAAAATGTGTACCTGTCAGTGAGTACTCATATTTTGAGGAAATGCTATTGTTCAACAGGTATCCTGATGGTTTCTTTGTGCAAAGCATCAATTTTGATTTCTTCAACTATGCTGGCCTGCATCGTTCCGTGTTGTTGTACACTACTCCTAAGGCTTATGTGGATGACATCACCGTGGTAACGGACTTCTCAGATAACACCGGTAAACTAATACTCCTGAATACTCTGCGAAAACTTCCTAAATATATTTCAAATCATCTCTCGTAAAAAGCATTTGTAAGCAAGTAAACTGGTTAATTAATGAAGTTCACATGCAGCTTTATTGAGTAGAGACAGGTTTCTGCTCTGTGTGTCTTATGTCTGTCTTACGTTTTTACGTGACATTGTGCAGTGTTGGTTTTCCTGTGTTTCAGGTGTAGTCATGTACAAAGTGTCAGTTAAAGGTGCTGCTAAAGCCAACCTAAAGACCACACTAATGGATAAGAATGGCAGCTGTGCGGCCTTCTCCAACGAGCCGTCTGGAGTGCTCAAAGTGGTCGACGTCAAGCTGTGGTGGCCGTACATGATGCACGAGAATCCAGGTTATCTTTACTCATTAGAGGTAAGACAGCACGTTGAAATACATAAAGGCATATCAGTGTGTTTTATTCTTATTAGACATAATGTACCCACGTGTTTTAGGTGTCTTTAAATATTTATTTGTTGTTAGAAGATTTGCAAAAACTAAAATAATAAATCAGACATTTCTTAGGCTCTATTTTCTTTTTGTTATTCTTTTCTTCTGCTTGGCTTGTTTCATGCTTATATATAAATTGTAAAATAATCACTTTTCGACGTTATTATTTGCATTAGAAATATATGTCTCCCTGGAGAAATTATTTAAAAATTCGAAAAGTTGATCAAGAAGGTTGACAACCAACAGACAGCAGTGTGTAGTTGTGTGTCGTAGTGTGGCTTGCTCTTTTTTTTTTTTTTAACTTAAATTTGATTTAAATCAAACGAGGTTTGACGGGTATAAAAGTGGCTCTTATTTATCAAAATACTTGAACAGTCCATAATAATTGCAGTATATGAATAACTGAAAAAAATGCTGTGATACGACAGGTTTTTTTTTTCCCCAGACCAAATTTTTCATTATTAGCTGGTGTAAACTATGCTGATAGTATGCCATCACACAGCTCCTTCTGTCCTTGCATAGATACCAAGGCAAACGGCCAATCAAAAAAGATGGTAAGATAATCAATTACTTAGAGATGCTATCGTGATTGGGTCCACCCACTTAATGCCGAAAAGACAAATCGTGAGCTTTTCCAGAAACTTGGCCTTTGAGGATGTTGGGTTCAGACTTTAACTTCAGGTTTGTATGCAATCAGACATAATAAACAGCAGGTCATATTCAAAGGATTGTACAATTTAAAAAACACACACACACACACACATTACGTTATGTAATCTTCTTGCTCTGAGTTGCCGTTTTTTTTAGTTTGAAGAGAGTGGTTCAGAGTGTTCCTGCCAAAAACACACAGTGCTCACACAAAGTGAGGCGTCCAGGGTGCATTTAGAACATGCAAACACTTACTGCCTTGAAAAGACAACTTGAAAAACTTGTAAAAACTGCACTCTGTCTGAGGAAGGTTTAAAAAAAATCATACTCAACATCATATTTAACACAAGGAATATCACAAGATGAACACATAGCTCACTTTGTGTTCAGTCAGGAGGAGAAGTTAAAAGGTAAAGAATTTTTCCTCCATAGCTTTGCTGTAATTAAAAAGATTTTTATTTTTTTTTTTCAAATCAAATTGCACGATAGTTTTTGTCCAAGTTGTCGTCTTCAAGGAGGGTCACTTTAACTCTCAGTTGACCAACTAAAGGTGTTTTATTCACATCTAAATTTCATTAAAGCACACTGTGAAGCTGAGCAGCTGGTCTTCTTCTCCTCCAGATCCTGCTTGTTTTAATGTTCTTCATGTTTAGTGGAGTCGTGCACATCCTCTTCTGTTTAAACTGTATGCTGACAGAAATGCGAGGAAAATATTTCTGACTTTTGCACTTTGATGTCCAGGTTAGCTTAATAGCAGCTGATGAGAGCGCAACGTATGAGGATCAGTATACTCTACCAGTTGGCATCCGCACAGTCAGCGTCACCAGCACCCAGTTTCTCATCAACAACAAGCCTTTTTATTTTCATGGAGTCAATAAACATGAGGACTCTGATGTGAGTACTGTTAGGAGGAAGTGAAACATTTATGAAGGACTCATTTAGCAGAAAACACCACAGTCTGCCTTTTCTGTAGCTCAGTCACATTTAATTTTTGATAACCAACAAGATATTTGGTATTCCACCCTGCATTCCTTTTCTCCTTGTGTTGTAGATTCGAGGTAAAGGCTTCGACTGGCCCCTTATTATCAAGGACTTTAACTTATTAAAGTGGTTGGGGGCCAACTCATTCCGCACCAGCCACTACCCTTATGCTGAGGAGATCCTGCAGCTGTGTGACCGCTATGGCATCGTGGTGATAGATGAGTGCCCGGCCGTGGGCATCAAAGACATGTAAGAGTCACTGCTCACACCTGTTTGACATCTGAGTGGGTTTGAGGGTTCAGAGAGGTCAGCAGAGAGAACATTTTACCGTATGAGGACAGAGGACAGACTCGACATGGTGTCCATCCTCCTCTCTTGCAAACCTTTTTAGTGTTGCTAGGAGCAACACTAAAAAATATTGGAGGCACAGTAAAAAAAGCACACACTTCACTTTAAATTAGAACCATTTGCCGAAGTTGTAAGTCATGATTAAAGCTTGAGAAGCCAGTAACAATGAATATGGAAGCATGCACGTAATGTGCAAAAGAAGGAAAATACAACAGTTTAAAAAATTCATATTGTCAGAGTGTTTTTTTAAATAATGTCCTAAAAACTGGAGTTTGATATGCACTTCTAAGGCTAAACAACCACATTAAAAGTATGCACTTACAATTTTCATCTACAGTAATAGAAAGTCCATTCCTGCGTGCCTCCACATTGTCTATTCATTCCTGATAATGGACACTTTGTTGGGCATAATCCTGCTTATAATATGGTTGAACGTGATCACAGATTACGACCAATTCTTTCGCCCCATTGTCACCAAGATACATGCTGGACCCATTTTTCACAAGACACGTATCTCCTGAACATTCTGACACAAAAATGGCATTTTTCAGACACAAGTCAAGAGAAAATTAACTTAAAATTAAAATTAACAACACAATCTCGTGAGATCCAGGAAATGGCGCTTCCCGCCTCGCTTCGCAGTGGACATTTAAGCGGTCATATAGATGAAACCATGAATTAAAGGGAAAACTTACATCAAACTATTCTCATGCAACGCAAAATCCATCAGCTTTAATCCATTCACACAATGTTATTAACACTTCCAGACAAGGCGGAGGGACAGTGGTTCCCTAACTGTCTCTATGGGAGACGTGACTCCGCCCACTTAGGAGACATAAAGTGTTTGTCATTTCACACCACTGACACATTGTACAGTGGTGCTAGCAAGATTTAGAGTCAATAACATTGCACACAGCAGACAAACAGTAAATGTAATTGGACGATTTGTTTAACAGCAGGTCTAGCTGGCCAGTCAGCCACGTCATTGTCCCCAAGTCAATAACAAATTTCACGAAGATAATTCCCGTAAGTTTCGTTAAAGGGCTGAGCAGTGACTGGGATGATCGCTGGACACCAGTAAGCTCAGATGGACAGTGAAACAGGGCTGTAGTGACTAAACGCACATAAACTGAGTTACTAACCTTTCAAATCAAACACAGGGCTTACTCAACTTTTCACAACCATCGCTTAACATCAGACAGTTCAGCCAGCGGACACTTAATAAAACCACTTTATTTTACTACAACCCTAAATGTTGGCTACTTGTTGCAGCTCATATGTTTGGCGCCATCCTGTGGTGCTCAGAGGATATTGCACTGCAGGACCACACTCAATGTTGGAAATAAGATACTCAGTTTTTTTGTGTTTAATTTATTTCTAACACAGCTGCATTGCATTAATTTGGAACCGTGAAGAGACTGTTTAACTGGAAATCAGAAGTTAATCGACACTCTCCAGCCAATCAGAATTGAGTATTCACCAAGACCATGGTATTAAATTAATAAATGGGACTAACAGTGAAGAGAAAGCAAAAAGAAAAAAAAAGAACATTTACAGCTTGAAGCCAGTTGTCATTACCTTTCCATTCACTGAAAAACACCCACATACAGTTTTGATTTGATCAAAAACAAATCGGCACTTCAGGTGAAAACAAACAGAAAAATATTTTTCTCTTCTCTGCTTCCTGGTGTCACTCACTGACTGTTTGTGGTGACAAAATGTTAGTAGTGTGGATGACATGTCTGCTGGTCAGTCCTCCATTACTGACTCAAACACCAGTTCGTCTGATACTTTGGATCTGAGCTAAAACAAACACCATGTCCAACAGCCTGAGCTGCACTTCACGTTTAGTGCCAATTAAACAATGTTTCCTCTCTAATACACTACTCCATGTTGGTGAACATGGAAAAAATAAATTTGAAAAATCAATACAAACATTATCACTGTGAACTTGTTAGCGTGTTGCTGTTAGCATTTAGCTCTAGCACCTCTGTACCTAAGAACAGCCTCACAGAGCTGTTAGAGTGGCTGTAAAGGTTTACAGACAAATTTGGATAATTGTATATTTAAAGTGCAGGTGCACCTTTTTTTAAAAATCTATCTCAATGCAATACATCTAAAACACAATTTGGTCCTCATGTTTGCCATTTGGTCTGTGTGAGGAAGAGATTTCTTTACCTCTGATATTAACAGGAGAAATCATTACAGCAACAAACAATTCTTCTAATGTACATGTGTGTAGTTAAAGCTGGGCTAAGCAATGTCTGGAAATAAAACTACCTGTAATAGAAACTCCGCAACTCCGCTGCATCCTCCCCTCCATTTTTGCTCCTGCTCGCATTCTATTTTGTTTGTTGTCACTCTGTCTTTTAAGTCCAGTCTACACCAAAGATTCACAGTGAGACAAAATGGTTGCAGGGAAAATTGCAGCGGAGTACACTG
>JAPZDX010000006.1:3303307-3313834 GCA_029783625.1 Naso annulatus | reverse complement strand
CTGCTATTCATTCCCTGTAATGTCTAGGCAGATCATTATCAGGGAATGAATACATTGAGACAGAGCCTGACGCCAAAACGTGCTTCAGTCATGCAAAATATATTTTGATGCTCTTCTACTTTGCAATAATTCTGCTCAATAAAGATATTGAACTTAATTCAGAGTTGTCTGACTGAACTGACTATAATACAAGCCTGTATGGAGGAGCACAAGTTTCACGGAAACTGTAAGAAACCATTTCTTTATTTAAAAACTAATTGTACAATTGAAACAGGAATTAATAAACTAGTTTCAAAATCCTTTACTTAATCCATTAATATAGAGGAATTAAAAAACTGAATTAAGAGTAGAGCTTGGCCATTTAAAAGGGTAATTCCTTTTCTCATTTTCATTTCCATTTCCAAGCTGCTTTTCCTTTTCCTATTAGCTAATTAATGTGCAAAGTCATTTAGCCTCTCCATTTAGGCCACGTTCAGGCGAGAGCAGCTCTGCTAAAAACAGAAAGGTCTTTACCCCGCATCTTCAAAATATGTCCGCGTTTACACGAACAACCGAAAGTGCTGTAGAATGCATGCCAGGACAGTAGTGGGCGGTGTAACTTTGTAATGACATACTGTCGGAGCTGCCGAAGTTGTTTACTTCCTGTTGCTGCTAAGCCCCGAGCAGCCACAAATTTAAGAAATTAAGCTGTAGTTTGACTTCTAAAGTTGTGCCACAAACACTTAAATTCACCTCAACAGACTGTCGTCATATTCGACCTGCTTTCGGGGGACTGTGCAGTGTTTAATCCGAGTTTGGTATTGGCTAGAGCGGAAAGCTTTGACTTGGGCTAGCATTAGCATTAGCATTAGTGTCGTCACCACATTCACAGGCACTCAGCTTGCCAGTTTACACAGTCCGAAAGAAGATTTCAGTTTCAAAAGATTCCACTCTAGAACCCGGTATCAAACATTTGTGGTTTCAGGGGCACCAGCACGCAGTTGTCATGTAAAAGGAAGAACAAACCGCGACAAAAGTGTTTTGTTTGATGCGAAAACTTGCGCCGTGTGAACTGCCCCTTAGACTTTCCATTCACTGTGGGCCTTGAGCTGGTAAAACGATGCAAATTAGCCATGGGGTGTAACAAGCTCTCTGATTGGATTCCACCTGATGTAAGAAGCTCTGTGATTGGTTATCACCTGGTGATAGCTGTTCCATGGCTAATTTGCATTGTTTCACCTTGTTTTAACAGCTCAAGGCCCAAAGAGTCATTGACAGTCTAAAGGCAGAAGGTAAATGACTTTGCTAATCGATCAGCTAATAGGAAAAGGAAAAGCAGCGAGGAAATGGAATTGAAAATGAGAAAAGGAATTTGCCCTTTTAATTTGCCGATTAAAAGCTGTATTCGGTTTTTGAATTCAGTTGTTTATGTTTTTAAAATTGCATTCTCAAACTGATTTTTACATTTAATTATTTACTTAGAAATTCATTAATGGATTTTTAAATGATGTCCTTATTTACTGTTTTAAAGTTTCATTTATAAATTCTTTTTGGAACTCCTCTATTTATTTATGGATTAGTCAATGGATTTGTAAACCAATTTATTAATTCCTGTTTTTAATTATACAAATAGTTTTTAATTGCAGAAATGCTTTATTACAGTTGGTGTCTGTGACCTTTGTGGTCCTCCATAGTTTGGTAAAAAATATTAAAATAAATACTGAATCCTAAAACGCATTCATGGCAGACAAAAGTGCAATTCTTACACTCCTGCATGTCAGTACAGAAACGAAAGCCTGTTTGATGTGGGAGAGTCAGAGACCTCCTGCACAGATGATCAGTAACCTGATAATGGGCATTGATAATAACATTTCCTGAACATAAAACCAGGCGAAGTGATAACAGAGACTATGGTGCATATACAGTAAAATGACCAACTGACAGATGTTCTTGACAGCATGATACAAACCAAAAATAAGAGAATTTGAATAACATTAGATTTAAAGCCTAGTAGCCCCAGAGGTGCCAGTGGATGTCTCAACATGGGCAGCTAAATATGCATAATCAGTCCTGGCTGTAGAAATGTAAGAAATTCAATTATGAGATCCAGTGGGTGCTGGTGGTCCATGTCACTATTTGCACTGCTGTCTGGTGACAGCCAACTTCTTAAAACTTGCTCCATGTAGCTGTAGAATCAGCTTTCTTGCTGTTTGCATTACAGACGCCCAGTTTGCACAGTTTCCTCTGTTTTTGCGCCCCGTGTATGACGAGGTTCTTGTTGCATGTGCATTGTGTCTGCAGCGGTCCATCGAGTGGTGGGGAACAAGAAGGGTATTTTCACCAGGCAAAGGCAGCCAAAGGCAGCTGCATTCGTCCTGAAGGAGAGGTACTGGAGGCTGGCAAACGAAACAGGCACACTGCCTCCATGGTACAAGTACCCCTGCTCACTGTGACACCCGCAAGTTGGGGCACCTGGTACAGGACGGGCTCGACCCAATGGAAACACTATGTCTTACAGAAAATGCTGGTAAAATTCAGTCAGTTCCTGGAAAACTGAACCACACATACAGAACAAGGGATCGACCATATGGATGTTTTAACAGTCAATACTGACGACAGATACCTTCTATTCATCGCTGATATCAATAACAGACAATTTAACCATTTTAATTTTAAATTTTATAATTTTAAATTCATAAGTTGATGCATACCTGAGAGCAAGAAAGGCTAGGATGTAGTGAGCAAGGATGGATGATTAAATATTCTATATCTATAACCTAAATGTGACATCACTGCTACAACAAAAAAAAAATTAGACATTTCAAATGGCCTTTTTTTCTAGTAAATAAACGAAACTTTAAAATATACTTTTGTATAGAGAATTTTTTCTAAGGATTTAAATGAAATGCTTTGACATTGTCTGTCAAATGCGACATGTCAATGTATTAAGTAGTCAATACAAAAATAAAGACTTGTGGAGCAAAGAGCCCACGGCTGCTGTATGTGTAGGTAAACTGAAAGACAAAGTTGACTGTTGGGCTTTAAGGCAGGGAAAGGGGGCGGGGACAGCTATGCTACTTTTAATGCATGAGGTCACTAAAGCAATTTGGCTCCATATTATCAGCTCTGCTTTTCCAATAAAGTTTTATTATCAGAATAATTGATATAAATTTGATTACAGATAAGTATTTTGTGCATCCCTCATTTGGTCAAACCACCATGAGGACAGTTTAGCTGTGCTCATTACTGTGGCCACAATATGAACCACCAACATACAATCTGAAAACTTTACAGAACATGACAGTAATTTATATATGCTGCTAAAACAGCCTTTAGTGCCTCATCAATGGTGCATTTCACATTTTATACAACCCTGTTTCCAAACAGGGGTTTGTATGCTGTGTGAAACATACATAAAACAGAATGTTATCATTTGTACCAACAAAAGTTCCAAAGAGTTCAGTCCAGTGTTTCAGTGTTGTGTTGGAATTGGGGCTGTAATAATAAAAATCATATTTTTAATATATTTTCCTTCAGATGAACCCCCGAGAGAGGATGTAAAAACTTATTAAGTTGTCTAAAGATATTCTGATATGACAGGTATGAAAGGTGGTGCTTTCTATTGCTATGGTGAAAGATCAACAACCAATCAAAATCCTCCGTCACTGATAAGCCTTGAACTTTCTTTCACTCAGGTGATATGAGGACACCTGACAGAGCGCACATCTCATTACAAAGACACTGTAAAAGAGGGGAGTTGCTTTATTATCTCCTCTGGTTTCCTTTCTTTCTTTTTTTGTGTATTTTCTATAATAAATGCTGAAGCCAATGATGTAAAAACTGTTTGAAGCGTCTGTTACTTCTGCACATTGTGCAGCCATGAGACTTTGTAAATGTGAATTACCGTGCCGTGTGTAACCATACAGGTCATGACATACATACAATCATATGAATCAAAGTGTTGAAGAAAAAAGCACAAAGTGTATTTTTAACATGTTTTGTGAGCACGTTGTGGGTTATTCTACAGGGTTCGTGTTAGCACTGCACAATTTTGAAAAAATAATTGCGATTATTTGGACTGAAATTGCGATTGTAATATGCATTACAACAAAAGAAGTTATCATTTTTAAATCCATGTACTCATTTTCATTAAAAGAGATATTAAAATGATTATAGTGTTATTATGGCAGGGATCTTTAAGTCTACAGAATGTGATGTGTGGGCCAAGACAAGTGTGCAGAACCACAGTTCTTTTAATTAAAAGACATTTTTGACACATTTCTCCTTAAACATAATTGCATCGAGATGCGATTTGAAAATTGCAGTGGGCCATATTGCGATATTGATTAAAATTCGATTAACTGTGTAGCCCTAGTTTGTGTTGCGTCCTTCAGTGACTGCGACTGAATGTTGCCAAAAACTCAACACCTGAAGGGTTAAGTGATCCGGTGACTGTTAATGGTGGCGTGACTTTTTACTATCAGTTACTGCTTGTATATTCATGACATCATTGACCTTTGTCATACAGCTTTTCTCTCATTTCAAACATTCAGTAGCTGCTGCAGTGCCAGATTTATTTACTAGATGGTAGTAACTACCAGACCTTTTTATAAGAATAACTTTCATTAAAAACAGGCTTTTTTTGGATTTATTCCATCTGTTTACACAACAACTGTTGCACAGAGAATAAACGTGTTATCATGCACACTGATCCTTCAACAACTTCCTCACATTAAACTAACCCAACACACTGAATCTGTGTCATAAACAGGGACTGATTATCAGCCGGATATGACTGATCCACATTCAGTACTGTTTCTAAGTCACAGTGGCATAAAGGTTTAGTCACAGGTTCACTCGGCAACTGAAAAGATTCTGTTAGTGTTCACATACTGATTTTAATATCTTGTCATTTGAGGTCACTGTCCAAGTGCGTTTTAATGCATACGCAAAGAAGGTCTTAAAAACGTAAACAAATATGTCTTCAGAGGACTAAACTTTTAACCGCTGCCACATTAAGCAAATTTACTAGAGCTAAATTACTGTGTAAATGTTTTGTGTATTATTCTTTAGTAAAAAAGGTTAAAGATGTTATGAGATTTGACAGAATGAGCTTAAAGGAGCACTCCACCCATTTTTCACAAGGTTCACTGTACTTGTCATTAGAAGTGTTGTGAATGAAGCTTGTTAGGGCAGTAGTGTGTACAAAGTTTAAAAATAACCCTGATGACATCATCAAGGGTTGGTTGCAATCAGGGTTGCATCATGGAAACTGTAGGATCCCTTGTTTGTGATTTTTAAATACAAGTGACTTGTTATATTAATATTATTATGAATTATTCCATTTTTCGAGCATCCCACCTTTATTAAAGAGTAATAATTAAAAGCAGTTTGTAAAGCAGTTTTTCAACACCTTGGAATTTGACCAGAAATTGAAACTGCTGTTTGACCTCAACTGTACAGGTTCGAATCAGAAAACTTAAAATAAACTGACATGTCGGTCTGAACATTTCAGACAGTTTCTCTGGCTGTAATCATTCCTCCTGTCCATACTGGCTGTTATAAGATCCCTTCCCTACATGCTACCAATCAAAGTCCTTAGGAGACAAAACCCACAAAAATAATGAATATTTCAAAGAATATCTGAAGTTAATACACGTCATTGGCAGTTTATGTTGATAGATATTCCTGTAGAGACAGGAACACACAGAGGACATCTGAGTGATAAAAACACAGTAACTTTGGAAGATATTAGCAATTTAACTGAAGTCATTGACTATATTTTTGACAGCATTTAATTCCATTTAAATAACTTAAATTGACAGGCAGCTTCAGAGGGAATGTTTTAATGGTAGATCATTTTCACATGACAATGACACAATTAAAAATGTTCTAATGTCACCCTTTTTCCACAGTTGTCCCTTAAAGTAAGCTGGATTTGAACAGATTATTTTTTGCACCCTCCTACCATTCATGTAACACTTTTCCATGTAAGAAAATACAGCATTTTAAAACATATTTGGCAATACAGAAGCAAACCCAGTTAAGTTTTCCTTCACAAATGTAAGAAACATTTTATGCTGACACATGGATTTCTCGCCCTCCAACCCCTCAACTTTTTTTTTTAGACTAAAATAACCCAGAATGTTAACAGTCTACACAGCTAAAGGGCAAAATTAATGATGAAAAAGAACATTACAATCATGTAGTTTAAACAGAGTGTATTCTCAGCTAACAAACATGTCCTAGCTAGACAAAATAAAGATAATTATAAAGTGGAGTTCAGGAAGGAATAAAGGAACAGCCATTGATTTGACGGGGCATTTTATCTGACAACTTCTTTATCAATATTTGCACCAATACTGGATCAAATCTTCAAACATCAAATCTTTGGGAATGACCAATTTGTCAGATTATATCTTCAGGAAGGCAAGCAGAAGTGCCTGTTACAGTTACCATTCTTTATTTCACAAGGCTATTACTGTTGCTCGTCTTTGGCTCAAGGCCTAATGATCAAACAGAAGGCACTTTTGTTGGCATTAGTGATGCAACTAACATGGCAGTTATACCTCAGGGCCTAAATGAACATTAATTAGAATGCAGTATCGATCATTTTGACCTTCTTTTTTACATTAAATCATCACAGAACATGGTGATCCTTTAACCAGCCAAAAGACTTTAAAACTCTGACTCAACATCCGAATCTCTTCCCCATTTCTTTAAAGTATCTGCACACAGCTAGAGTAATAGGTTTGCATATGACTGGACTCAGTAACGTTGATATTCTACCTACTGTACTTTTATCAGTTCTATGATCAATACTCACAGGAACCATGGTTGGCCATAGCTAGTTATGCAGATTTGACTTCTCTAAATAAACATCAGTCTTATGCAGCTGAATCCGTTGGAGACTTGTTTGTTAAATGAGTGCACAGGCTTTCCCAGGGAAATACAAAGAAAACAGTGTGGTGGTTCGAACCTGATGGAAGCCTGACAGGGCTATACTATAGGAGGAAGATCTGAAAAACGACTCATTAGGAATGACGATGCAAATATTTAAATCATTATATGGAGGACCATAGAGTTTGTTTAAAGGACTTGACTGGTGCTCACATAATTTTGAAAGTTTACTGCCAATCATGTCAACGTAACATCTGCCCACTGTTTTCCAAAGCAAACGTGTTTAAATTAGTTTCTCTTTCAGGCAACTTCTTCATGCCATTCTTTTCTCTGTGGCATGAAAACTGGCTTGATTAGAAAAGGTTTGAAATTTGCTTTGAGTAAAACCACCAATTTTTAAATTGTAACAAGTCTTGTGAAGTAAAATCATTTCTTTTCTCAAGAGGGAGTCTGATAAATGTCCTCAAGTGATGTCACTTGAGTCGATGTTGGTTGGGCTGAAGACTACAAGTTTAAAAAAAGAAAAAAAAATTTAGGGGTCTGCGTTAGAAAGAAGTGAGTTGACCCGCCCTCTGCAGCCCACTCCTCGTTTCTGCTTGAGCTACCGGCTTGAGGCTAAATTAGCCGCTACTAGCTTAACACAACAGAATCTCTGACCGAACTGTTGGTGGTTGAGGAGCGTCGTGGATAATCCAGGCAACAGGTTTCGACAAGGGAGAAGACGAATGTGAAAAATGCAACTGCAGTCTAAATTTGGCAAGTAGGCTGACGAACTGCATCACATCCTTCAGCTGACCCAAGGGACAAACATTTACATAATTTACAGTATGTTGTAAAATGTATAAAATGTCGTACTACAAATAAATGGAAACCGTCTCTATTGTAGGAAAAATCACTTCATTTACAAACTGCACGTTATGCTTTGGAAAATGGGCAGCAGTGATGTAACCCCACACTGTTGATGGTGAGGAGTAAATAGGTTACACCACACATGAACACACAACAGTTTCACTTTGACGATATCCTGAAAAGTAGGGCCCGACCATGTATCAGTTTGCAGATATTATCACCCGATATTGGCCTATTGCAGATATATTGGTCTCAGCATATAATTTTTCAGACAAGTGTTAATATTGACACTGCTTTTTTTAAGGCGGAAAAAATGCTTGGACTAGTAATTTTAAATAGTGCCATGCAGTTTGTCCAGCAGAGGGCAATCCATTATTTAACTGGTAATAAAGTGTTGACTCTTCAGTGCACTGATGTTTGGAATAAAGTTTGTTCGATATCCTGCCTCCATTTACATATTTTTGTCTCGCGTATTTGATAACCACATTCACAATATTATAAACACAATATCAGCCAATATATCAGATAGCAGAATATTCTTGCTCCCTAATATCTGTATCGGCATCAACTCCAAAAATCCCATATTAGTCAGGCCCTACTGAAAAGTATCACCTCAATTTCCATTTTAATACACAACTAATGACATCATATGTTATTTCAGGAAGCATGTCACTGAAACAACTTTCCTCATAGTTTCCCCTATTATCACTGTAACAACCCTCTCCTCAGAAAAAGCTGTCAGAGAGAAAGAATCCTAGTGAATGTGACGGGGCACTGAGACTAGCAGTGACGGAAACTATTAACAAGCTGGTTTAACACCAAAGATGAATCACGTTTTTACAGTTATTACTATCACTGGTCTACATCTTTGACAGTGTGCGTGAGATTGTCAGATGGCCAACATATGCTTCAAGTCGGGAGATAGTGTACCATGCATCTGACAGGTAGGAGGCTTTAATCTGTGAATTCTGAATGGAAAACAGACAACAGTCAAACTCTGTCACTTGGTGCTCACTGAACTGACAATACTGTGAATTTTAAGCGAAGCCACTGCAAGCCGTGGCTGCCGTCCCCGTACCGCGATCTGTCTCTGTACAAACCGTGCTGTTAGATCAACCGCTTCAGTGTCTGCAGCTGCTCATCAGTAACCTGGATCTCTTTCCTACTGGCTCAAACATCCCACAAACTCCACGTATAGCTTGACGTACTGGTCTGTTTCGTTACGCCTTGTTAGGCTTCTGTCGCTCATGTCAAATGAACAGGGCAGACTTCAGGTTTTGTTCACATCCTGCAAATGAACTGTAACTCAACTATGCAAGATCACTGTTACCGTTCAGTGGACATTAAATGTATTCCTGCTGGACAGTGAACAAAAGCTGGATGAGCATTAATGCAAATCAAACAGCAACATAAGTGATGCTTCTGCCACCAGGCCACTCTGCCCTTAAGCAGACAATCACAGTGTAGCAGCCTTTGCTACCTCATGAGACTCTTATTAGGGAGGGTGAAACACTTCACTGGTATCTAAATTTACAAAGTGTGATCATAAAAATAAAGCCTTGGACCAGTGACAATAAAACAACAAGCAAAAGTGGTGTTAATGTGACATTACCCCCCCACCAACCCACACCCAAACATAAAAAAAAAAGAAAGGTAATTCACCTTAACACTCCTTTAGGCACATAAGTCTTTATGGATCCCACTTGAGTGGTGGTCAGGAATGCTTTTCACAGAATAACAAAAAGAAAAAAAAATGAATGAGGGTGCTTTTACGCAGACTTAGTGAAAAGAACCGATAGTTCTGTTTAAAAAGACTTCCGTCGGTGGCTTCAGATGAAACAACAACCACTCACAACAAAGAAATCCACAAAACTCTGAACTGCATGCCTGACCAGGATTACAGGACGGAAGATGGCCCCGAGCACATCTTCAGACTCCTTCCACCTAACTGTGACCTCGATCACCGTTTGTTCCAAATTTACTGATGTTTTCTCCTGTTTTTATTTTCCTTAAAGGTTTGTATCGACACTAAATCACAATCTAGCCTGAAATATTGCTCAGCAACTATTTACAGAATTGCAAAACAATCTGATCTACACACACATATCTCACATTGTCCTGTGTTTATTTTTAGTGGTCCTCTTCAAAAAAAAAAAAAAAAAACATACTACAAAGTGTAAACATGACCAAAAAAAAAAAAAAAACTATTTTGTTTAAACGTCACTTGTTCTGCCCCCCTCCCCGCCCTGCCGCAGACCCTTATCTGCAAACTGTATGATGACCTAAGGAGCGTTTTTCTAATTTTGGAAACCGTTATTCGGTTCCGAGTTTTAGTGCAGATCCGCTGTGCAGTAATAGGACCTTTCTAACCATTTCAAGTAAACCCCATTAATGTCCTGTTTTTCCTCCATTCTGCGATCCTTTTTGTTCAAGAGAGAGCTGTCCTCCATCGTTCTGTATTGTGGCGTTCTGCCTCTGCTTGCTCAGGTTGATGCGTTTCCCCACGCGCACACACATAGCCAGCCCCTTCCTTAAGTGAGTACAATGTTAAACAAGGAAAAAGAAATTAAAGAAAAACATCTTTCACTTACAAATCCTTCCGTGTTTGCAACATTGAGATGTCAGGCCCAACATTTAAGTTAAATTTCTTCATTTTTTTTGAACACACAGCAGAATAAACATTGTTTGGAAGCAAGGTCTCCTGGTGGCAAGTCAAATGTTCAGAGGTCACATTTCTTTTTTTTGTTGTTGTTTGCTTGTTTATCATATTTTTCTTGCCGTTCTCAACAGCTTAGTCCT
>JAPZDX010000006.1:3283166-3295449 GCA_029783625.1 Naso annulatus | reverse complement strand
GTGGCAAATGGTCCGACACAGTTTCGTTTCCCCTTCAGGCGAGACTTTTGCACAGGAACACTCAAACATCAAATAGGCCGTAAAACAGGTTAGTGTGACCCTGTGGGCAGGGTTGGAAAGGTTACTTTGGAAATGTTATAGGGTAACTAGTAATCTGTAACCTCTTTAAAATGTAAAAAGTAATGTTACTATTTCAATTACTTTATCAAAGTAATGTAACTCACTATATTTGATTGCTTTTTGATTACTTTACTAAATTTGGAACAAATGTTTTTAACTCAAAGAAGTACCCACATGTTGGTCGAAACGTTGGTAAATGTTTGCACCTAAATAAAAGGTTTTTTTAGATGATCTGTTGAGCTCCAGTCATTTCCCTTTTTTGATGGTTTGTGGTCTGTGAGCGCCGGTCTTCATCTATTAAACTGGTTTAGTGCATAAATCCTCTTAAAATGTTTTTCATTGTTAACCATTTTCAAATGTTTGAACCAGGCAGTGTTAATGTCAGGCATGGTGCGCTGTTAAGTCAAACAGGAGAACAAATCAAAAGCATCAGAATAACATCAAACTTTACTAAAAGGCCTTGACTGGAAATGTTAACTGAAGGCATTTGGCTCATCAAATACGTGGAAAGCAACAAATGAATATTATTCAACATATAGCCGAAGCTTTTCACAGAAAATGTTCAGATGTAAACCCCTTTGTAATCGTTAACATTTTCAAAAGTAACCAGCCTATAATTTAATTACACATTCTTTCTCAGTAACTGTAACTGATTACAATTACATGTAGTTTGTAATTAAATTAAGTATTGTCGTTACATGTAACTAGTTCCTCTCAAACACTGCCTGTAGGGACACATGAGTAGTCTAATGGTTTGACCAAGCCAAGCTGAGAGACGCGACCGCAGAGTTAAAGTCGCAGCGGAAAACAGAAAAATGGAAATTACACCAAACCAATAAACGATCTGTGTTCTTCACTTTGTTGGATTGATTTTAGGTGATCGTGAAAACACTTCAGCGCCCTAACCATCAAACTAGCACAGCGGTATTTCCAAATTAGCGCCACAACCAGTTTACAGGCCCAGTCAGTATTTCCGGAGTCGAAACACAGCCGTGATCACGTGACCGCGTGTATATAAACACGGGGTGACATCATCTGTTTACTCGCTCTGAGGCTCATCTGGTGAAAAACTGCCGCGTTCCGTTTCCAAATGGCGACAGATATGGAAAGATTCGTGTCCTTTGAGGAGGCTTATTACGACCAGTACGACTATTACAACCTGCTGGAGTACTCGTGCCACGCCGGCGGCAAAGGCCGAACCAAGAGGGAGATCGAGCTGAACACGAACCGCCATTGCCCCGCAGGGCACGAGAGGAAGATAGCGGAGAAATTTCACAACAGCCAGATGAAACGCAGGAGAACCAAGAGCTCGTCGTCTTGATGTTTACAGGTAACAATGTTTGTTCAAAACTGTTGTAAGCTGCTGTTTGTATGCATGACTTAAAACCCGTATTTAGTGTCGGTAAAGCAGGTGACGCCCATCGGTATGAACTGCGGCGGCTTATGTAAACAAAGTCTGGAACATCGTATGCTGGAAAATATACGTTGTTTTCCTCTGCCTGCTTCCATCAGGTCACTCTGATCGGTAGTCAAGGATTTCTTTTGTGGTGTTTTATTCCACATAGTGTTTGTGTCAGTAAAATCAAACCATGCCCGCTGTGCCCTTTTTAAAAAACAAAAACAAAAAACAAAGGTGGAAGAACTAATAGGATATTTTAAAGACTTGAAATTGCAGCAGCTGTCATCATAACTTTGGGCTAGAATAGTGCAAAAGTAAAGTTCAATTAACCGACAGATTTTCAGTAGATAATCGATTAACTGCTGCAGTCACTTTTTATTCTTTAGCCTCCACTGGCTGCAGCTGTTCTCTGAGTTGTATTGTTTTATTTTCCCAAGTGTGTTTCATTGTTAACTGAATGTCTTGGCCTTTTATGCTGTCGTGCCAACAAGACAAGCAAGAGTAATCAGTATGTCAACATGTCCTTTCAGTCCGTCTGTCCTCTGACAAAGGTTTTCTCGAGAAAACAAGCTGCAGGTGAACATGATGACCTCCAGTTTCTTCTGTGAATGAACTGAACCATTTCATTCTGATTTCCACACAGATTCGGACACAAGTTGGATTTCGGATGTTGACCACGGACAAGTGTCTCTGCCTTCCCTGGACCCGTGAATGGAGCGCTGTGACACCGGGAATGTCATTTAATCAGTCCAGCAACAGAAACAGCTCTCCATTCAGTCTGCCCTGTAACAAGAGCGACACTCTCGAGTTACAGCTGTGCGAGAATACTTTGTGTTGAGCTATGTAGGTCAGTGATGTGTGTGCTAGCCACAATATAGATACATATAGTCATTTCTGTGGGTGCATATGATATATACTGTATTTTGATTCAATAAAACTGATGTTAACCAAACCGCCGTCGATTGTTTTGTATTTGTAGGCTGTTTAAGAGTTTCACATCGATTTAATACATTTGGCTGCTCTGCATTAAAGGTTAATCGAACCTTTTTATAGGCTACAGTGATGTCTCAATCAATCCGTTTTCCTACAAATGTCCTGAAGGTAACACAGAGACCACGTGTCTAAGGTCTCAGGAGAGGAAAAAATAGCAATGACGTTTCTGCACCAGTAGGGGGCAGAGTTGGCACTAAACATGTCTCTTCTTGTATCCTCATGTTACAGCCTGTCGGAGGTTTGAGCGAGTAGAGGTAAAATCATTTAACAGCGTTATGAGGAGTGTTAGCAGGGTTGGAACTTTGGAAATGTAATAGATTGCAGATTACTCATTACCTCATTTCAAATGTAATATGTAACTTTCAATTACTTTATCTAAGTAATGTAACATTACATTTGATTACTTTTCTAAATTTCTAACAAATGTTTTCTACTGTTAACCTTTTTCAAATGTTTGAACCAGGCAGTGTTAATGGCAGACATGGTGCGCTACAAATTCAAGCAAGAGAACAAATCAAAAGCATCAGAATAAGATCAAATTTTACTAAACGGCCTTGAGTAGAAATGACAAAAGACACTGCGACTTAAAAACATGCAGCGCAACAAAATAAACATTCTTCAACATACAGCCCAAGCTTCTTACAGTAAATATTCAGATGTAATCCCTGCTGTCATTATTAACACTTTCAAAAGTAACTGTAATTTAATTACATATTTTTTCTCAGTAACTGTAGCTGATTAGTTACATTTATTTTGTAATTAAATTATGTAATTTCGTTATTAGTTACTCCCCAACACTGGATGTTAGAGTGAGAAAATAAAAAAGGAAAATGTAAGAAATAAGAAGTCAAGTTCACTCGGGACACACAGGTACTTTGTTTGTGTTGAAAAAGGCCTACTCTGTACAGTAGGTGGCAGCATCACCTTAAACGCTGGTTTAAACTAAAGAAGAAGAAATCGTTCCTCCTCAAGCTTTCCCACATTGAAAAGCTTTCAAAATTATAAAATTTGCTCGTGATTTCTGTCAACCCTCCAACATGCAGATATGCAGCGTTTGCAACGAACAGACACTGAAATACAGATGTCCAGCCTGCAAAGTGAGATAGTAAGTAACTCTGAATGACCGCCAGCTAACATCCTGTTAGCTCCATGTGTGTTTGTTTGGCTAACATTCGGCTTCTCGTGGGTATCAAACGTCGGGAAAAGTCATTGGACAATAGGAAACAATACGTAAACCATTATCGTGGAAGTTAAATTTTATGTTTGGCCTGGAAAAAAAACATTTACACCCGCCAAGATTTAACGTAAACGTGAAATCGCGATGACGTTGCAGCACTGTTTATATCATGACGTTGCTTCTCAGAACTTAAAAACACGAGAACGGTTGTTACTTAAAATTGAAAATAGAAAGAAATATGAGTACATGTAAAGAATGTGTCAATGACCAAAAGAAATCCACAGACACTGTAAAGCTACACGTGAAGTGTAAGTGTTGGAACATCAATACCACATGGGACGGCAGCCCACGTAGGTCAAAACGATCCGTTGTTTGACGTCATACTAATCGCATTTAGACAAGTGAGCGAGTACAGTGTGTACCGGTGTTCGTTTGTACTGTCTGTGTTGAAGTGAGGCCATGATAATGATCATTCTAATTTTTTCCTTACAGTTGTTCACTCGGCTGTTACAGGACACATAAAGGTAAATGAGCTCGAGCTCAGTGCTTCAGTGATGTAGTCATGTGATGCTCGGATCTTCCACCATCTAATACAGATTTTTTTTGTCTTTAGACACCTGTGTTCCCTCTAAGCAGCCCACACCCACTGAGCCTGAAGCGAAGGATGCCTTCACCTCTGGTACGGTGTAGTTCAGTTGTAGGTGAATATGGTGGTGCCACACGGATGAATTTGGCACATTACACTGAAGCAGAGAACAGGGCGGACAAGCTGAACTTGAGAAGTAGAGGGAAATATTTCTGCGAATGTTGTTAAAATATTTTCTTCTTCTTTTGGTAGATTAAGTCACAGCAAAGGCCAAACAGGCCTGATGTCTCACTTTTCTGATGCCCCATGTGAAAATGTTTTCGCAGAGCCGTGGACTGTTGAGGATCTTCTGCATGACGATGACATCATAGATAAAGTGTCTCTGCAGAGGCTCCAGATGTTGGGTATTAAAATCACCTTTTGTCTGTTCTGAACTCTCCAGTTCTAAAACTATTAGCCGCACCATCACATTTCACGTGTGTTTACTACACGAATTACATTTTCAGCAGTCAGATGTGGATCATTTGTGTTTTATTTCCTGTGTAGGTCAGTCAGAAGAGCTGAGGGATCTTCTCTGCAACCCTCACCTGAGACAGTTACTGCGCTCTGTCGATGGCGCAGACAGCAAATACGATGCCATGAAAGCTGCCATGCAGGAGCCTCTGTTTGTGGAATTTGCAGATCAGTGTTTGAAAATTGTAGAAGACAAAGCAAAATCATTTTCTACTGAAGCTGATGATGCATAAACTCATGGCGGCAGTCAGTTTCTATCCAGTCACGTTTTCATTATATTTCATGCTTGTTACTTTTTTAAATTTTGTTGTTCTATCTTCCTGTTCGGTGCCTTCTCATGCTGCAGTACTGTGTGTATATATTGTTTAAATAAATTCTGAAATGTTTCAAACTGTCAATTCTTCAGTCAACACATTTCTGTCATGGCTTTACAGTGTAGCTGAAAATTGTATGACTGAAAAATGGGCTGATCAAAGGTTGAGGTGAAAGGAAACACTCTGGATTCAACATTTATAACATTTATTTTTAACATTACAGTAATTTAAATATAAACATAATTCAAGTTGTTTTACATTGATCCCTTCAAACCACTGACAAAGTCTACAGAGTTCAAATTATAAACTGTCACGACGGTTTACAGAAGAGAACTTTGAGTGCGCAGAGGAAGATCTGCTATATGGCATCAAAAACTTTAACAGTGTTAAGTTACATCAATAATATTTTCTAAGATTTATATTCAAAAGAGGTTTTGAGTATTAATAAAATTATTAATATAATAAAACCTGATGATATAATACCATGTTTGCTCCCTCATATACAACAGAAATTCTTTGGTATGTTATTCAGTACCTGCCTGGACTCTTTGGACTGCAGCAGATTAAATCCCAGCAGAAAGTTGTTTAATCAACATTTAGCAGATACGCAAAAACAAAATCCCCCTTTATCAAACAAAGAGCAGCTGTGTGAATAAACCGGAGTTCATCCTTTCCCTGTTTCACATGAGTGATGCATCTGCTCTTTCGTGATTTTTTTTGGTCAGTTTGTTGCTGTATTTGAGTTGGTGTTTAATGTGCATTTTGTGTGCGTTTCATGTGCTTTCATGTGCAAAACTTGCTTAATTACTTTTTTCTACAGCATAAATCACATTCAAAATAAAGAATGTTGTGCTAACATATGCATTCATATGTGCATATAAATCACCAATTTTCCTTCTACAATAAAAACTATCAAAACATAAATAATCACCCTTAAAAAATACAAACACCGACAGCCCCTTTGTGATTTGAGTGTAGATTTCAAGAGAGGCACTTGTCAAAGGCCCAATACTTCGATCAGTGGTCACATGGTCCAAAGAGGCAACAATGAGACAAAAACCTGCAGAGCTCCATTTTGAAATCAGCTCAGATTGTGCCGTGTAATTCTGCATGCAGTCTGCCAAGTGTTTTCTCTTGTATGTTGTTTTGTTTATGAGTTCTGTGTGATTAAGGTAGCCAAACTTGGATCAATCAAAAAAATCAAACTACAAATGACTCAGATTATTGGCTGCATTTGAAGAAGCCCGTTCTACATCCAATCACAGTCATTATGTTAACAAATAATTCTGTTGTGGTCTTGATTAAAAATCAAGAGTCCGCTATGTCTGGGACGGAGATGAGACCAAGTCAAAATGTGTTCGATTCCAAGACGAGACCGAGACCTTCAAAAGGTGATCTTAAGACCAAGACCGATCTCGAACACTACAACACTCGTCTGAGAGGTGAAGCAGAAAGCAGAAAGGTAAGAAGTAAAAATGGCGGCAATGGCCCCCGCGACTTTACACCACTGCCCACATCCGTTTCAAGTTGCAGGTAACTGCATTCCAGTTTTATCAATCCTGCCACTCTGACATTAAAAAACAAACAAACAAAAAAAAAACAGCAGGAAACCATCCGGCCATGGGATCACACCAGCAGGGACACGACACGGTGTGTATGGTGCAATGGAACACATGAAGTAAAAGAAGTGAGTTTAGCAAAACTAGTGGATGGTGCCAAATTTGTTCAAAACATCTCACCATCCTTTCATGGTAAACTTTAACCCATGACAGTATCGATGTGCTCAGCTGAAATAGTCTCATTTCTCTCGTTTTATCTTGGAATTGATAAATAATCAGTTGCTTGATGCTTCTCAGCGTGATAGCTGACGGCTTGACGCCCTCATGACACATTTCAGGTGTGTAGTTGAGATTGAAATGAAGTCTGAGTTCCAACTTTGGTGTGGTCTAACCCACAGAGCAGAGTAATCAAGTACTAAATGAGTAATGTCTACTCATGGGACGACACATCACCATGGTGACAGGCGTTGTAGGTGGTCTGATCCCACAGCAACAATTTTAAACAGTCTACGAACATTTTGAATTAGGGATTATTTTTGGAGAGCCCGGGGCACGAAGGCCGCTACAGACAGTCGATGAAAAGGTCAGATTCACGTTACACTGCACTGTCCAACGGTCCAACTGTGAGCGGAAAATATAATGCAAAGGTGGAGGACCTGCAGGTTTCTGTATCCTTGTACCACAGAGTGAATTAAATGTTGGCATTCTCCGACTAAAGTTAATTGCAGCTTTAAATGATAACTAAAAACAGATACATGGAGTTAAATAATGGATTAAACCACCAGATTGGTTCCCTCTGTGTCAGTTTATGGAAGAGCAGCTTCTTCAATGGAAAAGCACCTGTTGTGCCTCATCTGTGTCTGTGAAATCAACGTTTAGTGTTTTCATCAGAGAGGGAACTTTACGTTTTCTCTAGCAGGATCTCATTGAACCCTGTCACGTCAGTCTTCAAGTCCGGTTGCCTGTCAGCATAGAGGAGTGGAGATCGCTGACAGTGCAACTTTATAGATCCCTGAGGAGGAAATAAAAATCTCAAGTGAAGTCACCAATAACAAAAATCATACCGATGACAAATAACTTAGAGAAGATTAAGAGTGTCAGAGGACGTGCCCTCACCTTGGGTTGAGCCCTTATGGAGGCAAGCTCCTGCGTGTACTGGTTGGTCTCCACCTTATACTCTCCTCTCCTGGAGGGCAGGCTGAGAGACGCCATCACTGACATCATCTTCTGGAACCCTCTGGCTGTCAGAGACACGGTGATGGATGGGGCCGAGGCCAGGGCCAGGCCCATGGGCCACCCGCGCACTGTGACAGGCTCCTGGGTGCTGGAGAGCTGCACGGAGCCCCGCTCCCTTATAACAGGGTTCAATGTGGGCACGTCTGTCTCCACCAGGCTCTCCGCATCATCCAGTTCAGCCTCAGCCAAGGATTTCAACAGTGCCTGACATGAAAACAACAGTTATTTACAACTCATTCATAACTCCCCTTTAATTTGCTTTAATGTGTCAGTGCAGGCCAAAAGTCTGGGTAACACTTTCTGTGAAGCCTGTCTCTATAATGCATAATAACACGTTATGAACACTCATAATGTGTTATGGGTGGGTATGGTTTGGGTCAATCCTAGTCTCTATAAACAGACTCTACATTCAGTGAATGTAGGTAAGGCAGGGTGGTCTTGGTGCTGGAAAAGCCCTGGTTTCAGGTTGCAGATTTTTGTAGTCTGTGTAATTAACGGCGGACTGTTAACTGTTCACGGCGTGTAAACTGGCTACTTGTGAAAAGATCCGCTGGTAGATGTGGTCTCTCAACTCCAACTCCATTCTCGTGTCAGACCGTAAACAGTCAGACTGTAAACAGCAAGCTGCACATGGAGAAGGAAGTTGGAAAGGGAAATTCGCCTCTTCCAACGGCAGCCCAAGAACAATGGGGTTTGCCCCCAGAGGCTGTATCGCTGTCTGCTGGAAGTCAGACAGCAAACGCAGCCGATGGGTTCTGAGATCGGGGTTAATCCTAACCCTGCTTATACCTATGATCATACAGCACTATAGGCGCCTTGTAACACTTTATAAGTATGTTCATAATGCATTACAGATGCACGCTTTAAAGGTAGAGTAGAAAATTTTACTAAAAAATAAAATACAGACATATACAAAAGTAATGCTGCTTAATCATCACTTCTGGGCTGCTATATATGTGTTTATGGAGACACAGCTTCTTCTGCCTGTATTTTAATGTTTTGGTTTCTTCCGGACGTTTCTAGGTGGGGAGGGGGTGCGTCTCCCCCAGCAAATGACAGCGTGCGGGTGAGATTAAGAGCACCAGGGAGCACAGCAACTGGATGCCGTCCAGAGAAAGGACCGGAGAAAGTTACGAATACAGACGTAGCACAAAGAAAAGGAAATACGGCCCTATGAGGCGAAACAACAGGCAGATAAAACTTGTTTCAGAATGAGAGTGAGCCTCGGTTTGGCTTTAAATCACTTTGGAGCGCTGAAGGAGAGGCTGGAAGAGCGATGCAGAGTTGGCCTGCTTTATGATGGACAGGTAGGTGCTAAACACTGGCAGTTAGCTTGTTAAATTATCGCCTTGTTCATTAAACAAAAGAAATACTCCTACATAACTTACATTAGGTAAGCCGTATTACAGTACATGTAGTACACGCTACGTTATGATAATTCTGGTGTGTTGAACCGGGAAGAGGGGCCCAATTTAAATATTGTTTTTACAAACAGCAACGAACGAATGCTACTGACTCCACCTTTAAGTAAAGCGCAACTAAAGACTGTTTTTCATTTAAGCAACATCACAGGAGAGAGGAAGAGCTTTAATGTGATTTGAGCACAGCAGTGTCACGGTCAGGACTGTAAGCAACACTGAAGTTCTTAAATGACCTTTGAGTGTAACACTGCAATTACACAACTAGTACCAACAAAATAAAATGTATAATCAAAATTTATTCATATTGGGGGGCTATTCGCTCTCAAAATTAAAACTTTTTTTCTGCGAGTAGGATCCTGGTTGCTAATCTCTGACTAATAATTGGAAAACATTTACATGAAAAAGATAGACACTTCCAAAATTCACAACAGGATTTCATGTAACAACATACTCAACTTAAATCCATATTTGTCAGTGTTTAATCTTCTAAAAAAACATTTTCACTGCGATCACAACTAGTTGCTGTTCGACTCTCTACACACATGGAAGCGTACTTTTCAGCAATAACTGGGCGGCTTAGCAGCAAACTCACAGCACTATTTTTAGTCATGAGTACAGGCCAATTTATGCTTCGCTGCTCAACACATTTGATAGGTGTAGCTCAACAGAAATGATGGAATTTCAACAGGAAAATGTTGCTCCACAATTTCATTTCCTGTCGTGTACTTGGAGAGTTTTGTTATGTCACAGACATCATCATATTTTGTCGTGTGATGTGTTTTTGTAGTCTTAACATCACAGTGGATATAGTTTTAACTGAACTTTCTTGGTGATATTCTATTGTTCATGTCAAATATGGTTACCAATGGAGACAACTGAAAACTTTCACCAAAGCGTAAATGGAAAATGTCGTGCTTCTCTTTCATTACTGTCAAGCGACACTTACCAAATGTGCCAAGAGACGAAGCATAAATCGGCCTTAAGGCGCTGTCATGCTGATCTGAGCACATCTGAAATGTCTCAATCAGATTTTTGGTTAGAACTACATGTTGTTTGATTGTAGTCTGAGAGAGATTTAGCATTTGATTCCAATAATATTTCAAACTCATGATGGACATTAAAAAAAATAACTGAGACTGGGGACAGCAAAGAGAAATTGAGTTTAAGTTGTGACAAAAAAAATCACGGCTAATTATTTCAAAATAAACTGTTGTATGTTGTACACTGTTGTGCAGTGACACAGTTGCAGTCTTGTGCAGTGTTAACAGAGCCATTAAAAATGAGAAAGAAAACACGATATGATAAATGTTCCTTCCAAATCTCACCCTCCACTTCCTCCAGGTGCTCTGGATGACTGAAGCTGCTCTGTTGCTTCTCTGGATCTTCCTCCTGACCAGCCAGGACCGCACCGCTGCACGAGACATAAAACACAACAACATCTAACCAAGCCATTCATTCTGCATGTGTGGTCTGTACTCCCATTCAAAGGGAGGTATCAAACAGCGTCTGTCAATAACAGTTACACAGATGAGCTTCAGTGACTGGCAGCTTCTGAGGAGATAAACAGTGTCAGCCTGAAAACACTGTACACAGACTCTGCCAGCTGGTTCCTGTTGGCCAGACAGGAAGGTCAAAGTCACACAGCAGGAGCGAGGCCACAGAGCTCGACTGGCTGCGCTCAGCAGTATCTGCTCAGGCCATTAAGAGTTTACCTGCTTGGATCACAGTAGCAGACTGCCGGCGGGCGTGGCGTCTGCGGCGCTGGTACCGCAGCCAGCAGCACTGAATGGAGAAGGCACACAGAGACAGGATCTTCTTCCTCTGATCCTCCAGCAAATCAAGCTGTAACACAACAGCCAAGCAGGTCAGTGCTCCCAAATGACCAGAGCCCTTATCTGGTTTACAGACCTGACATACTAATTATAACATGACCAGACTGAAGAAGAAATTCACACACAGACACACAGAATAAATCAAGTGTGAGGATGCCTGTGTATATAAGTGACTGACCATCAACTGGGTGAGAAAAACTTTGGTCTTTCCGCAGTGCACCCATGAATTTGGTTTGTCTTTGTCCAGGTTGTGCGACGGGTCGAACGCCTTGTGTTGTAACACAACACGGAGGAGCTTCTCCACTTCTTGCCGAAGAACGTTGTTACCCTCAGTCTCCACATCTAAGACAGGAAGGAATTAGAGTGAAGCATTACACACACAATTCAAGAACGTGCAACAATCTGACAGCGGCAATCAGACTGTCCAGAGACAGACAGTGGTTTAGCACATCTGTTGACAGAACGTCAGTCAGTGAAGTACAAACTGCTCAGTGGGTAAGAGTGACATCACAGAGAAATCCATCAGAATCAACGGCACAGTTTCCCCAGACACTCACATGATTACTGTGAAAGCAATGCGTATTATAAATCTAATAATGTTTGGCAGCATTCAGGATTAGTGAGCAGAGTGTGACCTTGAACTTCTTCACAAGACAAGTCTGCAGCCACGTTAGCAGCTCTGTGAGGCTGTACTGAGCTCAGCTGTGCTTTGGTCAAATGCTTATGTCAGCATGTTAGAATAACCACCATGTTCACTATCTTAGTTTAATGGTTAACATGCTAACGTTAGGTTCTTAGCACTAAACACAAAATACAGCAGGAGCTGATGGAAATGTCATTAGTTTTGCATGTATTTGGTCATTAACGCCTGGGACACACATCTTGTGTCCACCTCTGCAGCACGTTTGCGTCGCCGATCTGTGACGTCTCACTTGCAGTTGTTGTTTTTGTTTGATAATTCCCATTAATATTAAAATGTTCCATATCATTTTTGAATCTACATTGATTTCATATTGAGTTTGGACAGAAATCTGTGTGCCTTAAAGTGTAAAAAAAAAACAAAAAAAACTGGGAAATCCCTCTTTACTTGCCCTCTTTTACAAAAAAAAAAAAAAAATTTATATAAAAATTTA
>JAPZDX010000006.1:3148640-3165462 GCA_029783625.1 Naso annulatus | reverse complement strand
ATTCCAATTGAACCAGAAACCAAAAGGATATTTGAGGATCAGTAATGTTTGAACTTTCTCTCTATCTGCCTCCCTCCCACTCTCACTCTCTCCTTCTCTCTCTCCCTCTCAAATTCATTCAATGCCTTCTCTCCCTCCGGGCTTTCCTCACATGGCCATTTCACGTGGGAGTGTATCAGAGTTCTTTCTATGACTGCATTAACTTTGGCCTTCAGAAAGAGCTCTCTCTCTCTCTCAAAAAAAAAAAAAGACAAAAAGGCTTCGCCTGCAGACCATTTAATCATAAGCTGTAGCCCACTTTGCCACTTGAAGTGCACTTGCCAATGAGATTCAGCATGGTGTGATGGAAAACCTCCCTCTGCTGCTGCAATTCAGTGCACTGTTGATTCCTAATCAATCTTGATTTTTGTAATTTTTAACAGAACACTTTGTATTGCTAGAGACCAGATCAAATCTCCCTGAATGTGAGGAATCTGCAGCTGAGCCGGGTGATGTCACACAGCCTTCCTGACACATCAGGTTTCGCTCTGGTAACTTGATTTGCTAGTATCACTAGCTGGGATTAGACATGTAATAACAAGAAGCCTCTATACTGCTGGTGATATCCGGCTGCTCGTGAAGAATAACAAAGTTCATGGAATAATAGGGGACGAGCCATGGGGCATGTCAACAGGGAGCAGAGGTGGGAAAAAAACAATCTGTAAGTGCGTCAGAGCATCCATCACTCAATCACCGCTGATTGCAGAGAGAGGCGTGATGCTGCACAGCTGGCTGATTGTCTATAAAACAGCCGATCCTCAACTTTTTTTTAATGCTGATGACTCCAACGCAGATACGCTAGCTGTACAAGATCCCTCAGATTAATGAATGGATGGATGAATTTCCATGTTTGATGAATGAGAAAGCAGCGAGATTTAACTCTAACGTCCTACGTGACATCCTGAAGGTCCCCCAAGGTCCCTGGATTCAGCAATCACTGCTCCATGCGCCCTTGCTCAGACTGCTTCTTAAAAGAGGTGATTTAGCTCCCAAACTACCCATATAGGTCACACTGATGCTCTGATTGTACAATCTCTGTCTCAGTGGGGGAGATTAAGGGGGGGAGGAACTTTTATTCATTCTAGACTTGCAATCGATGTGACTTGTCTGTGAAGAGGATCAATAATGCCTCTCTTTGAATCATCAATCACGTCAGTGGTGAATTTAAAAAGCGTAATTAGGAACAGCGTTCTTAAACATCCTGTATTGATGTCTTCTTTGGTATGGAGAAAGACACCATTCTGCATCATTAACTTTGTATTATTGCCTCGTGGAGCCTGCTGCTGCTACTTCCCCACCTGCTGAAGTCAGAGCGCCGTGTGTGATTGGGCTTTCAGACCAAATTCTCCCCTCTTTCACTTGCTGATGGGGGAAGTGAAGCTTGCAAGCATAAATTGGCTGGAGTATTGTAATAAGCCCAGTCCTTACTGGAACCCAGTCCTTCACAATGCCTTACATCAGAATTGTTTGTGGAGTTGAACATGTGTAATTTCCTCTCCAATCATCCTGTTTGATTAGACCGTCTTCTGTGCAGGTTTTAACCTGACATGACGTGACACGGCCATGAGCACACATTCTCCAGCATCCCTATAACTTGCCACAACCTTGTGAGCTGTCCATCTGTCTCTCTCTGGTAATAAAATGGTATCAATACTGTGGAGAGGGCAGGTGGGCGGTCGTAATGGAGTAATTTATTTTAGTTGTCACAGAAATATAAGTCTTTGATTAGGGAGCTATACACATCAGGCTACACAAATAGAACCTTTCATCAAATCACAAAGCATGTGACACTATTGACCGTGGAGTTTTCTCTCTGAGTTTTATCTTTCACAAGATTCATATAACAATATGAGAAGAGCACAATGGGGCCAAGCACAAGATGATACAGCTCAAGGCAAATCTTTGTGCCATGTGCAGCAGAAATGTTGATGAAAGAAAAACTGATTATTACAAACTGAGTGTGTTAGAGATTTGTAACATCCTCACTACAAGTTCAATGGCTCCTCAGTGAGTGTTTTGCCCAGTTTAGGAACTTAAAGGGTCTGTTCAGAAGAGTACATAAGCAGATTAAAACAGCACATTTTCCTAAATACCCATATTGGTGCGCAGCCATGCAGACAGCAACCATTTTTATTGCTGAGGTTTCAAAAATTACCACCCAAATACAACTGAAGTGAATGATTACCACTGGAATTAAATGACTCATTCTTCATGTTCTGGTTTACAAGTAACATTTGGATTGTAGCTCAAAGAATAATATTCAGACAAAACTCCTCTTGTAGCAACAAACTCCCCTAAAATCAAAGGAGAAACCAGAAAAAAATGTAAAAAAAAAAAAAGTGCAAATGCTCCTACATGGAAGAAAAACTGACTGTTTTGATGGGTATGAAAATAATGTGAATGGTAGGTAACCTTCTCACAGTCACGGATTTCAGCCTAACTGAACACCTACTGGAGAATTCAGAGCAAAATGCAGGAACCAACTATCATCAAATCTCCATTCATTAATCATTTTAGGAACACTGCAGCTCCTCTGGAGGATTTTGGTGCCCTGCTTTTATAACAATTTTTATGTTCTTTCCCATAAATGTCAGCCCGTTATTGCTTTCTAATTAAAATACAACATCATGACTTTATGCAACCCAAAAATCGCCAAATACTTTTATCTTGAGTTGTTGGAATGATTAAGCTTTGTCTGTGTCAATCATGAGGGAAACAGGGTGGCAGAGTGATTGACTTGGATTATCATGACAATTATCTGGACAATTACAACTTATTAAATACTAATTGAAAAATATACCTGCATTGTTGAATGATTAAACGTTAAATCAAAGTCACAAGAATGAATATATTACCTTGTGCCAGTTATCTTGTACATTCTTGTACATAGACCTACTTAATTAAATGTCTAGGTCCTAATAATACCACAATGCATATATATTCATTTACAGGTAAAACATATAGGCCTACAATAATAATATTGATTCAATAATATTATATATTTGTATAATACTATTATTATTATTATTACATGAAAGCAGAATTTTCATACTGTAAGTGGTCGAATTTGAGCAAACTTTAACAACTAAATATAATGTTGGATGATTTGATTATTCAAAAAAACAATGCATCATATTTTATTAAATTTTAGGCTATTTATTAGCTATGTAAAATCTCCATCTTCACAGACAAAAGCTCTAAAATAATTGTAGCGGAGTAAAAAGTCTAGCGTTTCCCTCTGAATCCACGTAGAATCAGGCTACAATAAAGTAGAGATACTCAGTTTAAGTTCCTTAAAAATTAATTGTACGAAACAGAGGACAGCAAGACTTTTAGGCTACATGTGTTGTATGTTATGTCTGATTATGTATGTGTATGATGAGCTGGCATCGACATTATTTTCTTTTACTAAATTAATCTTTTTACTTGGCAAACAAAATAAATATAAAACCCTGACGTCCAATGACATTCCCCGCTGGCTGTCCCTTTAAAGCGCTCGGCCGTCCTGCGCAGCGCAGAGCGCAGTCTGGAACGGTCTCACTCAGTGCGCATGCGCCGGAAGTTGCTGCCGCAGACAGCAGCAGCAGTGATTCGGCAGCGCAGGGCAACGGGAGAAAATCTGTCTGTTTTAAACCATGGCGACGTACTAAATGATGCCTTTCGCAGAGGTAAACGGAGAGTAAGTAGTTGTATCTTGATAACACGCCTGCTGCCTGGTGCTGTGTGACATCCTCTCAGGTTGTGGCATTAATATCAGGAAAGCTTGAGAAGGCAACAATGGGACTGTGTATGTTTCGGGCTGACTGGCTAGGTTAGCTAGCCAGGAGCCTGGGCAGTCAGCTGGCACACTGACTGGCAACATGCAGGTTTATAGCTGCTGTACTGGCCCCCTGTGTTGTCTGTCTATCTACTGCAAGTCCTTACGGCTTAACGGTCCTCTGCGAGCCAAACATTTCATTGAGGCAGTGAAGCAGTCATGAATTAATGTTCAAACCTGGTGCTAACTGAATGAAACTGGGCTTTTGTTGTAAGACTGGTTAGCTAGTTGTTTTTCGCAATATGACAACTATCAGGGATAATTAAACAGAGCTCCATTTGCCTGCCAAATTCCCACCCCGAGCATGGCTTCATCATCAGGATTTTCATTAACGTTATGCAAACAGATTTGTGCCACCTCTCGTGAGAAATGACAAGCTCCCTCTCTGTGGATGAAGTTGGACGTGTAGTTATCTTAAGCTATTCCCGGCTTTCAAACTATGGTATAGCTGTCACCGAGTTGTCTCTCAGCGCTGGTACCAGACACACTCGTTAGGACATGCGTGCATATATCCAAATTTAGCCTGTCAGTTGTCTTCGTTTGTGATACAGATGTGCGCGCTCCTTTGCTCGCCAGCGTGTCTGCAAATAGCACCTCTTCAAGTAACGACATGGTGAAGTGTTTGCACCTGCAAAGGCAAGTGTTAAAGGTGATAACAAAAGGTTGACGTCACCGGGCTCATCCTGATCCTGCCGCACAACCTCGACCACTGAGGAGGTGGAGGAGGAGGAGGAGGAGGAGTGCAGGAGGAGTAGTTTGAGAGGAGGAGAGCAGCTTTTTGCCATAGCGTCTAATGGCTCGTGTCTGGAAGGGAAAGGTCTATCTCTGATCAAATTTCGGCTATCCTGAGGGCACACTTAACTAATGGGATCCTATCGATGTACCCCCCCTCCCAGCCTGATCTTTACACGGCGGAATGTTCACGTTGCCACAACCTGTGCGTGTTGTCTCCGGCTGCTCTGAGTCTGCTTTTATTGTTGTAGTCGGTCTGTAATGTCATGGAGCTCGGCGGATATGATTCAAAAACAGCCCGCAGTAAACACACGTGTGACTGACTGGAGTATGGATGCAATCAGGTTTACTCTGCTGCACATGGTAAGATGATAAAGCTGTGAATTGTTGTGGAGAAATGTGGAGAGATAAAAAACTGTTTTGTCTGCATTTGCTTGGGCATTTTTAATTGTTTTGTGCAAAGCTGTTATCTTACCTTTACAATAACAGTGGTGTGGCCGGTTGTTTGGTTTATGACAGCAGAGAGGTTGGTGCTTACTCAAACAAGAGCCTGACATTACTTGCTCAAAAGTGCAGTTTTGCAATGAAGCTTTCTTGCTCTACGTTTTCCAAAGAGCAGATAATTAAATTTCAGACCTTGTTGTCTGGGAAACTCAGGCCCCTCGACTCTGCAATTATCGTGTAGAAGGAATCCTTTTTGCATTGGGGTGCTATGTTTCCCAGCACAATGAAGATTAATTAGGTCTTAGAAACAAATGACTGTAAGGCCTCTCCCCATCTGTAAAATCCAGTTTGCCTCTAATGACGGAAATCTGACAGATACCTTGAAGAATGAGGGCTAAATGCTTCAGTTACTGTGAAATGTTGTAATCCAAAGGCTAAATACAGAACTGATTTTGTGGTAGTTCATCGTCTAATGTTTGATGCCCGTGGACTTGCGTAATTACCTTTATTTAATTCTGAAAATGATTTGTGTTTCCTCTTACATGTAGCGGCTGCAGATAAGCCGAAATGTCAGGCGCTTCTGGTTCATTAGTTCATGTCATGCTGGTCAGCATTTTAGAAAATTACAGCCCTCTGTCAAATTGAAATACCACTTGAATGCATGTGTTAATTAGATCTATGCATGGCGTTTTAAAGCATCACTCCTCTTCTGCCCATGAGTCATGTGCTGACTCTTTGACCTGTCACCGCAAACCCAAGAGTCTGTGCTGAGGGCAAACTGACAGGAAAGCAAGTTTGCATTGTTTTCTTTTAGCCAACCACTGTCAAATATATTGGGAAGAATTGATTTACATTGTGGGCAGAGGAGGGTAGTTGCCTCTAAAACACTTGAGCAGCATTTTCGCTGTAATAGCCTCTTAGTCTACAGTTGCCTGTAGATGAGGTAACACTATTTAAAAAATACATATTATGGAGAATGTATACACCTACGTATTTAAGCTCACATAAATGGAAGCTTTAAAGTAGTGAGGAGAGAACAGTGTGAATGTAAAATGCACACCCACACAGTTTTCTAGATAGTAACCTCAGTGAATTAAACTTTGCTCTTGTAAGCAAATGGCAAGGCAGGTAATTGGTGAGCGAGCACCTTTCACTGAATCCTGGATGTTTTGTGTTGCAGAGGGTTTTGCACGTGACAGCAGAGCAGTCTGATTCCCAACGTTAGGCTTGTCTCAGACAGCAGTAATAAGAGGATAACATCAAAGCTCTGCTTTATTTCTTAGAGACTTCAGAGCAAGACTATGAATAACAGATCACAAGGTACAAAGACCGAACCAGAGAACTTGAGCAGGTTTTATGTTTTAGCCGTTGTTGGGATTCAGAGGGAGCTCATTAAACTACATTGATTAGTTACAGTCCTGATTCTGTGATTGTTGACTGTGAAATGGCTCGGCTAACCAGCATATTTTTGATGCAATGATTTTCTGTGCTGGAATGAGCCACTTGGCTGATGCTCAGTTTGGTTTATTCAAAGCCAGTCATTTGATGTAGCATTTGAGAGACGGTACTTGAATTGGAAATGTGTAACCGTTTGCTCTTTCCAAAGCAATACATTCGTCCCTTTCATTTCCAGCGGGGGCCTGTGTATGTTAAATTTCTTGCAGGTGTTGTCTGTGAATTTTATGAGCATAGCAGATTTTTATTCTCCTCACCCCGATCGTTTCAGATGAGCAGCATTTGTTGAATATCATCCATTTGCTAAATGAGGCAGCACCCGCGTCTCGGGCAGCAGGGCAGAGATTTCCCAGGTACCAGCGATCTGCCAGTCGGCTCCACCTTTCAGTCCTCCAGTCACCAGGGCAGCTGCCAGCCCACACACAAACTCCATTCAGCCACCCACCACTTGGAGAGACTTTCTGCGTAGCCGCCTGTTGTCTTCTCTCGCCTGCATGAGTCTGGTTTCAGACAGGGAGCAGATGTTTGGTAGCTTTATGTGAGTGGGAAAAGTCAGGAGACCCAGTGAGGGTCAAGCACAAGTCAGGCTCAGGCTACAGCGCTGCAGCCACATGATACAGACACATCAGGTGTTTTAGATATCGTGAGCAACTTCTGGATACCTCTGAGAACAAAGCACTGACCTGCAGGGCTCAGGCTGTGGGTCAGCTGTTACACGCTATTTGGTTTGGTTCACATGGGTTGTTTCATGCTTTGCCAAATGACTAGAGGCGATAGGCCTGATTTGTAGATACACGCTGTCTTTGTTTGCTACATTTTTGCGCTCTTCATCACTTTTTTGCATGGATTTGCATGTAAGCCGGCAGGTCCAATTAGGGCAAAAAGCACGGCTCCTGCTGGGTAGTTTGCGTAATCAGCAAACTCGAGACCTTAAGCCAGGGAGTGCTGCAACCCGACGTTACAAACACAGAGACCAAAGGGCTTTCTGAAATTGTTGTGTCTCAGCTGGAGGGCAATCGGGGAAGAATCTAAGCCTCTGGGTGACATTCACAGCAAAAACAGTCATAGCAGCGGGAGGAGCAAGGCTTGGTTTAGGACAGCATCTGATCAGGCTCGAAGGAGGCACTGGAGACGACAGGGTTGTTTATCCACCTCCATCTCGCAGGAACAGCCGAAGAGCCAGGCAGATACTGTTATCTGTTTATGGCATAAGATAAGGCGGTCTCATTCAGATCACTGACCCTCCACTGACTCTCTCCACCCCCCAAAACCAACCCCTCTGAAATAAGAGGTTGCCAGGCGAGTCCTGTATCACTCCTAAGTAATCCTAATAGATGCCATTAGCATGTCAGTGGTTATTGCAGCAGTTTTCCAACGTCCATGCCAACTGTACATATCAGGGCATCATTAGGCACAAGCAGAGAGGCTCAGACTCTGACCCGGTCTGTGGGGTCAGAAAGAATGCCGCAACAAAGCACCAGTAAAGCTGTAGGGATATCGAGTGCAAGGGATAGAGGGAGAGAGAGCTCAAAGTGTCATAGTTGGCGCAGACATTAGATAAGGCTAAGCTACCAGAGGATTATAGGGGGAGGAGATGTAAAATGCTGTCGGCTAATTGGGCTTTATTTTTAATATTTCAGAGGGTTCATTAGAAACTAAATTGGTGAAGGATTTCAGCGCCGACTCTAGTCTAAGAGTCTTTTTAGGACAAGTCTTGCCCCCCGATAAATAGCAGATACATTTTGTAAAGCTCTTGTCATTGAACAAGGAGGAATGTTTCTTTATAACATGAATTACCATTATGTTAAATGGTTGCATTTTTTAAAATTCTTGCCCAGCTGCAGGTCTTGCTATTTAACATCCTCTCTTGCAAAAAGAATGCACTGAGTTGTATTTGAGGTATTTACAAAATCCTGTTTTCCAGGAAAATAGATATGTGAAATTTGTAATAAAAAAAATGTTTTTTTGCTCTTTGTAACCTTTGGCAAGATAAAATAAGTTGAAGGATTAAGTTCAGCGTATCATCCAGTTTTCTTCCTTCGTATGACAAAGCTGGGGAGGGACCGCGGCTGAGCTGACTGATCTGCTGAGGTGAGCGGTCAGTGCATGGCACTTCGCCTTGACCCTTCTCGGTTTATCGTCAGTTGCACCACTTCTCCAGGCCTCAGTGTGTGGGTGTGTTTTTTCTGTGTGCGTGCAGTGGGCTGGAGCTCGAGCGGCGCTTAGAATGGGGTCCTTTATAACCTCCTAACCCTCTGGTCCCTGTTTGCAGCCATTGTTGGCCACAGTGAATGGTATCTCCGTGCCTTGAAAAGTAACCAGATGACATTCTTCCTGTTGTTCAAAAGGGCCCGGGGTTGTGTTGTGAAAAGCGGCTGAAAGGATAGGCTAGGACTGTGACCTTCAGAGGCTAATCTCTGGCATGTCATTCAGTGCCCGTTTGAAGCAAATGCAGACCTTTCTCCCTGATAGCAATGTACCAAGTCAAACAAGACAGAAATTCCACTTAGATTTTCAACAGTTACTCTCAGGTTAGGGTTTTTTTTAAATTATTATTAAACCTCCACTATGGAGGAACCGGAGGGTGTTCTGTAGCCCCTGAACTGAATCGTTATTCCAGACAGGCAGTGTGTCTGACACCTACATTGTCCAAACAGTCTCTCCAGCCTGTGACTGAGCCCTCTGTACACAGACCTGTGGCATCAGCAGCCCCTCTGTACTGCATGCTGAAATACCGCCGCTGCTGTGAAAGCAGTGAGGATGAAATGCACTTAGTGAGACAGTAAACATTGGTGCAGCTTTCAAACTAGCTTACGTTGTTTATGTCTCCTCCTCTCTGGTGTATTTGCTGTCTTCAGCTGGCTGCGTTTCCTGGAATGTGCAGAGATGCAGTTGTCGCTCTGCGGGGGGATGTTGGCTGTAGTCACAGTTCATAGTTCAGCTCCGTAGCTGGACACGATAATCGGACAAGAGACAGTTTATTCTCTTGAGCTAGAGGACCACACTTGACAAAACTGTTTGTGTGCTTTGAGATTATCTTAACAGGATTTTTATAATCAAGATTGTTGGTCACACAGTAAGAGGAGGTCCATTTTTTTCAATAATAGCAGGTTTAAAATTTTGCTTTTTAAACTGTAACCACAACTGTTAAATTCCTGACAGCACTTGAAGGCAAACTCTCAACAGCTTAATTCAGTGTTGCTACTCGGTTGTAGCGTTTAATCTAACATTGTGTCTCTCAAACCCCTTTAACCAGATGCTTTTAGTCCTCGCTGAAAACTAGTCTTTTTAATGTGTTCAAGGGGATTTGCTTTTCAGCACACAAGAATACACTTTACTGGCATTGAGCGGTCTTTGTGCCCGTCTAAAGGATCTCTGAGAGCAGGTCTTTGCTGGAGAACGTTTTCTCCCTGCAAACTGTGAATAGCACTCCTGCTTCCTGTGTTCGCGCCATGCCACCTGTACGGGGTTAAGAATGGGGTCAGACCTCTTGCTGGAGTCTGTTGTCTGGGGGCCCCTTTTTAAGGAACTGGTTTTGCTGGGGACTGACGTGGAAAAGAAAAGCTGTCAGGTTTTTAAGGCCTCTTTTGTCAGACATCTTTCAACGATAAATGATTGGCATATCTCCTGCCATTTCCCCCTTTTGTTTGTGGCTGTTGAGTTGGAGAACAAATAATGAAATTGACCATTATGTATGTGTATGTGTGTATGTGCGTGTGTGTGTGTGAGTGTGTGTGTGTGTGTGCGTGTGCGCGCGCGCGCGTACGTACGTAAAAAGGCGAGATTGTTTACAAAGGAAGCGTTAAATTAGAAAAGGAAAATGTCAACTTTTATCATGTTACTGCACAACCGTTTTTGCATTAGTCAGAAAATATCCCCTGAAGTAGTGTGACATCCACAGAATGTGATTGAGATCGAGAGGGAAACGGGGTGAGGGCAGAGGAAGAAGGGTGGGCCACAATTTGAAAGGCATACTTGAAAGTACTCGTGTGTAAAGAGTCCTGAGGCGGGTCGTGTTGCTGTGTGACAGAGGAGCATTCGTCTTGCTGTGTATCTGACATCCCAGGGTCTCATTGCGAGGGTTTGCCTGCACTGCGTGTCGGCTTTCTGTAATTAATAGCCAGTAGCCCCCTCACCCCATCAAGGAACCAGGTGCTGCTTAGATCTGTTCTGCCATGGAAATACAGCACTTTGGCTGGTGGTGAGTTTCACTGTTATTGGGATAAAACTCACAGATGTCACCAACACATCTCTCGCTGTATACCTCTCAGCTGACTGTGTACATATAAACACACAGTCCCTGACTCCAAACAAAGAGATGTATAATCATTACTGTGAATTTTAATGGGGCGCTGCTGATGGATAGCTTGTTGGTAAAAGATATGGTTCATTTAGTCTACTTTGTGTCAAGCACCATTGTACTCATGTCCTGTGCTGTTTAGCAGGGCTCGCGGCCCTGACAGATTGCCATCCCGATGGGGAGATTTACCCAGCCAGCACTGCCAATGGCAGCGACACCATCATTAGGCTTTGATCAGCTGCAGTCTGCAAGAGGAAGAAGAGAGAGTAATATTCTTGATCTAATTACTCGCAGACATTTCAGGCAGTGTAATGTGTGATTTAACCTCTTGTCAGAGGCTATAAAAGGAAGCTGGGTTAATCTTCCTGGCAACCTCTTTTCACACAGGGATAGTTCCTTTAAATTTCCTTTTCCCATGAAGCTTGTGAAAACTAGAATGCCACT
The DNA here is from genome assembly GCA_029783625.1 of Naso annulatus. Lineage (NCBI taxonomy): Eukaryota > Metazoa > Chordata > Actinopteri > Acanthuriformes > Acanthuridae > Naso > Naso annulatus. The sequence continues at coordinate 3,154,231 of JAPZDX010000006.1, read as the reverse complement.
GCGGTATGCTAACACACCACAGCTGACTTTCCACTTGAAATCTCTCAAGGCAAGAGTTCTCTGACCTTTGAATGTTAGCAACAGCTGGACCGCAGGAACTCATGTGCTATGTGCATTTGGAGAATTGCAAGTAGAACAAAAAAGCTGTCCTTTTGACTTCTGCTTCTGCTATGCTTTCACCAAAAGGATTGTTTTGCAGCCCCCTTTGTGTGTCTCTCTCTCTCTCCCTCTCTCCCTCTCTCTCTCTCGCTCTTTCTCTCTTTTTTTTCTCTCCATCACCACCCACACACTGCAGCATGATGAGTGCAGGAGACTTGATTGAACAAATAGATTGTAAGTGGAATCGAGGGGTTTGGGTTAATCAGTCAAACATAGTTAAACAATTCTTTGGACATGAAGGGATTAGTCTTGCCTGCGTTGAGCTCATCAGATCCCATTCTTCCCAGCGCTGGCCGGGGTTTTAGGGCCAAGGGCCACGGCCTCTCTGGCTCCATGGAGAAGCACACACGCACCCTCAGCATGCTCCATTGCCTCTGAATGCCCCACCACTCTCCTCTCCCTTTGTTACAGAGTACAATCGGAATGATGGATTAGCAAATTAAATGTAGACCTTTCTATTCTTGGCCATCCTTGCTCAAAGTCTCATTCAGCAGATCTGTCACAAACCTCCTTTAAAATGGTTTCCAGGTTTACTGTATGTTCTGTAGTTTCTCCAGAGAAGTATGTCTTTTACCCTAATCTGCATTCTTTAAAAAAACAATACAGTGACTCTTTCCCGACATCAAGGCTCTCTGAATCTTTTTACAGGATGACTTCCTCTACATTTTCTTCCCCTTTTATTCTAAGTGCTGATCACACTGATAGGAAGTGGCCCTGAAATGATGATGTGTTGGCTGGCTCAGTGCACAGCTGCAGCCAGGCTGAGTCTGCTGTAAATTACCTGTGTCACTGTCTCCTCCGTGCTCCTGAGAGCAGAGCACCGACCCTGCTGGCCCCCAGGTAAAACTGACCCACCTGACCCATGTTCCCTTTCAGACACCTATGTTCAGCCTTGTGGTGCATTTTACTTTTTCAAACATCTTGTTTTTTCCTGAATGCACTTTTTTCAATTGTTCTCTCGTTAATATATTTTGGTCTTGTAGCAGCTGCTAAGTTTACATTTATTTGCATTATGTTTTACTGCTCTGTTCTACCGCTGACTCTTTTAATCCATTATTAATGTCGGGGAAACAGTGCTTCACATTAATACAGCACCTGTGCCCTACTTAAATAGGCTAATTGATTATTCATCATAAGTAAATAATATTCTAAAAACAAATGCCAAAAATTACTGCTTGCAGCTTCCCAGCTGTGAGGAGCTGCTGCTTTACTCCATCCTTTTTTAAAAAAAAAAATCTGACACGACATCACCGAGGTTGTGGGGAACTTTCAGTGTGACTTTTTTTTTTCTCTTTTCTTTTCAGACATTAAAATAGCATATTAATCAATAATAAAAATAATTATTATTTTCACCCCCCTATTGTAATTGCAGGGAGGAATGTTCAGTATATCAACTTAAAGCTTTTCCCTGCACACATCCATCATTCTGTCTTTAATTTTGTGAAATGTTATAATAAATGAACGATAGCTTTCTCTATAACTTTTTTTTCCACCAAAGCTGAGAGCTGATTTGTTCAGTTACATTTTCTCTTGCTACACAGTTCAATGTAGACAACTTGACATGTTATTTTCCAAACAAATAGAGAATTTGTGATACATTTTTGATACCAGAAGAATGTTGTTTGCTCAGTGTTACAATATGTCTTTATTGACTGACCCTGTACATCAGCTTCCATCCTTTTTTTGGTCTGTTTCCTACCAAGGAAACAACACCGGCCCCTGCTATCTCTCCTGCTGCCACAGTCAACCCTTCGGTGCAATGTGTGTGTGTGTGTGTGTGTGTGTTGCTCTGTAGAGACCCCAATTAGCAGGAGTTGCAGGCCTCCAGAAGGTCACTCGCAGAGCTTTGGTGTGCGAACAGAGAAGGGTTGGGTCGGTCAGGAGCAGCTCTGAGAGAGACATGGCGCTGAACTCTCAGCTGGACTCTCACACAATAACCACACTTTCTTAACTGCAACAGCAGTTTGCATATTTTCCATTTTTGCATAGCACACAGTGTTGGCAAAAAGTGGCTCAGGATTTTTGCTAAAGGTCAAGCGTTCTCGGTGGACTGTCATAGTATACTGTGACCATATCTGAGAGATCCATTTGTCATTAGTTCCAAAGTCCCCTACTTCATCAGCCCGTGTCTGGTGTCGGCTATCTCGGCCTGATTGATGGCTCTGTCCTTATTGTGGGGAACGGGGGTCGATGGCAAAAAATTTGCTGCTGGGTGCATTAATGCTGTGCTCAATGGCATAGACCTTTGAGCATGCCTCATCAGTCTTGAATCATTGGACGGCCGCAGGAGATCTGTACGATCGTGCATGATGCAAGAAAGCAAGAGAGGGAGCGAAAGGAGAAGGAGTTTTTATCATCTGAGCCAACTCTATTACTCATATGACTATCTCACTTGTACAGGCCAGAAGGGCTTTGAAGAGATTGAATATTTGGATATAAGCTTTACGCGTTGAGGGTAAGCCGCACACACTTTGAGTGAAAAATGTATTTATTTTTTTTAATTAATTTTAGTAATGACACTTTAACCAATCAAGACCTGCAGCAGCTAGTAGAACTGGATTGGACCGAAACCACAGTTAAGTGTGTAATTTGTAACATTTCTGCCATAAAATGTCTAAAAACGACTTTAGAGCTCCAGGTGTCACGTGACTCGGCTTGTTTACGCCGCCATGTTGGCAGGAAAAGCCTGAACAAAAGCGAATGATCCCTGACCTCAAGCCTTTATACTTTAAATCTGCAGAAATTGAACATTTTTAACAATTGCCAAACTTGATAGATTAAACGTTACTGACCCTTAAAATGCTCCTGATGTGCTTTTCACAAGTACTGAGACAGTGACAGGGGACAGTGATTCAGACCTGCATCCTTTATCCAACAATCTACAGTTACCTGATCAACTTTCCCTCATCCCACCCCGGAGAGTAAACATTACAAGTCCACGCTATAATGCAGAGGTCTAACGTGCCTTTTTTGAAAATAGGATTGTCAGAAATCATAATGTAGTCTAGTCTGAGGCGGAGCATGAGGCTCCAAACGTCAATCATTTTGTGGTTCTAACAGTTACCAACAAATTGCACGTTAGTGGAGTTAGAGTGTGCAACTTCTCTTTTCTTTTCAGTTTGAGTTCTGTTGTGTTAGTGCAGCACCTGCCTTTAAAGGTTTTTGGATGTGCGCAGCGTCTTTGTTTTGTTTAGAACTTGTAATAAAGGCATGTAAAATAAACCTGATATTACAGTGAGGAAGCGCTGGATTCTGTTCCTGATATGAAGTGATCACTATATAAGAATCTGTTGCCTTTCAGTTCCCATCACTTCATTTTCTTCTGCCCACTTCTAGCATGTTTTATGGCTGTAATGTTTATAGATTTCTGTTGTCTTTCAGGATCTTTAACAGTCGGATAAAATTCTCTCCCCTTTGTTTGTCAACGACTGTTCTGGCATCCCGGGATACAACAGCTATCCACCATGTTCACTTTTTATAAATACAGCAGGCAAAGGGACGAGTTAGCTGCCAGCCGTGGTATGCCTGGCAGTAATTTGAACAGCGCGCTTCCCTGCCAGTATGGCGCTGTTTTGATTTCGACTGTTGCATGTTGAGATTGCGTGATGTGAACTACCAGAGTTCTATATCTGTTGACATTTTGTTGAGTTATGAACTTACAGTATCTTCAACTCAGAGAAATCTGTAATTTTGTAAAGGCTACAGTGGGTAAAAACTTCACCTCGTCTGTGAGTCAGTCAGATTTTCATCGACAACGATCACTGAACTGAACCTAAACTAAAAAAATATACAAATTCTATGATCCCATGCTACTTCATGTCTTGTGCTATCAGTGTTTTGAATTGAGGTCCGATATCAGTAATAAATTTTCTGCAATTTTTTTCTTTAAATCAGTAACTTTTTGACTAAACAATTTGTTACCAGGGTAACAAATCTGACCTGACATTTAATGCTAGCTTTTGGTATTTGACGCTTTTCATAAATTAACACTTTTTACACTTTACAAAAAAATAATATGGTGATGACATTTTGAATGTTATCTTAATTCACTAATACTGTGGTTAAGGGCAAAATGACATCCAAACACATCAGTGCAGCGCAGAACAAAGCTGTTAAATCAGTAATTCAACCATCACAGAATGGTGTTGGGGTTTTCATGTAACATTTGGCTTGTTTGCTTTGGTATTGTTGTGATTTGTTTTTGTGTAATAAACCTGTACCTGTGTAGGAGTTGAAAATTGTGGTGCAATGACAACACCAGTACATACCAACAATATGTGTAGGCTCACAGTGAGATAGGCAGACAGACAGACAGAGGGCCCTGTGAGCCTGGAGGGGCCAGATGTTCCCATGCAGACATGGAGGTGAGATGTTTGCCATGCCAGACCTGTGTTTGCTCGGCTTTCCACAGAGTCACCAGCTGGCAGCTCTGCGCCCTGAGCCGGTGTCTGCTGGGGGAAGAACTGAGGGCACAGAGGCTCTCACATACTGTATACACAGGAGATGAAGGCGAGACCACAAATGTCTTGTGTGTCGCCAGGGGCAAAAGGAACACATCTCACACAACCGTGTCCGGTGCAGAGCGATCTCTTTTATTCTTCGGCTGCTCTGTCGACGCGAGAGGGACTCGTTTGGTTTCGCTGGAGGCCAGACTGAATGTCAGAGCTGCCATGGAGGCGGCTGACCTTACCAGCCTTGCATACACACAGGATGGAGACGGGTCAGCTTTTATTGAACATGTACACGGCAGGGTTTGAAATCGGCATAATTTAGACTTTTTTTCTTGTATGGCTGCACTTCTCAATGCAGCCGATTATTTTCACCAGCTCTGCTCATTGCACAAGTTCAGAGCTAAAATCCACCAAACTCAAGTCTAAGTAATCCACTCACTCACACTAACTGAACCAGTGTGTCTCCACTGAAGGTTTTTCTTTTGCCTGCAGTTAAAAGATTCGCCTTAACATCTAAAAAATTAAGCACAACGAGGACAGTAACAAATTAAACTTGATATAAAAGAACAGAGTCAAAGAGGAAGTTCTGGTTTACGAGAAATCTTGTGGAGGTCGGTGCTCATAACGTGACAGCATCTAAATTCTTAAAATGAATCAGTCAGCAGTGAATAAAAGGACTTGTGGTAGCCAAGGTTGTGTTTTGAATGCAGAATAGTAACAGATAGAATTGTTTGACTGAGTCCTCCTGCCTAGTTGAAACAGACAGAAGTCTGATTTGTTTTTTTTGTCTTTAGTATGTGACCTGGTGTATGTATATACAGCACATACGAGAGAAAGGGCCAGTTCGTGTAACAGCACAGTGGATAAATCTCTCACAGCAGGCCTGTGTAGCACTGGAAGCTGTTTTTTGTGCGTTAAGCCCTTTTAGGATGATTTGTGAGAGTCAGCGTTCGCACAGTTCTGCCCTAGCAGAGCTGCTCT
>JAPZDX010000006.1:3116196-3130647 GCA_029783625.1 Naso annulatus | reverse complement strand
AAAGGCTGACTCCACAGGCTACAGTACCTGCTCTGGTGTGAATGGAGTGAATGTAGAGATTGTCCTGGACTAACGTCAGATTCCTGGCCTGAATAATTGCATTCTCTGTTGATTTACTTTGAGTAAGATCTTCTTATAGTTTATAATGAATGGAATTTATCACAAAGGTGAAACAAAGTACTTATATGGAAATTCCTTTTCAGCATTACAAACTACCACGTGATGCTTCATTGGCACTATTATGGTTTGGGGCCTAAAACAAGAGTATACCAAGAGTATACAAGCACCTCAACACCGATGCAAACAATGATTAAATCTGTACAGAAACCAAAACTGGATCTCTTAAAATGTAAATGTTTTAATCAAATCGGTCTTGCATGCCTGTATTATATAAGCACAACTTAATCCTCTCATGTTGGCTCAGTACTTTGATATTCAATACAGCTCGTCTGCCCCCATCTGAGCAAAGAGCCAACAAAAATTATAAAAAATTATATTACATTTAAAGTTACTTTAGTCTTTAACATTCATTCACACCATCCACAATCCTGGTTTCATCTAGAAGATCGTATTCCTGTGAAATGATGAAAGATGTTTTATTCAGTGCAACAGCTGATTATACTTTCTTTCCACCTACTTGCAAAGTACAGCTACATTTACATGAGGTTGCATACCAAGGAGGCTGTATCTGAATATCACAATGTTTAAATATTTTCAAAGACAGCAAACAAGTTGTATTAATCAGAGTGTAGCTTTATTGTTTAAATGGTTGTTATTGTATAGCACATGGGACCCTTTTGATGCTAAAAACTGGGACACGTTAATTGTTCACAATCAAACTGCTTTTGTACTTATTTAGTTTGCCTCTGTCATAAAACATCATTTCCAACAAGGTCATCAATCATTACCAGTGTATGACAGGTAAAGTCCATCCTCAGCATGTGTGTGAGCTGGTGTGTAAGTCTTCATTTATCTGTGTTTGCTTACCCTGGCATTTATTCAGCGACAGACATTAGGCCTCAGTGATGGCGGGTGTCGAGCTCCAGCTCCTTGGCCCAGACCCCTGCATTAATGAGGCAGCCATCAGCAGGCTGAACACTTAGTCACAGCAGCCCCCTGTGTGCCGCCCCATACCGGCCCCGCACATCGCTGCCCATTGTTTCCTGTTCACAAATAAAGCGGGAATTAATTGGCCAGTTGGCACAACTCTTGGTGCTGCCGTGTCAGTGCTCGCAGTTCAGCTCAGTGCCTCATCCCTCAAGCCCAGTGTGTCTGCTGTGAGACTGAGCATAATGGCCGCGGCCGCATGAAACCGCAGGCCTCTGCCAGCAATTCAGACATTTCAAATTACTGCTCACTCAACGACAGAGAGAAGAAGCCTGTATGCTGTAATGAAGACATCTGTTTTACCTGAACTTAAGGGTCAAGAAAGAGAAAAATAAAATGGCCCCCTAACTAGTCAGACTAGTGGTCTGTCCTACAGATCGGCTCTGCTCGTGTCCATCAGTGCTCCGGTGTAAGTAGGTCAGACCGGCAGCTGTGATGATGGTGACAGTTAGACAGGGGAAAGCAGAGAGAAGAGCTTGTCATTCTCCAAAACGATGATCACTGACTTTTATTGTCTTAGCAAGGAAAAGTGGAAGCGAGCACACTGTGTTAAAATGAAACACAATCACATCCATCGGACTGAAATAGACACATTATGTACAAGACATTGACATACTAGCCAACACCTGCATGATTCTGCCCCACATGTTAAACAGGCTCGTAAATGAAACACACCCTCACGCACACACATGCACAGACACATAATCATGTTCATATTGTCACTTCGGCATTGTTAAATTTAGCCATGGTGCTTAGCAGGTGTAACAAATGTCTGCGAGCTGAGGCCTGGGGGGTGTTCCCGCAGATCAGAGACGCTGCTGCTGTGTCTGATTGCTTGTCTGCTGTCATGGAGCTCTGCTCTTTGCGTCTGTCTCTTTCTTTCCTTCCCCCCGAAGCAGCCACAGGGACCATCGCCGCCTTGCTTATTCTTTGTTTAGTTTGTGATTCAGTGGCAAGCAGCCCCCCCCCACCCCCCCAGACGCATTCTTATTGTTAGCCTGGATGCTATGTCAATTAAGGCCACTAAAAGCTCCTGACCTCGAAGTCACAGACGCCACCACAAAATTGGATTTTAGGGAATGTGTCAGCTGCAATAATTCAGTCTAGAATGAGATTGGAAATCTCTTTGTTCTCATGAGATGGGAGCTGTGAGGATTTTAGGAAAAAAATTGCGAGTTATGGAATATGAGAGCACTATCCAAATAAGGTTCCTCTCAACTGCACAGATTACAAATGATGTGCTCTATTGTGTCACAGACACTTCTACCTGGATTAAGTTGTCTGTCTCATTGTCATTGTCTTTTCTTGCTTTCCCTCTGTCTCACCTCTGACCCGTTCTGTCCTTCACCCCAGGGGACACCACACAAAGGATGAGATCCGCTCCGTTTCCAACCCCTGCAGAATTGGATGCATATGCTAAGAAAGTTGCCAACAACCCCCTCACCATCAAGATCTTCCCCAACAGCGTCAAGGTCCCCCAGCGAAACCACGTGCGCCGTACAGTCAACGGGCTGGATACGTCAGGCCAGCGCTACAGCCCTTACCCTTCCTCTCAGGCCAGTGCCAAGACAGGCCTCCTCGCCATTGTCAAGGTGCCCACAGTCAAAGGTATCCTAAAAGATTTCGACGGCAGCAGGGCTCGCTTGCACCCTGAAGTCATCATGAACCCTCCCTCCGGACCCTACCAAGTGGCTTCGACCAGCACTTTAAACCACCACCCACCTCTGTCGAACCTTCCCCGTCTCCAGCAGAGCTTACCCCTTCAACCACAGGACCCGCCTCAGACTCTACAAATGCCCCTCCCTCAGCAGCAGGGTCACACCCAAAGCCTCGGACACCATCCCCCGATGGCCCAACACCCTCAGGGCCCACCCAGACTCCAGACTCTGTCTCAGCACCCAGCCCTTGGTCACCTACAGGGGCCACCTACCCTCATGCTTCAGCAGCAGCACCTTCAGCAGCAGCCGCCACCTGGCCTGCAGGGGAGCAGAAAGCTGCCAGATGGCGACGCTCCACCTAACGTTACTGTCTCTACCTCAACCATTCCACTCTCCATGGCTGCTGGGCTGCAACAGGGCCGTCAGGCCGACCTGAGCACAATTGTGCATCAGATCAACCAGTTTTGCCAAGCTCGGGCCCAAGGTGCTGGAGCCACCTCTATGTGTGAGGGCCAGATCGCCAACCCCAGCCCAATCAGTCGCAACCTGCTCATCAGCGCCTGCTCCAGGGTGTCCATGCACAGCAACTCTGCCACTCCTGGCTTCCCCCCACCCAACTGTATAATTGGCCCTCAAGAGAAAGCCACCGCCCTGGTGGGAACTCACCCACCACTAAGCGTGGCTGCGATGAACCACTTGCCTTCCAGCCACGCTGATCTCAAGCAGCAACACCACCTGCAGCATCCTCATCCACAACAGAATCAGCAGCATCAACAGCTTCAACATAACACACAGCATCAGAAGATGCGCTCTTGGAATCAGCACCAGTTGGCTCATGTACCCCACATTCAGAACGGTGGGACCCACCTCTGTAAGCAGCCTTCCAGGGACCCCGCCTTCCATTTTAAGGGCATGGGCTACCCTGCAGAGGTGTGTGTGGGTCAGCCTTACACGCTAAAACCTCCTGTAGAGAGACCAACCCCCTCACCCCCTGTCAACAACAACAATGGCATACCCGGTCCCATGGCCCACTACACAAATGGCCACTACTTCCAGTCCCACATTTGGAACAGCAGCATCCTCCCCACACCCAACAGTGACAGCTCCGGGTCTCAGGACATAGCCATGCCATTCCATGGTGCGGGCCCAGGGGGGTGCACCACACTAGACTGTGGGCCCCCTGGGCCTCCCCATTACAGGCTAGGAACGAGCTCCTCCACCTCCTCCGCCCAAACTAATCTGATGCAAACAGCAGATTACTTGGGTGGGGACTTCCAGACGCCCTATTTCCGCGATCAGAATCTAGGGTTGATGGGCAAGATGCACAGGCCTCCTCTGAGCAGGGTGGGTCCAGAGGTCGGGGATGGCAGAACCGCTCTCATCCAGCACCCAGGGTACAGATAAGCTTTGGCCTTGTCTACACAACAGTTATCAAAACCCCTATGTTTAGTCTTAAGAAAGGAAACACGTGAAAATAACTAAATTTGATAACTTAAACAAATGACCTCTAATGTTAAAGAGGGCAAATTAATATATTTAATGAGAAACAGTAGGTTTTTTGTTCTTTTTTAATAAATCTTGCAAGTGATCAATTGCTGCTTTTATTTTTATTGAGTGCTATTATCTGGCACTTTAGGGATCTTTTTCATGTTCATGTGTATACACATCTGTACTGTCTGTGTCATTCCCATCACCTTCCTCTAATGTACGATGTGTGTGCCTGGATCTCAGCAGATTCTGTGTTCTTTCTAATTCAGTACTATTAATCTAGTGCAGTTTTCTTAAGCATGTAAGAAAGAAGAAAAATGGATCCCTCGCTGAGGAAAAGCTACATCTGCTGATTTTTTTTACAGGGTCATTTCAGGAATTTCGGCTCCAACTAGTTACATTGAACACCAATGTTCATTTTGGTGTTTAACACTGGAATCTCATCGTACCTTCAATATAAAACACAATCGTTTGAGGGCAGATGAGAGAGAAACGATCATGTGTCAGTGCAACACCATCAGACTCTGGAGACCACAAAGTACAGCTGGGAAAGCTCGCTGTATGCACATGTACGCAGAGGTTTTATTCTTTTTAAATGTAATTATTTATTTGTATAGAAGAACTACTCAAGATTGATTCCTCTCTGTCAGTTAATAAAGCATGTAATCAGGTTGTTTGTACATAGTAAACATCCAGCAGGGAGCAGATATGACAAGAAGATGATGCTCTATCCTGCTGAAAATGCTGCAATGAATTCAGGTGTTTAAAAAAAAAAACCTTTTTCTTCAATGCCATGAAGGTTTGGCAACAAGATTGTGAAATGTTTAGTGCAGAAAAAATCATGAAAGATTTACTGTTATACCTTTAAAATGGCCAAAGTCAGGTTAGGACACACTGTTATGAAGATGTGCCATTTTATGTTTGTTTTCTTTCAGATTGTTTTTGTAACCATGACAAATGTATTACTTGAATGTTGAGATTATTTGTTTTGCAGGTATTGAGGAGGGGTAGTTAGTGATGAGGACAAAACTCTGGAGTAGAAGAAATAATAGTGTTACTAATGTCATGTAGAATTGAACTACAAGCCTAACCAGAGTTTTGATCCTGACAGCGGGAACTTAAGTGATTTAAGTTGTGTGTTGTTGCTACTGATTCTGATGCGAAGTCTGTTTGAAAAGACCGAATTGATCACTTGCAAGATCACTTGGAGGTAAACAAAACTGACTTTTTAAGTTTAAAGTGAAACAGCAAATGCATTGTTTATTTTATTGTACACTGGCTTACCTACTAGACTACTGTAACTTAAAAGTTTAATGATTGTGTGTGAGTGTTGCCTGCTGATGTGAGTAGAATTAAGAGTACGTGTGTGTGAGAGAAAGGGAGAGAGGAAAAGACTGTGTGCGTGTGTTTGTGTGTGTGTATAAACACAATGAAGCCCATGTTTTGTTCACCTAACTCCCTAACAGCCCTTAAAAAGCCTTAAGTGTTTGGTCCTTGGACTTCCCTTGAAAATGAGCATGGTTTTAATGAAAACCCCAAATAATAAGGAGAAAGAAGAAGATAAGGATACACAAAAACAGCAACTTTTTTTTCTCTTTTTTTTTCTTTTCTGGTCTTTTATTTTAATGAAGTTTTGTTGAATAGACAGAGCAATTCCTTAGAGATTCTTTATATGGAAAGCAAGAAAAGGAGTAATATTTTGTAATTATATATTTTAGCAATGTGTAGTTACTGAGCTGTAACATTTTTTTCCAAGTTTTAAAGCTTCAGTTTGCAGTTGTGACTATTTATAATACTTGATTTGCTTGTTATTTAAATTTTATTTTCCTCTTTGTTTCTTGTACTATTGCTGTGAAGAGGAAGAAGGTCCAGAAGCCTTTCTTTTGTGTCACTCTGTACGACAGATAAGAGGCAAGAGCGTGAGAGCTGTGCTACTCTTTTTGTAATATTGTAATAATAAAATAAAGTTCTAATTTATGCTTTGAGATGAGTCTGAACTGTCGCTTGGATGATCTGCAACCTAAATTTAAACTGATACTGACAACAGGTGTGCAGTCTCCTGTCCCTTTCATTCTGCATGAGCTTGGATAAGCCTACAGTAACTTAACTATTGTCATCCTGTCTGACAGTTTAGGTCGACTCCTAATCACAGATTTGTTTCAGCCTTACAAGCTCAGGCTGACTGGTTCAGAGGCCCTCTCAACCACATATTTTTGGTAAGTGAGACAGCTGATGCTGTAGGTTGTCATTGTCGCTCAGGTTACTCTGCTTTCATGCCATTTATCCGAGCCTCCCTCTGCCAGAGAGAAACGTGAAGTAGAGGAGGCAAAGCAAGCTGTGAAATCTGCAGGACTATCTGGCTGCAGAAGATTTAGCTTGTCTGGCTGTGATGAAAATGGGACTTGCATAAAGGGCACGCAGCAGGGGGGCAGGATCAGCACCTTCATGATCAGCATTACTCCATGAAGGATTTTGAGCAATGTCAGAGGTAATGGCCTTCGTGCAGAGAGGAAGCTCATCCTGTTCAGGTGGTGGCAGCAACAGCAGGTACAGAAAGATTCAGTGTTTAAATTTATTTCCATTACATGATTTCCTCAGTAATAATGCAGCGCTTTATACAGCACTAAGCTTTGAAAAATTCTACATTTTTACACCATTACGTAAGTCAGATGAACAGTAATCTACAGTGTCTTCCTTTACACAGCTCATGTCAGTAAAATATTGCCTAATAGCCTACATTTAAACCCCAGCTGACATGGGAGTGGGCTATCAGTCAGTCAGAGAGGCAGTTCACACATTTGGCAGTTACATTTTTTTTGGGAACTGAAACTGACTCCTGTCTTTAGGTCTGCCTGCCTCATTGGTCAGGTCAGTCAGGCTGAGCAGCCAGAGTGAAGCTCCCCGTTGTGTTTTAGACCAGTGTGGTTCTCAGAGGATCCATCTCTGTTGACTGATATGGCTGCCGCCACCGCCGACTGCCCTCCATGAAGAAGCCTCTCCAGCTCCTCCCTGTGGACAAAGGAGAAAAATGTTACAGACATGGATTACTTTCCTGTCAGAGAAATACCTGAAATGTATTTTTTTTCATGTGTGTGTTCGTGTTTCAGCACCTCTGTGCGGTCTGTTCGGCGGGCCATATGAGGACGGTGATTGGGCACGATCCCAGCACCCCGGATCCTCATTGATTAAGCCCAGGTTGATGTTCCATTTGTTCCAGTTGACTTCCTCCACTCTGAGACAACATGAGGACACATGCTCCAGTTACTGTCCACTGTGTGATGAATCAATCAGCTTTCAAAGAAGGCAAATTAGTAGTGAACACAGTGCACTGCACATCGGTCGATTCCTGCTTAGACAGCTGTATCGTTTACTACATCTTCAGGCCTAAAGCTTTTTTTCTGCTCTGTTATTATGACTTCCTATACTGGGCTTGTTTGCAGGTCAGAGGACCAACCTATATAAGAGGAACAGCTGACATGTAAAAGAAAAAGAAAAACTTTGCAAGATAGCAGACCCTGTCCCACAACAGAATCCAAAAACAGACCATGTTAGCCAAAAATGTAGGTCTGATAATAACTTCAACATGTATCATGGACACACAGGCAGGTTTGATCTTATCCAGAACAACTGAACAAAATGTGGGAGCAGTAAACATATGAACAATAAAGCCAACCCCCCAAAAATGAATTCGCTCGTCACTGTTAACTACTTGGAAGTAGAAACCACCACAAACATAACATAAACAAACATGCTCTTTTCTCCAGTCCTTATTCAGGGCAACATTTATCTGCTAGGGAGCCCTGTGCGCAGATCACGTGTCATTTTGCCTTTAAATACATGTCATGTAAAGTGTACATCCCAGCCTTACTTTATTTTGCACAGTCACAGAAACCAGACAGTATTTCTATGCTTGAATGCTCGCAATGTGTCAGGCAGTTTCTGGTAATTTGATCAAATACAAGTGTAGCTGTTCTGTGGGGCTGCACTTGAAGGTTTTCTGTGCAGTTTTTGAGCTCTACAAGTGTTAAGTACACCCCTGCCAATGGTTTCACACTGTTCTACTGATCTACAGGGGGCAGTGATATGCCAAGATGTGCTGAAATGTGTCAACAAAGACAGCAAAAAAAGAGACTGCAAGTTAATTTTTGGGTAAACATTGCTGGATTTAAAGATGCACCGTTAACTTTTTCCTGCCTATAAAACAGTCTCAGTTTAATACTGAACCTATATGACCTACCTAACAAATGAGACCATACGTCTGATTTGCTCGACAGCAACAGAACAACTGGCCTTCACATAACACATCATGATTGTCTTGGTATGGAGCTCTGTCTTGCTTTTGGCTCATGACATAACATTATTTTTGTATGCTGATGACTTTAGCTCAGCAAAATTACAGTTACTGAGCAAACAAATCTGTTAACTGTAGGATTATTTGCAACCTCCGTCGACCATAACATTGCAAAAAAAAAAAAAAAAAGGTTTGGTTGTTTTCATCATCTACATATGACAATTATTTCTTACAATGCCACAAATAAAACTTTAGTTCTTTCTTTCACTTGTTTCCAAAACACATGCACACACTAACATTACTGCTTTTGTCCACAGAGGTCGCCAAAATCCAAAAATGAAAGTTCCTTGTAGTAGCTTCCAAAACTCAGCTTTGCAAAAGTAGAAAAAAGAAGTGTTCAACACATTTGTCTCTATTAGCCAGTAATGCTGCATGTAAACATATTTTTTGTTGTTTGCCAAAAATCCCACAGAGTACCTTTAAGCACAGTGATGCTTTTAATCAATATAAAATTTAATATTTTGAATTGACAAGGGACTGCTGTGCTCAGGAAGTAGAGTGAGTCATCCACCTATCAGTAGGACGGTGGTTTGATCCTGGCTCCTCCGGTCTGCATGTCAAAGTATCTTTGATGAGCAGAATGGCTTTTCGCATGGGAGCACCTGGCGTTAGTGAACGGGTGAGAGCTGACATGTACTGTAAATGCTTTGAGTGGTAGAGAAATATATATATAATAGAGAAATCCTTCTTTTATAAATGCATTACTTTTACGCTGTAGAAGCTTGATAAATATTAATAGACCAAGTTGTTCTTTATTTTTATGAGGGGAACCTAAATGTCTGGGTCAAATTCTTCCTCCAACAATTGAGATTTTTATGAGTCTGGACCAACAGACCAGCTGTCCAACATTTCCATCCTTTGAGCCACAGTGTGAGTGTTGCTAAAAATGCAATTTATTTTTGCTTTACCAAAAAAAACAATACCAATGATCTCACTACACACTGTTGGTCCTTCTCTGTGACTGGTCAGGGACATTTATGATGCCATGTTATCCAGGATGTTCACATGCAGCTATTGATGGAGCCTCTCACAACCTGCCAGACTGTCAAGGAGCTAAAAGAAGCAAACCTGAAACACTGACGACGGTCATCTCCTAAAGCAGTGCCGAGGTTCTTCTCGACCCCACAGCGAAGCGTCTTCCTCAGACAGCACGGCAGCCTTTTCTCCATGTCCAGGATGGTGATTGCCCTCTGAAAACAGTGGCAGCACTTTATCAAACCACAGCTGCACTGAATAAATCCTCGCTAAACCACAGAGCGCCTTCAGGACGCCTCACCTGCAGCCTCCAGATGCTGGTGCTCTCCGTGGCAGTCCTCTCCACGGTGCGGTTCATGAGGGCGATGAGCATGTTGAGCAGCAGGATGTAGGTGAGAATGATGTAGCCGATGAGGAGGATGTAGAAGACCTCTTTGTACTGGTAGTGCTCGGTGAACTCCATGTCACCCATGCCGATGGTGAACTTGAAGAGCTGCAGCGTGGTGTAGGAGATGTTTCTGTAGGTGGGCTTCAAACAGTCATCATTAGTGTGAATGGGGGCAAAGAGACTCCTCCCCTTATTTTCAGTCTTGTCAGTTGTGTTTTTCACAGGAGGGTCTGTGAGCAGGGTGACCACCGCTGTGACAGGATGAAGGGAGCAGATTACAGACAGTTCATTCACCATTCATGGCACATTGACTGCAGCAGTGTTTATATGTCAGAATGCATTTCATTTGTTCAGGACAGTCAAAGATCTTGAAACCCGGTCACGGTGCTACTTTTCAAATCAATAAAAGCTTGGAAAAATTACCCTGTGAGTTATATTCTCTTGTCAGAAAGCATTTTGGAAGAGTAGCAGATGTCTTTTTAAATGAATCTTTTCATTTACGGAGGCAACTTACCCGCTGAGAATCCAAAGAGGAAGACAACATAGACAAACAGAAAGCGCAGGATATCACTGAGGATCATCTGTGAAGAATAAAAACATCAAAAGGCTTCAGGGATCAGACTGTTCACTGTGATGTTTACTGCGGTTTAGTGTGATGCGTGTGGACTACCTTTTGTATCATGACGCTGTAGATGCCCATGTGTATGTCGCCCCTGGAGAAGTAGAGCAGGTTCACCCAGCTGAGAGCAAGACACAGCACGAGGAAGCCCAAGTACTCGTCCCGCCCTTTCAGATACAACCCAGCAGAGACGATGAAGAGGAGGCCCTGGAGGAAGCTGTGAAGAGAAGCTACTGTCATCCTGCACACCTTCAACATTGTGAATAATATCAATGCAGGTGTGTGCTACTGAATGTGTGTTCCGTCCTGAACCTGGACAACATAGCTGCCCTCATGACTGACTGATTTTCTCTGTGAGTGGGTTCCCGAGTCCGACTTTGATCCCTTAGTTCTTCCTAAAGAGCCGCTCAATAGAATTAGATCAATCGCGAACATCACAACATTAGACACCAATCTGAGAGTTGAAAATACTGATACCCAGTGTCTATTATTTTTGTCATGAAGTGACCAATAAATCAGTTTAGAATTGTTGAAGAATTCTGAGGCCCTCAAGAGAATGATGGAATAAAAAGCCTTTTGTATCTTGTGGCTACTGAATAGAAACAGCCAAAACACGTCTACATGTTTCAGACATTACGGTGGATTTGACAGGTAAACAATCACATGGTTTGTATAAACACTTAAAATCATGTGACACAATATATTTAAGAAAGGAATTCATAGGCAGTAAACAAATCTGTATCAAACATCTTTTTCTTAATGTTTTAAGACGTTAACAGCAGTCTGTGTATCTCCGTTTCTTGGTCTGCTGGTTAACTTCTTCAGTGGCAAAGGCAAACTACCTCCACCTGCTGGTCTGGAGAGGTACTTCCTTCACATCCACTGAACATACATTCAAGATGACGATTGGCTGTAGTCTTTAAATGAGTAGAAGTACACATTTTAGGCCAACCGGGGCGATGTGAGGCGACACAGCAGTCGGCCTTCATCCCTGCTAGCTCTCTGATGTCTGTTTGGTGTGTCAGTGCTTTCACATCAATGCTGAGTGTTGTCAAAGTGCGTTTCTGACCACACCCAGGTCAACCACAGTAAAAACTTTCACTAAAACGTGAAACTATGTGGGCACACATGCCCACATCTTTCTTAAAGATATTCGGTGGCAGGAGTGTATGAAGAAATGCAGCAAAATGTCCACAAAGGCAGAGAACAAGCAGACTAGCACAAAAATGTGTCATTTAAAATATTTTTAAATATCAACCGCTCAGTGTAAACATGACTTGTATGTTTACAATAAAATTTCACAAGGCACGTTTAATCTTTAAAGAAGCGTCCTACTTACAAAAGAATCTCATAATATCCATCGATCAGCAGCGTCTGCAGCTTTGGGCGTTTCCTCTTCATGTCTATGAGCTAGAGATTAAAATAAGGATTTTAATAAATCGTACTGAAACACAACTTTTATAAGGTGTTGATGTGAACCACTGGAGTTCAGTTCAGCTACATACCCCGATGAAAAAGAAATAGCAGTTTGCCAGTGCCGTCAGGAGTTGGCCTGAAACATACAGGTAACCCATTGTGGTGTGTTCAAGAGCAAATGGCGGCTGTGGTGCAGAGAAGAAACACAAGCAACATCGGCACAGGTTAATATGAGTTGTCCACACAGATTGCTGGTTGCACAGTTTCTATCGGCCAGCTCACTTGTTCGCTCTTCTTGTTGTAAGCTACAGCAGTGAAGATGATGAGGTACAGGAGATAGACCAGAAAGTTGACAAAAAACATTCGACCAGCAAACATCTTCCACTTGGACTCCAGCAGCCGGCTCAGAGGCTCCGTCTCCAGCATCTCGTGACGGTTCTGTGGGGACACAGATGTTTGAGTACAAAATTACATCCACAGCTGCTCTGACCAAGCTCATCATGCTGGGACTCACAGGAATGTCACTGCCGTAGACCAGTATCTCCAGTACGGAGTTGTCCTCATATGAGTCCACAGTGGCCAGGTCGTACAGGGAGCAGGTGACGGGCCCGTATACCCACTCTGTGAATTTCCGGGACAAATATTTGGTAGGACTATCGTGGAATTCCCGCTTCAGGATGTGTGAAAAAAGCTGCAGATAAACAAGAGGACAGTCAGAGCAAAATACGTATGTGATTGTTTAATCACATTCATCCAGGAAGTAAAACATCAAGAATAAATTTGTAGAAGTGTCGGTGACTCTGTTTTATCCAGAACCTCACGGTGCTCTCTGAAATACTACTTCCTGAGTGATCAGTGCAGCTGAGGGCACAAAGCTTTTCTGTCTGACTGCGTCTGTGATGACTGTGCATTTCTCCTCACATTAACTTCTAGTGTTTACCGCGATCTTGCCAGTCTTGGCGGCCATTTTGAGAGGCGTCAGCCCCTTGCTGTTCTCAATGTCCTCCAGCTTCAGCTTGGGGTGCCATTGGGCGGCGGTCTTGAGGATGTGGTCGTACATGCTGGTGATGAACTCGGTGTTATCTGTGGAGTTGTCAGCCACCACCACCAGGGCATGCAGCACCGTGTTGCCCTGAGAGTCTGAGAGCTTAGCGTCTGCCTGTTGGTATTCGTTCTCCATGAGGAAGTCCACCACTTCAGGCTGGTTGGTGCAGGCTGCCAGAGACAGAGGCAGCTCACCTGAGGACAGCAAGGTGAGAGATACTGTTTAAATATATCTTTTTTCTGTAAACCTGATTTAAATGCATCTCTGTCTAGATCTTTAACTTGTTTACATTCAATCAATCAAAGTAGCTTTCAAAGCAGAGCTGCTTGTTGTTTTTTCTCTTAGATGTTGGACCTAAACTGTGTTCAATGATTTATGTGACAGTTTTACACCAGAAAGGTGTTTTCACATCTATCTGCTGAAGGCTAAAAGCTGACAGGTACAAACAGACTTGCACTTAAGTGACTACAAAAATCATTGGGGTGGGGAGCGAAGTCGAACCTTATGTTTTATGTTAAAGTGACTACAACGAATTTTCAGTTTTTGTTGATTCTAGCGGCCCCTGGACAAAAGCAGTGCATGCCAGGCAGGCGGAACTCAGCAAAACACCGGCAATGTGTGCATTTGTTTTGGAAGAGAGTGAACGAGAGACCACAGGCTGGATCACAAGGAGGTAATTTATTTATATGTGACTGAGAAATAAGTTTTAAACCAGTCATATTGCAGTAATGTCTCCCGAGACCTATTGGCTCTATTTTCTGTAGGCTAATGTTACACATCCATTTGCATAACTGTTACATGCTTAGGTGCAAACTAACAGCCGTAGGCAAAGAATATGTTATTATCATTGCACAGAACAACGAAAACAAAAGTGTCTGAGTTTGCAGGGATTCGGGCCCAATCATGGGCATTAAGAGTAATTACACAGAAAACAGAAAAATGCTCCCTCGTGTTTTATTATATATTTTTTTTAACCCTTTCTTGATGTAGGAAAATTGCAAAATCTCTCCTATTAAAGACTTTATGCTCCAGTATATAAGATTAAGTGGCATCTAGTGGTGAAGTTGCAGACTGCACATGACTAACTATCCCTCAGCTGAGGCTCTAGTTCCTTCCTAGAGCCAGTGTTTGGTTTGTCCTTCCTAGGCTACTGTATTTCCGGATTTCCGGCACCGTGCCGGAGGTCTTCAAGCCCTGCTAACCTCTAATTTGGCAGAATATTATGATTCTGGGACTGATATATGGTACAAGGAAGCCAGTGAGTAAGTCCATGGGTCCAAATTTGGATTCTACATAGTGAAAAATGTATGATTTGACACCAATATCTTTCAAATAGGACAAGTCTATGCGATTTTATTGCGAAATGCAATATTAATGTATATCCAATGGCGGCCATCTTGAAAA
>JAPZDX010000006.1:3026133-3051125 GCA_029783625.1 Naso annulatus | reverse complement strand
AGGGTCTGACAACTACACGTCCGTGCTCTCTGTTTAGATTTTCAGCATTTTCAGGCTAGTTCTGTGGATTTCGAGCTTGTCGTGGTTAAACGTTGCGTCTGGGGCACTTTTAAAAATGATGATCATTATTTGGTGAGATTCGAAGGAGATCTACGTTCTTTGTCTTTCCAAAATCAAGCGCTGAAAAGTGGAATGTTATGCTCCGGGCAAAACTGATCGGACATCCACATTCCCTGTGGAACCCCTCACAGTTTAACAAGCACAGCTAATGTTGCATCTGCTTCAGTAACCCTACGATAAACACTGAAGCCGTGTTTTGTTGTTGTTAGTGGATACAAGCTGCTTAATTTGAGTTATTTATAGCTATTAAGAGCACTAGCAAGCCTGGCCAGCTAAGCTAAAGTCTACGGCTGAAGTCTGGAAATAACCGCTCTCAACATTTTGCCATGTTAACATTTTCCAGGGAGTGCAGTTAGTGACAGTGTGAGCTCCATGCTAGCTCTGAAAGCTTGACAGACATAGCAACAGTAACTAAGGGGGGTGTGGCTTAGTAAAGGGTCTGTTGTAAACCAACATTGTAGAAGTTACAAAAGTCTTACAGTTGATGTTGGTTTAGTGTGATGATAACATTTTGAAAAGTGCTGGTCCAACAGTTGCTGTGCCTGAAACGGATTTCTTACACTGTGAGGAATGTGTTCGGATATCAATCAACCTTAAATTTGAACAGATATATTGTAGAGATTAAAGATACATCGATGCAGCTTAAATGTGTGGTTGAAGTGACAAATGTAAATTTTTTGTAAACGTTAAAAAAAATAATGATAATAAATGGGGGGGGGCAGAAAAGCGCTGGCAGAGCGCTTGGCAGTGCTGGGATGAAGTGCATGTGTGCCAAGGGAAAAAAAAAAAGCTTGATAAGGGCCGCTGTATGATCAACACCACTCTGTTGCCTTTTTATCTGTTTTACTGTCGGAGGATCCTTTATACCCTGTATGAATGATGAACTCCATAATAATAATGGATCCACTATCACAACTTTGACGAACAGACCTGGAGCAAGGAGGATTTTGGGGCATGACACGAACGAACAAACAAACGAGCTTTCTTCTCTCTGTTAGGTTTTGTTGGATGTATCATACAGCTCCGGTTACACAGTGATGGCCAACACTAGCTTCTCCTCCATCTTTGAGTCCTGACCAATCTGCCACTCATTGAAACTTTGACACAACACAGTGATCTACTGCTCAGTGAAAGAAAACTTTTCTAAAAGGTTGATAAATTTTAAACTTTGAAACGCTCAGAGCGGCTGCACAAAAAAGGCAGAGCGCTTGGAAAAAAGATGCTGGATGCTGCGCCTTTTCTCGGTGCTGCTGCCTGCTGCTGCAGACGCTCACTCCTCATTAAGAACAATTGGAAAAAGACGCAGGCACTCAGAAAAAAACCCCCACTATGTGGACACTGGCCCTTACTACGCCCTGCAGTCGGGTAGGACTTTTCCACTGTCACTTTTGGACGTGCTGAGTCAAACTGTTCCATGCTGATTTGCATTTCCATCACCAGTTTAACCGCGCCGAGTTGTGCTGAGTCGTGCCGAGTTGCACCCAAGATGGACCATCTCCGGGTTACAGCTAGAGCGTGCTGGATACGCCTCTGAGCGGGTTGAGGTGACGTCATACCCACGGCATCCTGTGGCAGCCCCCTCAAACAAGCATGTGTTGCTAGACTCAACTTATGCCCATGCATGAGAGAAGACAGAAGGGGATTTTTAAAAGCCTCTGTGTTCAGCTCTCAGTACTTTTATATCTTCTTACTGAATCTCTGGTTTGAAGTTTAGTCTCCAGAGTCCCAGTTATACTGCAGATATCTTCTTTATTTTCTGTTTGATCAGGTTCGCTTTCGTCTGTATAAGAGTCATGTAAAGCAACTGCAGATAGAAACTCAATACTTACTGATTTTGCTGCAATAAAAAAGTTTAACTGACCAAAATAACTGGAAGTGGTGAAACATGCAAACGGCTCAACTCCAACAAGTAAACAACTTCTTTTACCTGCTGTGCTGTGTGATGGAAAAACACTTTGTCGCGTTATTCTGCAATAACTTCAAATAACTTGATTTCTCAATAATCGACCAAAGACAAATGCATCATCAGTTAATTAAAGACACAACATAATGCATGTAAAACTGTCATAATGGGAATGCAAATCTCTGCAGTGCAGAGCAGACAAATGAAGTCAAACCGAGCCAAGCCAGGCCATCACCGAATAAGGAAAGGGCTTTTCGCTTGTCTTTTCTGTAAGCAGTTTCAGTCAGTCAGTCAGTCAGTCAGTCAGTCAGAGCTCGAGGTTTTGCTTTCTCTTCCTAAACGATGTTTCATATGAGATGTAAGATGCCTCTATGAGTAATGAAGCTTGTGTCAATCATCTGTTGTGCATCATTTTTCTATAGGACTCCCAGAAACTGATTTCTAGAACTACAGGCTTTTGTTTTTTCATCATTATATCAAAGTGGGCCATCTGCCTAACGGTGGTAAATCATGAAAGTGGTTGGTAGACTCCAGGCTTATTGGCCTGCGACTCTGAACATTTACCTGTCAGATGCTGGTTTATGCTCACGAAAGAATTGAATTTCCCACCCTGCCTTCTTCCAATCTCAATTAACCTGTTTTTTAATCTAGTTTGTAGTTTCCCCTGCTATTCCTTTTCTTTAAATTTTGGTCTCGTTAGATTACAGAATGTAAACTAAGCGTCAGTGGGAGAGAATACTTCTCAGTTTTTCAGTCTTCTTTTCCCTAAGACTTTCAGGGATTTTTTTTTTTTTGTTTTCGTGAGGTATTTCAGGAACTGATAATGGTCTGTGTAGCCTGTGAGTTTACATAACCTTTAACTTGTAAACACTGAGCTATCAAACGCGCCAGTTCAGCTTGTCTGTCAGCGTCAGCACTGGCCGCTGTGGCAGAAACCTTTAGTTCTTACACTGTTAACACAGTGTAAATGTGTTTTCCACCACTTTTTTCCATATGATGCATGTTTAATTGGATCATGTATATAAGAAAGTAGGCCCCACGTGTTTTTCTCTGTGTGCATTTCCATGTTTTTTTCTTGTTTGCTATTGGTTAAAATGTTTTGTGTTGGTGTTGTCTCTTAGCAACAACTGGAGGAGGAAGCAGCAAAGCCAGTGGAGCCAGAAAAGCCAGTGACCCCTCCCCCTGTGGAGCACAAGCACCGCAGCATTGTCCAGATCATCTATGACGAGAACAGGGTTAGTCATCTGCTGCAAATCATTATCTCCTCTCCTCAGCTCTCCCTGGTCATTTTGTTTGTGTTCTAAACTATTTTAGCTTTCATTTTATCAATCATCTGTGCACATCCTCAGAGCTGAAAGACGTTACCTTTGTTTTTTCTCCTGCGTGGGTTAACTGGCCTAATTCGTGCTGAGCCTCAGCAAGACAAGAACACACAGGTGTCCGCTTCAGTTGAAAACCATGGCGACCACAGCCATCCAGTGACAGATTCCTCTCTCAAAACGAGCCCTTGAACTCTAAACAGAACTTATCTGTAAATCTGTTTTCATAGCTCACAGTATTTTTGCTTCTAACTGAATCGCTGTGGTTTGAAATTTAGTCTCACTCCTGTGTGCTAGCCTTATTTAACTGTTTACTGTTGGCTTTCAGACATTTTATTACTGGTGCTATTTGTTGATTAAAAAAAGCAGTGTATTTGACAAGAATAGGGTGTGAATGTTTGTGGCTGCTCCCGGCTCAGCTGTGCAAAAATATCTCCATGACTGTCGGTATATGAAGTAGTGACGTCTTAATTTTGAGATTAAATTAAGGCTGCTGTTGGAAAATGGAATGTTTTCCATGTTTTGTAGGCAGTAGTGTTAGAAAGTAACCATAATTGTTCTGCAGTTTAACTTTATGTTTCTTAATTTATACATTAACCAGAAGTCAAGAGCAAAAGCAGACCTCTTTATCTGTATTTCAGCTGAACAATGGGGAAGTGAGTGTGTGTTTATGGAGGTCACTGTAGTTCATGTCTGTCAGACAGTGTTGTGGTAGGAGAGTGCTGAGACACGCCTTCCTTCTCAGTCAGCCATTAACCCTTTAGGCAGCAAAGCTGCTCGAACACTGTGCACAGAGTCTGGCAGCTCTGCTTGTTTCTTTTGTTGTCTGAACATTTAGGCCTATAAAAACGGGGAATTTAAGAGTTATTCAGTATCATTCTGATGAATGAATAAGCTGACAGGCTGCACTGATCCAGGAAAACTGTTTTTACCAACCCTATTAATTATGCTCCAGCTGCAACATTCTTCCTTCTTTGTGTTTTAAATATGTTTTTTTTTTCCCTTGTATCATGTTTCACTCCTTTCAGGCACCCGCAAATGCTCTTAAAAATGTATCATTTACAGAAGCTCAAACAAAAGCAAAGTTGTTGACTTCATGGTAACACAACTATTATTTTTTCAGGAGTTGATGTAATAATCGTTGTTGTTGTTGTTGTTTGTTATTTTGAATATTTACCCTTTTGTTTAGGTGTTCCTCATCACACCATCGATCTGTAACTTCACTGGAAATTTAAAGCAACAATATGTCACTTTGAGCGCCACCTGCGGTTTCGAAAAACAAAACTAAACAATGCACGTTAGTTCGTTGCACAAGCAGCGGTTTTAGTAAAATTGGGTCGTACTTTGTGGAGGAAATGTCCTCCGGTTTTTTCCTCTGATGTCCTACGACTGCTCTGCCTCAACTTTGTGATTCACAGAAGTTCCTGAAAGCAACATGTAGGCTGCCTGCAGACTGAAGCTGCAGCTGCAGCAGCGGGTCGTTGTTGGAGACAGCTTCGTTAAATAAAAGGCTGCAGACAGACAGAGCAGTCGTGGGACATCAGAGGGAAAACCAGAGGACATTTAGTTCATAAAATATGACCTGATTTTATTAAAATTGCTGCTTTGTGCAACATGTTAACTTCTTTAAGTTTTGTTTTTCCAAGACACTGTTCGCTGTCAAAGTTCCGAAGTTTTGCTTTAAATTGCTATAAAAATGGTCAAATGTTTGAAAGGTACATTCATGAACATGTTAATAAAAGCTTCTGTTAACATGCTGGAGCCACCAGAAAGTTTCATGAGTGTGAGTTACAAAGAGATTTTTGGGATGATCCTCTAATTCTCTAGTTGCTGTTTATGTCAACTTTCTGTCGACCTTGTAATTAAGATTTGAACTTTTGTTCCTTTTTTCTAGAAAAAAGCTGAAGAGGCCCATAAAATACTAGAGGGTCTTGGTCCTAAGGTTGAGCTGGTACGTGATTTCATGTATCATAATATTTTTTGCCCTTTCATGAACTTTGAGGAAGAGGTGATGCTTAGCTCAGTAGCAGGTTAGACATTACTGCTAGCCTAATAGCTAATAATTAATCCACAGCCGGTCTCTGGTCTGCTTTTTTCCCCTCTTAGCCTCTGTACAATCAGCCATCAGACACAAAGGTGTACCATGACAACATTAAGACGTGAGTATCTACATTTGTTCAGTGCATTTATTCAATAATCATCTGTTGGCCTTGCAAAGTGCATTAGACAAGATGCCTACGACACTAACAGGATAGGAAGCATCTCAGCCGAGGAGAGCGTTGGAGGTAACGCTGACCTCAGCATGATAACCCCAGCTGATTATTCTGTCTAATCTGATTGCTGAGTCACCCGATTGAGTTGCCCTACTGACACGAAGGAGAGTGATTGAGAAAGGAAGTGGAAGAATGAGCTTGTGTCTGCGTTAGTTGTGTTTGAAGAAGGGTTGTATCAGGGGTTGAAGGCCAGGCCGTCTAGGATCGAACCGTTATCTGTGTGTACCATGAGAGCGGCCCATCTGGCTCAGTCTTTTATCAGGACAGAGACCACCTCTGTGTGAATCTGCTGCACAGGCCACACTCTCAGGGTCAGCCCTCACTTTACTCTCCTACAGCCACCATCATGTGTAAACAGAAGAGTTCCCAGTATTCTGTACCTTCCACAGTAAAAATAAACAACAATAAGTCGATGATGGTTTTTGGTGCAGATGCTGAATAAAAAATAAACCAAGCTCTATCCCTTAAAGTATTTTTCAGATTTTCAAAGGTACACTTGCACATGTGAGAGAATACTAACTGTATCTGTCTGTCTACAAAATTGATTTCTCGTTGGGAATTACTTTTTTATGGGTTATGCATATTTGTATGCTTTTTTAAAAAAAAACATAAGTTTTGCAAATGAACGTAGCAATATCCTCTTTTCACTGAATAGTTGTTCTCTTTTAGCAACCAAGTCATGAGGAAGAAGCTGATTTTGTTTTTCAAGAGGAGGAATCACGCTCGTAAACAAAGGGTAAGTGTCCCTGCTGTCAGGAAATCATGGTGGAAGTTCCAGGTTTTAGTGTCTGTGCTCTGGACAACATGTTAGCAGCACCACCCATTCCCATGGTCAGTGTAGCGCTCACATCATACCAGACTGTTTGCACTCAGATGACCTAAGCTGACCAGGGGAAATTATTAGGACTGTTAAAGCGTTTGATTCGTGGTATCTTCCATGTTTACTTTGCCTGATATCAGACAGAACTATCAACTGGTTATACTCAGTACAATTCGTCAGTTGAACTTTGTGAAGTGGGCGGATTTAAAGGTCTGAACCCGGGCAGCGTTCTGCTTTGCATTCATTAAATGCAGAAGGTAATTAATCAAAAAATAAACTTCTCATTCTTGATCATGAAATACAGAGATTAAAGTGCTGCTGGGGATGATGGGATGTCACAAGTTCAGTAGTTTTTTGGTCATACTTACATGGACAGATTAATATTTTGACCTAACGGTGAAAGTCAGGCATCACCAAAGTTGTTATAATTTATCTAATGTGTATGTGAATCTCTGAACCAAAATTCTTAGCAATCCTTTCAATCCTGCAGCAAAAGTTTACAAATATCAACTTCATGCTTGTATTGAAGAAAAAAAGCCAGGAGATCACCAGCGTCAGTAGGCTGTTCTCTTCCTCTGGTATGCGTGATTGTGTGTAAACTTTCAAAGCAATCCACCCAAAAGATGTTGAAAAATCACGGTTGCAGCCAGAGTGATAGATCAGCTGATCGCTATTGCCATTCCATAAGCCACGTTCCTAGCATGGCTAGCAAAAAAAGCACTAATGTATTTACAGTACAGGAAACCCCAGGTTTCCCCTGTTTGTTGAAAGGAATTTCGTGGGCCAAGGACTAGAAGTCTTTTCGGGCCCACCCAACCTGTACGTCTCGAGACCTGACTCGGCACCCATACGGGTTCGGACTCAAGTTTTATAGGGTCAGTCGCATCCAGGGTTTGTTTAACATTCTGCGTAAGACCCCAGTGGATCTGGAAAGACCTGACTGTGTTGCAATAGCACTAATCATAATGTAGGTGCTCTATATATATGTGTGTGTGTGTGTGTGTCGGTGTGTATTGTGACTTGCAACATTGTAGTGCATCTGTGGCCACAAGGTGGTACCAGATGACCTTTCGTGAGCAAGTGTTCCTGCTCAGGAGGTGAAGAGTCAGAGAGCAGAGGTCAGACTCGTCTCGAAGAGCGTTGATGAAAGCGATGCAAGCGTTAGCAGCCAGAGCAATGAATGAACGAGGTTATTCTAGTTCAAGGGGCAAACGGTCGGAAGTAATGTTTGGCTCAATGGAACAAAAACTGTGAAGCTGATTCCAAACGAGTCATGTTGGTCATCACTTGCTGTTGCTAAAAAATTGATTAGCGAAGTTGAAGAAACACAACTTATGAAAAAAATTGATGTCAACTTTCTTTACAGTGATCAGATGATCGAATCTTTGCCTGCTGGCTGGGTGCAGGTCTAACATTTTTCAGTTCTGCGTGGGTCCGGGTTACCGCTTAAAAAAAAGGAGACAAGGCTGCTCCAATTCTGGCTGGTACTTTACTCATTTCTTTGGGTTTGGGCAAAAGTTTTTGGACCTACAGAAAACTATCTAGGACTATTTCTATACATAGGAAATAATAAATATTGTCACGTCAAAATCAATGATGAAATTCGCTGGCCAAATGAATGTCTGTCTGTCTTTCTTTATAATCAGTAATTTCAGTGTTTCAGAATCACCCCTGTCAAAACACTTTGCTCTTTTTTTGTATTGCATCGGCTCAGTGAGTTCCACCTTTCTAGCTGTTCCATGTCAGGGTCAGACAGAACTTTTAAACAATGGCAGAGTGCACATGGCCTCATGCCAAGAGGAAAGTGAATTGTTTGCCCCTTGCCGCAGAGTGGAAATGAGGCCGTATTGTTCTCCCAATATGAGTCTCTCCATATCTTTACAAACATTTTAACTCTTACACCTCTGGAAATTGGTTTTACATTTAGTCATATAATGAAAAACAGATAGTTTTTTCCCTTTCCCCTGTTGAAATAATTGTACCAGACCAAATTTAAATACATCTAAATACATTTTGAGCTGATAATTGATAATGAGCTTTTTCAAGGCTATTTGTAAGGCGGCGACTTGTGTCAGAACAAACTGTGCTTTGGTCAGGACACTGTATTAGGCAATGTGAACGGCTGACATAAACCCACAACAAACGCAGCCAGTTCCTAAACAGCATGTCCTCTCTGACCTCTGCTCTCACTTCAAGTTTCTGCAGCCTGGTTGTAGTTGTGTTTACATTTCTTTTAATGTACTTTATTGAGGAAAAACTGCAAAACCAATTTTACTGACGTGTAATTAAAGACAGAAAGAAAGCTTGCACTGATACATTAATGTTCACCATCAGATTATAGAAATTAGATACGTCACAGTATCTGCAGCTGGCTTACCTGATGGTTAGATTTAAATAATTGTGTTTCCATTATTTGCATCTGCTTTGTCTCTTCTCCTCAGTGACCTAGCAACATATTACACAGACTGCACCTCCAACCAGTGAAGCTCTGTCTGTGTATGCTTCATCAGAAACCTGAAAAATTCTTCACCATTGTACGCTTTGCATCTGAACAGTGCTCATTTAGGATTAGCTGTACTTTTTCAGGACACTGTGAATAAGACTTTTTTTTCCTTCTTCTTTTCTTAAAACTGCCTTTGTTACGTAACATATCCTGGAGTAACATAGCAGCCTCCGCAGCACCTTCACCATTTACGCTACAGTTATTGGTTTAAGAGTACCGTGAAGATGCAGAGACATTTTTTTGGTAGTATGAAAATGTCATTTCCCTTGTGATGTCTAATAATATATTCTATCTATGTGGATCATCTGGCTGCATTGGCAAGAAGTTCTTTTGGCTCTCACTGCAGTGATTGACGCCCACTCCTGATATAACATTTTCCATGCTGTGTACACAGGAACAGAAGATCTGCCAACGCTATGACCAGCTGATGGAAGCGTGGGAGAAGAAGGTGGAGCGAATGGAGAACAACCCCAGACGCAAAGCCAAGGAGAGCAGGACGAGGGAGTACTACGAAAGGCAGTTCCCTGAGATCCGTAAGCAGAGAGAGCAGCAGGAGCGCTTCCAGAGGTAAAAGTCTCAGCCTGTGTCTGCTCAACTTCTTGACGTTGTACCGTTACCGTGCTACAATATACATTTGGCTGTTTGCACTTAGTTTAGAAGCACGATGATACAGATTGCATTTTTACGTTACAGTCCTACTCCTCTATTGCATAAGGCATTTTGGTTTACACAGAAAAGGGCAGACTGTGTTTAAATGCTGGCTGAGGCGGCAAACAGATTATTATTTCGATATCGGTTAATCCGATTATAACTTTCTTAATGACTGATCAAAAAATTGTTTGTAAAATGTCAGATAATTGTGACATCTGGCACATCAATTTGACGAAACAGTTTTTTTTTTTTTCATTTGTGCTCAAGATCTTACTTGAGAAATTAATCTGTTTTAAGAAAAAATGTCGTTGATTAATATTCTGTTGATCAGTTAACAGAGAAATGTTTACAGCTCTACTGCAGACACTGGCCAGTGGAAGGAGATAAACTATATTCCAATCTACTGTTATGATTTTCTTCCCCAGCACTGTTTCTGGTTAATAATGTAACCAGCAGATGTGGGGGTGGATAAGACAAGATAAGACAAAACGAAAGTATAAAGCTGAGTTAGAGTTTATGCTTGTGTTTCATACAGGGGGTGCTGTTTTTGTTACATCACATTTCAGATTTCACATGACAGGACTGAAGTAAAGACACTGCAGTGAATTACCTGTTGTTAGAGGGGCGGTCATGAAAGATGGAGGGATTAATGGAAAGTCATTTTCACTTACAGGACAAGAACTGTAGCCATTTTTTAGCTGTCTGTTCAGCTATTACCTAAATGGTGGACACTAGGTGGTGTGTGGGGGTCTACTTTGGGCAGAGACACTTGTTGACTGTCTGGGTGCCTTTGGGAAAGTCGGGAGACAGGGTCAGAGTCCATTGTCTGGTTGTCTCTGCCGCTTGCACTCATTAAAATGTACATTGAAAGTAGGAGTTTGGATCTCAGCCCTGTTTACACAGACTGCTAGGAAGCAAACAAAAACTGGTCAGTAAGACTATTTCGTTAATTAATGATGGGAACAATGATTCAGTTTAACAAAACTTTTGAAGTTCCAAAAGTTGTTTTGTGTCACTTAAATTGACAATTTGACTCTGGTTTCGGTTGTAAAAGAAACACTTGTCAACAAAGCAAATCAACAAAGCATAGAAATTGATTTCCACTGAAAAGAATAGAACATAATTGGTTTTGTCTTTGCACAACTCACAAATTTACTGTGACATTTACAAATAAATGTCTGTGAACGTAACATTCATAATGCTGATTTTCTGTTTTCTGCAGAGTTGGACAAAGAGGAACCGGCCTGTCTGCAACAATTGCAAGAAGCGAGCATGAGATTTCCGAAATTATAGATGGCCTTTCTGAGCAGGAGGTGGGTAGCATCTGAATTGACTGTTAAGTATATTACATTGTAGATGGGAAACTACATACCAAGATGACAACAGTCTAAATGAAAAAGTTGCAAGTCGTGTTTCCTTCAAATTCTCAAGCTAAACTGATTCAAATTTGTCTTGAAAATAATGCGAGTAAGGTGTGTTTAAGTTACTAATTTGGAGCAAATACATGCATTCAACTGTGATGGAAACACTACAGTTTGTTTATGTATGAAGCAGAAATCTCTAGTACTTCACTTATTATACCATCCTTATGCAAATAATTTACACAAGTCACTAAGGAGGTAGATTTCCAAAAGCAGAAAACTTTGACTAACTTTCTCTGTGCATGTACATGTACAGAACAACGAGAAACAGATGAGACAGCTGTCAGTCATCCCTCCCATGATGTACGACTCCGAGCAGAGGCGAGTGAAGTTCATCAACATGAACGGCCTGATGGATGACCCGATGAAGGTGTACAAAGCCCGGCAGTTCATGAATGTCTGGACCGAGCATGAAAAGGAGATCTTTAAGGAGAAGTGAGTTGTTTTTGTTTTGTTGTTGACACAAGATGCTTGGATCACAGTTTGTCCCTCTAAGTTTGTCTTGTAGTAGTGTTCAGTTTTGTTTATATTTTATCGTTTGCCTTGGCACATGAGTAACAACTGGCGTCTCTTTCAAGGTTTGTCCAGCACCCCAAGAACTTTGGCCTGATTGCCTCCTATCTGGAGAGAAAGGTAAACTGCGGCTTGTATTTTTAAATATGCACATTTTTGTAACAAATATGTTTAAAAGATCATTTAAATCAAAAATCAGTCATATTTGGCTGTTTTCATAAAGACAGTCTCTCCCAAATTCAAAACATGAGAACTGAGTGGAGCTTTGTACTGAAGGGCTAGCTTAGCTAATGTTAGCTTGGTTGTCACATGAAAGTTATTGCGTGTGCGCGTTGTTGTTTGTATGTACCTTGTTTAAAAAAAAAATGTCCTGAAGGTAACGATAGCTAAGTGTGACAAAGAAACTCTGTGAATTCATTTGCTTGGTAATGTTTTTTGAATTTTGCCTGTTTTACACAGCTTTTTTTCAAGGCTGGAATGGGCCTTAGACGAGCCTCACAATTAAGTGTAAAAGTTACAAAGACTTGTTGGTGTAGGCTAGCCTCCCGCCCCGCAGCAGCAGAGAAGCTAATAGCACCCTTGCCACTGCTTCCAGGTTCAGGTTGGGTAGCGACGGGTTTGAGAAAGGTAGAATTTTTTTGGCCTGGTTTTCTCTTTAGCTTTGCCGTTGGTTCATCTTTGGTTTTGGGGAGCTTTTTATTTTATGGAAAGTACCAACTCTGTCCTTATCTCAGGTTATTGTCAATCAATCTGGCCCCACTTCTTTGCTCTGTATGTTGGTGTGTGAAACCGAGCCCTCGCTAGGCACAAAAGAGCGGAGCAGAGTCGATGCTCTGGACAGCAGAAGGCAACAAAGATGCTCATGCTCCGCTGAAATAAAACAAGTGCTCAGATAAATTATGTAAATTCCATAAAGTACAATATTTTGTGCTTTTCTTTTGGGGGGAGTGGGAAGGTGTATTTAGGGGGGCGGGCTTTACCTCCAAAAACTCAACTAGCACCCAGCAGCTAACTGTTCATTGACCATGGAGGTCAGGAGCTCAAGAGCAATGCCTGCTGGTACATGTAGGCAGTACACTGCAGGAGAGCTGGCCTTTCTGACTCTGTGTATTACACACAGGAATTCATTATTTCAGTGACTACATTTCCCATCAGCACTGGTTTAAGATGTACAGAAGATGTAGAAAAATATTCCGTTAAAAGTTTTTTTGTGTTTTTTCTTCTGTAATCACTACATCGTGAAATTTGATCTTTAGATCTCAGTGTTGTTACTGACTCCTACAGACTGTAATAAAAGTTACAGCAGTGATTATTCAAACATTGATGTTACTGTAGAACATGTTATTCTGGTCTGTTGTGTAGAGCTTACTGTTTTGTTAACTTTTGTTACATAAATATTAAAAACTGCAGTCTGTGAGTCTACAAGTTCCTTCATATTTTGACTGTATACATATCATAACATAACGTATCAACAACAGCTGCTCACGCTAACATGTTACTTGTCTCAGTGTGTTGCTGACTGCGTCCTTTACTACTACTTGACCAAGAAAAACCACAACTACAAGACGCTGGTGAGGCGAAATTATGGAAGACGGAGAGGAAGGAACCAGGTAAGCCTGAGACCTTTAATATGTCTTTACAGTTTGTTCCTCCCCTGGGTAAAAAGACACTGATTATTTCTTTTCTGTCTTCTGAGGATTTCCAGTAACAATGTTTATGTTCGTGCTTATGTTGAGATTAAGTGCGAATCAAGAGAGCAGTACTTTTAAGACTGTGTCCTACATCTCAGATCTGATCAAACTTTTATAAAGACGCACAAGTATTTACATTCAGTTTGCAGTGGAAACAACCGTGTGTCTTGTTTGTGAGGTGTGTTCGTCTCACAGGCTGAGTTTGCTGTGTTGGGTTTGTCTGACTCGTTTGCCACACCTGTTTCATGTCGCCTCACCTCACTGACAGTTTGGTGCTTGTTAGACTGTATTCAGACCACATCAGGCGCTGCAGTGATGAGTAGGGATGGGCATTTCAAGCCAAAATAGTTGTTGATAGTCACTGGAAACTATTCAGCCATTATTTGATCGTTTAAAAGTTATGACGCGTGTCTAGTGATTAACTTAAGAGTCCCAACTGAGATTGTTTGGAATGCTACAATACTGGATGATACAATGCAGGTGTGATTGTTAGCATGATTGGCAACAGCAGCGCGACTTGGGGTGGGTATCTGCAAAAGTCGATTCTTTTTGCTGCAGGCCTGCTGTGCCTTTTTTCCCCCTGTGGCACGATTGATGGGTCAGAGCGAGTGAAAGAGGAAGCAGAGTAAGCGCCCTCAAACTTTTCATGAATTATGTGATATGGCTACAGTCTGACTGGCTCGTTTGTTAGTTCTTTTTCTTTGTCAGATACGTCAGCATTCTCTGTAAAAGATAAATAAGTACTGCAAGAGATGCAGTTAAATTAAGTTGAACAGGGCATCATACAAACTCTTGTGTGGACACATTCATGGTGGAACAGTATGTTCAGAATGATGAAAATGGACATTGTTGCTCCGAATAAATTATCATTTGGCAAAGTTCTTCGCATAATGAAAGTAGGAACAAGTCATCCCATATACAGCTGAGTTAGTGTTGTCCTGAAATGGCAACTGTATAAAGGATAATGCAACATTGTCTATTTAATCTGTAGAACCTGTTGAAATGGTTATGTAATAACTGAATCTATCAAAAATGTTGTTTTCTGCTGTGGATGTGGTAAATTAATCGGCTGTTGCAGAATTGTTTTGAAGTATTTTTTTTTTCCACAAAAAAAGCCTAACATTCATTGATTGCAACTTCTCAAGTCAAAACATAGACATAAACATTTAGAACAAAGGGAGAAATGTGTAATACTACAACAAATGTAAGAGCAAAATAAGAGCTTAAGCAATGTCACTGAAGAGTTTCACAAAAATCAAAAAACACATAATGCTTAGAAGTCAATAAATCCGTAATTTTCTAATAATTTAAAGAATACTAATTCATTTTGACTCATGAATGTCTGTTTCTGTCTGCTTTATCTGCTGCATGTGGCTCCGCGTTTACTTGTTGCAGTATCAAGCAGAAATACAAACTGGAGTAACCTCTTTCTAAAGCCTTAACACACAATCACTGTCAAAGCTGGAATGTGAACTCTGTAGATGCCAAAGTAAAAACTACAAAGGGTAAATATGGTGATATGTTGTTTTACACAGAGTGTTGTTCAGGGCTTTATGTAATTGTGTTCTAACACTGTAAACAGAACAACAAGATGCATCGTCTCACGGTCCTGTGCTGGGTGGCATTAAGCATTAGTTACACTCATCCTAAAGACGTTTTCTCCTCACTGGGCTTTTCCCTCCTTCACTGATGCCACAGCACAGGACATTCTGTCTCTGTGAATACAGTGAGTTGATTGTAAACTGTTTCTTTACATACGAGGAGTTGGAGGGTGCGAGGGTTCATGAATACATCTTCAACGCAAAGCTGGTTCTTCTCACTTTCCTAAGTGACTGATACAATATCTTCATGGTTGTTTCACCTCTTGTAAGCTTTTTAGTTTTTGTTCCGTAGTAAAGACTAACCGAGAGTTTAAAGAGGACTTTCTTTGATGCAGAGAATGAACATTTCTTTCTGTTTGAAAGCTTTTGAGCCCCTGACAGTTGATAGAAGTAATGCTCGCTCTGTATTGTTCGTACATTTACACAGATTTAGTGAGACTGAAAGAGACCAAAGCTTTTTCATGAGTCATCACTTTTATGGATGTTTCTCACGACTGATCCCTGATGTTTAAATGAAAGTTTAAACTTAATCCAGTCGATGGATTTTGAAGTAAGAAAGCTCTCAGAAAATAGTCAAAATTTAGCACAATGTAATCTGACGATGTCCTTAAAAATATTTCGTGTGATGAGCGCCATTTTAAACTGTTAATCACATTCTTCACTTACCAAACAGAGTAATCGAATAAATGCTGCTGAAATAAATTATGTGGCCCTTTGCATCAGTATTTTAAAAGGCCTGGAATTTAAAATTTGAAAATAAAATAATAAGTTTATCAAATATGATTTTTTGGTGCTTATGAGCGAGGGTAGCAACGTTTAATTGATTAGTCAGCTAATGCACATCCTTCGTCACTTTGATTTAAAAGACGTCTTGAGATTCAGGGTCAGTTGCTTTTATGGCTCCAGCGCTTCTTCCAAACTATCTGGAGGATTCTGAGAATGTGGTGCCATTTGGAGCTTTGCACATCAGGATGTTGTGGATTTCCAAGCCACTGGTGTGACTTAACAGTTCGAGTGCGCAGAGTTAGTCATTAGAGGGGGAAGGAAGAGGACAGAGTGAGCAAAAGCAAGAGCAGTGGAATGTAGGGCGAGTGAGTGAAACTGAGTGAAAAAACCCTCAGTGAGACAGAGTCAGCGCTGGCAGCTTATCCGCTGAGTGTGTGCTGTTTTTTTTTTTTCACTTTCCATTTCCTCTTTCTTCTGTACCTCTGAGAGAGTAAGAGAGATAAAGAAATTCACCCCTCTCTGAAATAGCTGAGTTGGTACAACCCAGCCATCTGACAGGCCCAGAAAACTCACTGTGCTGCTGTGAGTGCCAATCAAAGAGGAGTGCTCAGCAGGGATTACCTTGAGTGACCCTGCATAGATTAGTGCGTGCATGTGAGATGGACAATTCTTTGGGCGGCTTAAGCGGCCTGATGACACGCTTTCCCGGAATATGTGCGGCGTTGCCGTGGCCCGGCAGCCCTTCTAAGGAGCTCTGGTATGGTGCTGTCCTGCCCCTCTACTGCTACCGTTTTCACCGCTATGGAAGTACTGGAGGGTAAACTCACATTTGCAACACCAGAAAGCTGTGGCTCACAGCAGAGCAAAAGGGTTTTTATGACCAGCAAATGAGCTTGCAGGTATGTCGCTAGTTTTTGAGCCATAGTTTCTGCTCGGTAGTTAATACCACACTTGCTTAGTTTATTTGCGTGCCTTGTACTGTCTTGTTTTTTTTTCCGACATATTTTCTATTGCTCTGTTGCTTGGGTGGTTCGCTTCTTAGCCTACATATTTACTTGAGGCTTGTAGGCAGTCAAACTCAGCTATTTAGGGAAGTTTTTCTAGGACATGTGTGGACATGGTTTTAATTTGTCTGTCAAGCCAAGTCTCTTTTGAAAGCACGTACATATGTTTTTATGCCGTGGAAGAGAAAATGTTGTCAAGATGAAATGTAGGATTTATTTTTTTGTGTCATATTTTATAGTGCAGAGAATATTAGACTGTAGATTGACGGCTTAACAGCATTTTTTGAGCAAATGTGCTTTAAGCATTGAAGTATGTGTCACCTGGGGCCGGTGCACTGTAGCTGTGTTTCTGTTCAAACTGAATATTCTGACCTGAGCTTGAGCGCACACTCACACACAAAGAGAAAAACAATCAATTTGACACTCACAGCACACACTCTTGTGGAATCCTACACAGGCTGCACCCCCATCTACGTCTGCAAACACTCCATTGGTTGTTTTCAAAAGTGGAACGTGGGCTTTGGCTACGTAGTCGTATATGAGTGTCGTTGTAATAGACTGTTTCTATGCTGGTCCAGGTACAACTCAGTGTCACCCTACAGTTGGTAAATGTTTATTTTTATTGTGTAATATTTTATCTATTTATAGGAAATGAAGGTGCAGTGACTCAGTAAATGTTATTTAGGACTTTATGGGGTAACTTTTAACAATAATTTTTGCGACCTTGCAGTGTTTCACTGTAAAATAAATATTTTATTGATCTAGTTTGATGGATGATTTCACAGCAAAGGATTGTGGTAATGTGGTAGTTGTTTGTGAACCCAGGTTGTAACACTGACCTTTGTTAAACAATAATCAACTCAGATTTAGAAAAGTTTGCATTTTTATTATTAATTGCTTTTCCTGCCATTATTAATGATTACTAAAAACTGAACTTTTTTTTTACAGCTTCAGAAGGAGGCATGCCAGGAAAAGTTGAGAATTCTCTGGATTAAATGTTGTTTCTCTCTCTGGTCTGCACCACAAATAATAGTTGATTTAACATCATTCATATTTTTTTTCCATAATTCAATTAAATTACATATTGACATTAGTTTTTAATGAAATATAATGTTCTCCAAGTCAGATGTTGTTTTTAATTAAAGATAATCTGTTCTAAACCATTGAGAAACACAACTAAGATATTGTGCAGACCATTTTTTTGTAATGTGTAATGTTCATAATGCACAGAGCAAAGTGCCACAAATTGCAGAGGCATTTAAAAACATCTTTGGTGTTGAAGAAAGTGATTATCAGTTTCAAATGACTCCAGTAATGTTGTCTGTATGTTTTGGGGGCAGTGTTTAACCAGAGAGATTACAGGTCCAGTGTGTTGGATTTAGTGGCATCTAGCAGTGAAGCTGCAGACTGACTGAATATCTCTACGCTCAGCCTCCCCTTCCAAGCATGCAGTAAAATCTATGGTTCAGTAAAAATTGCGTAAAATGCAGATGGCCCTCTTTAAAAACATAGTTCGGTTTAGTCCGTTTTGAAATACTCCAGAAACATGGCAGTGTAACATTGCGATCTCTGTGGAAGAGACCCTGCTCCCCCCTGTAGATATAAAAGGCTCATTCCAATGATTCTTGTTGTCAGGTGATTATAGTGAGTAAGTCATTAGTCTTTGAGAGCCATGAAGGCTCAAAGTGCAGGAGTCTATCTGCTGTTTCTGTAGTGTGAGGCGGCTTGTTGTACGAGTACATGCCCTGACATAACACTAGTTTGTCACAGGTCTTAC
Source organism: Naso annulatus (assembly GCA_029783625.1). NCBI lineage: Eukaryota > Metazoa > Chordata > Actinopteri > Acanthuriformes > Acanthuridae > Naso > Naso annulatus. Next base: position 3,032,803 of record JAPZDX010000006.1, on the reverse strand, counting down.
TCCCAATCCAATTCAAGCAGGGAATTGATCCAATTCAAGCAGGGAGGCATCGGGTACCTGCTTGAATTGATCCAATTCAAGCAGGGAGGCATCGGGTACCATTTTTATAGTCTTTGGAATGACTGAGCTGGGGATCGAACCCCGACCACCCATTCTTAGGGTGGACACTCTAACAACAAGGCCACGGAGCTGGGGGTAGTGTGATCATACAATAATGAAAACCATGTTAATGAATGTTATAATTGATTTCTGCCGTATCCTATAAATATATTCCCCTAAATCCTAAACGGTGGACCTACACTGTACAATATCCTTGAGTTTGAGAAAGGTGCTTTTTAAAAGTTCAGTCTATTATTATTATTACCTGCTATATATTGGGCTCAATGTTGTTTAGTTTTTTAATTAATTAATTAATTAATTAATTAATTAATTAATTTTGTTGGTACTGTTAGTATAGTTTCATGGTCTTGATTTAGACTAAAATATCAGGGATATTAGTCACTATTAGGAACATGCCTCTCGTCATTTTTACATTTTGAATTTACGTTGCTGAGCTTTAAATGGGCATGATATATTTAGAACACTGAAAAAAACATTTATCAACAAATGAAAAAACAAATCTGCTAATCCCGCTCATTAGCAACGTCAGGAGAAGTGTTAGTGTGTGAGAGGGGGTCAGCGAAGGAATTGTGCACATTTTCAGACAGAGGTCTGTGAAGTTTGATGTCATTTGATGTACAAACACACCTGTGCTACAGGTCATATTTTTCTGCCGAGCAATTTCACACAACAAATCAATCAGAAAAGCCTTACACTGACAGAGGTTGGAACATGTTTTTGTGGTAAAACGCCAGAATCTAAGATAAACAAAATACCAGCTTCTAGAAAGGAAAGTATGAATAAAGTGCAGTTGTCACTCCAGCATTTTACATCTTAAAAAATTTGGCATGAGGCTCATTTTGGTGGGTTTGTTTTAGATATTTTTAATGTTTTATCTGTGATCATGTCAATGAGATAATATTTCTGCTCAGATTGGCAAAGTAATGCTTCCTCTCACAAATGTATGGTAGCTGCTGTATTTATACCGCATCATAGACAAAATACAAGGTGGGCAAGTATGATTTGCCCTTGGAAATCTCTGTTCTTAGTGGATCAAAGGCAGTATGTTCCTTGAGAGCCCCTTTGTTAATTTCTGAACAGTAAAATTGATCAGTTTTCCTTTTTTTTCTTTTTAGCAGTCAAGCAAATAAAATTGGTTTGTAGCACCAATAGTGAGCCATTTTCCCTGCAGAGCTCCAGTAACCATGGTAACCATGGCTAATGCTTGATACTTCTTATCTCTCTAGAAACACACATTTCCTAGTAAATGTATCACCGGATGATGGTAATAACTGTAATGAATTGCAATGATAGACATGATGCATTGAAATAATTTAGTAGATTTTCATTTCCCACTCGTGCAGTGCATTTGCTTGAAGTGAGATTGAGAGATATCCTCTGCTGGGCTAACGTCTGCGGTAGGAAGGGGAAGATTGGCTTGTGGCTCTGTCATTTCCTAAATCAAACAGCACATGTGAATCAGCAAAAGAGGGGAGAAATTAAAACTCTCAAAATATTCAAGCCAGGTCAGGAAAGAGCTTCATTTAAAAACACTGAAGAACCACAGAACCACAGAGCCTCATTGACTTTGGAGAACATCTGTGTAGAGGCTCTTTACACAGTGTTGGTGAAGAGGCAGGAATGCCACGGCTCTCTGACCACTTCCAAAGCAAACACAAGCGCTCCCTGACCCAATCGGACTGAAGGACATGTATGAGGAGAATAACTCTGGCTTAAAACAGCCTGGTCTCATCTGCAAAAAGGTCTCTGTATTGTTAAGTGCCAAAAACATGGTTTGCAGGCTACTGCAGGCGGGAAACAAGTTTAGCCCAAAAATTTAAATACAAAGTTTGACGTGGTCCTCTGTGTTACATCAAGCTGCACTCTGAGCTCTGAATCTAAAGGGCTCAATGCAAACAGTGCAGCCGCATCACTGAACTGTATTGGACAGCAACATGCCTTTATTTTGCAATGAATGTGCCCATGCAACTTCAGAAAGCAATATTCTAAATACGGATCAACACACTTTTGTAATACTGTAGGTAGCTCAGTCATATTCTGGTCAGAAATTCTGGTTAGGTCTTTGATCTGCAGCCAAAAGGAGCTCGTAAAAAACAGCCTGGACAAATGAGTAGCTAACAACAATGACATTAAATCTCGAATCAGCCTCTTCTATGTTTTTGACTGAGGGACATGAATGGAAGGATGTGAACTGATATGGGGTTCAGTTAAGATGGCAACAAACACAGTTTACTTTCAAATACCGTGGATTTGATTTTGTTAGTCATGTCACTCCACTGTTAGACGCCAAAAATTCCCCTAATTATTGTTTGTCTCTGGTTAGACTTGGCAAGCGCTGCCACTAATTCTAATGGTGTACTGCCCGTCTTTGTGGACTTGTCAAGGACTTTTGTGTCAGACGTTACTGTATGATTCGGCAACCAGACTCCTTGTGTTCAGAACCATGTCGGTTTAAATCAGACAGACGGCTTCAATCCTGTCTGTTCTGTTTTTTTCAGTAAGTTGTATCCCTGTCTTGCCTGTCTTTGCCTCAGTGTGTATCTTTTGCCTGTACCATTGAGTGAAGCACATTCCTTGGCCCCATCTGGTACCAGCATGGGATGTTTGGCTTGGCATAGCCAGACATGTTCCAGCACAGCGCTCTCATGGAACAGGCAGGAGGAAGCAGTCTGTGGTTACTGCGCCAGCAGTGATGATAAAGAATGTTGCTCTGTCCTCAATCTCTCTTGAATCTGGTCTGAAAAATCACTCTTGAATGATATTTTCATTCTACTCTATCTGAACTTTTTTATTAACGTTTTTATTTGAAACTTTGAATTATCTTATTTTCTGCAGTAGAATTCATTTTTCTATCAGTCACCAATGACTGTCATGGTCTGTCCATTATCTTTTTTTCTTTTTCTTTTTCTTTTTTTCCTTTTCAGATATTTTTTGGCCTTTTTGTGCCATTATTGACAGGACAGGTGAAAGATTGGACAGGAAATGGGAGAGAGAGAGAGGGGATGACATGCAGCAAAGGGCCACAGGGTGGATTTGAACCTGGGGCACTGCAGCAAGGACACATCGTCCGTACATGGGGCGCCCGCTTTACTAACTGAGCTACCAGGGTGCCCCCCTCAATTATCTTTTTGAAGGATCTGTCAAGACAAATGAGGCAAGAGAAGTTGCCACACCCCAGATTTCTTCACATTGTAACATTGCAAACAGTATCTGCAGTGATGTTTGTTGTGTCTTGGTTTTTTTTTTTTTTTGGAGAGGCTGGATATTGCGATGTTCAACTAAATATTGCATACCATTAAACATATTTGCGCAGGCTTTTCATCTTTGAATTTTAGCCTGTAGCTGAACTGGTAGTCTTTATATTTGTTGTGTTGTTCGCTTTGAGGAAATTGTGCAGTTTTAGAGCGTATGTCCTACGATCAGTGGCGACACACACTCCTCCCATTCATCTAACATTCGCTGTCTTCTCTTAAGCTAATTTTTTTTGTCGAGTATTGGTCTGACTGATGGTCCTCTGGGCTCACAAGGACAGTGGCAGTGCCATATGATCAGATTGTCTGTTGCTTAACCCTCTGAAGGCCTTAGCCCATTTTTGGTCATTCTCAATTTTTTGCTGTTGTTGTTTTTTTTTTTAAACCTTGGGGCATGATGTTAAAAACAGTGGAGTTTTTTGGGTCAATTTACAAAATTTTTACACATGTGATATTATAGGTCTGTTGTCATCTCGAGTGCAGTTTACCCACATTCATAGTCGTAGGACCAGAAATGGCCTCATTGAAACCCATTAAATGCATATTTTTATCCTGTAATTATCACAGCAAAAAATAATGCTCTGAGTTACACAGGGATGTGAACCACACCACAGGGACCTGAAATCGTGATTTTTACATTTGACCAACAGATGAACCCATTTTCTCAGTTTTCAATCTTTGTGCCAAATGCATGCTACTCTCCTTTTTCCACTAGGGGCAAAAATCCTGCTATATGAGTGCCAAAGGGCAAATGTGTTGAGCCTTGTTGTGTTCACTGCATACCTTGAGATGTCTAAAGGTGGTGTATGTGTGTGTTAAGTGAAATTATTTTGTGTGTGTGTGTGTATCTGTAGCCTGTAAGCGTAACACTCTTTGAATTTGAATCCCATTACTATGCAGAAAAAAACATGCATTTTTTTTTTTTAAAAAACAGCTTTGATATTGTAGGTTTGCCTTCAAAATTTGTCATATCTAGGGTTTTTAGCTGAGTGAGCCATTTTTCATTTTTCCACTGTGAGCCAAATTTCATATAGGTATTGTATAATCATTTTGTTGGCTATTTATGGGAATTTTAGCTATAGTTTTACATTTTGGAGCCTTTCCATGCAGTTTTGCATTTACATTCAACCAACAAAGGTCTCTGTGTGTTGGTATCGTTATTCAAGACTGGTGTATGTACATGTGCATGGTGACAGCAAGATGTGTGTGTGTGGGGTGGTTGTGAGATTATTGCCAAAAAGTCACAAAAGATTGCTTCACGTTTTCATGTTTTGCTTTGTTTTTTTTCCATTTAAAAAAAGAAGAAGAAATCTGTCAAAAATTGGGATATAGAGGGTTAAATTTTTGAAAATATATATTTTTTATTTTTATGGTGAATACAGATTAAATGTTTTTTTTTTTTAATGTGGAAAAATATATTACTATATGACATATTTATAACAGTTTAAAGTATTGACCATTTTTGGTCTCCTTATGACCAAAATCATGAAAAAAAAAAAAAAATCTGATGTTGCATAAAAAATAATAAGTTCATAAAATCATTGTTGTTGTTAGTCGTCAACATATATCAGACTGTGTTGACAAAAAAATATAAATAAAAATCCAGTTTTCATTTTATTATGCTGGAGATATTTTGTAGTGTTTTTTAACCCCCATAAATTTCCACTCTCTGGTTCTTCCACAAGTGGTAATTAAAGGGTTAATTATAAAATGAGTGAATATTTGGTATTTCTAATTAATACTGAAGTTGATTAAAAGATTTAAAAAAAAAAAGGAAAATTTCATTAATATATGACATATTTATATCAGGTGAAAGCAGTGACTGTCTTTGAATGCCCTTAAGACCTTAAATGGTGTGTTTTTATTAAGGCTTACAGAGGGTTTACTAGCATATAGAAAGCAGTGTGTCAGTAGCATTAAGTGCACAAAAAATACGGGGGGGTGTCGTTAAAGATATGAGGAAGGTGTAAAGCTTTGGCAAAAGTATGTGGAAAATTCTGTGTCTTGGCGAAGCAGTTTAACACTCATGTAGGATTACAATATGGCCCTTTTAGAAATAAAACTCTAATGAATGTCTGTGGTGGAGGTTTGAATGATGTTTGAAATGTAGTTCAGGGAAGGTTTTTAACATATGAATTAAAAATGATTGATATCACCCCTTGTATTTTGTCTTTAGCAAATAACACGTCCCTCACAAGAAGAAAAGTCAGAAGACAAAAACGAAGAGGACAAATCTGAGAAGTCCGAGAAAAAAGAGGACGAGGAAAAGAAGGACGAGGAAGAGAAAGATGAGAAGGAGGATTCTAGGTGAGTCGTAAATGGCTGTTTGTCCTGGTCTGACTCTAGTCTGTTCGTCTTGAATCCATTGATTGTGATAAAGGGGGAACATGTGTTAGTTAAATGCACTACTCTAAATTTCTCCGTGCTGAGTTGATTCACTGTCTTTGTCTGTTGTCCTTGCTACAATGTTTTTATTTATATGTATTTTCTTAAAATGCTGACAAGTATTTGAAGGTCAAGTAGTCAAAATTTTACCCTAAATGATCTAATTACCTGGTACATTTACAGGTGTGTACGTCAACATATATGTCAATACTCTTCCATCTCACAAAAAAGAGATAAGTGCGGAGCTTGAGCTGTTACTGAAGCAAGACCAAACCTGATCACACTGAAAAGGAATGAACACAGAAGTGATAGTAAAGGATTCACAAAGCTGGAAATTAGTCATTTGAGTAATATCACACAAGAGGGGGTGATGTTTTACTGTAATATTGTCACAGCTGTGGTTTGGTTGTAGGCACGAGGCCGACTGCCGAAGACAATCACAGCCGTGACAGTAATACAGTACAACATCAAAACCTCGAGTGTGATATTGCTTTTATACAACAGTTCAACAGTTTTAATAGCAATGCTGAGTAAGAAAATGTTGAAGAAGGGTGACAAAATAGATTAATCAATTAATTTATTTGGCTCTGCCAACAAAAACACTCACTGTTGCCTTGGCAATGCAGCACACACAGGCTGCCGCTGCGCCAGGCACTCATGGCAGGCGCTACGCCACTTTCTATCAGTATACAAATTGATCTGTACGTTGCCGCTGATTGTGCAGCCAGTGAAATAAGTGTCAGGTGAAAACATAGTTGACTGTCGCTTGACAGGCACAGCCGATTCTGAGGATTGATCTGACAGTATGTGACTCCATCTTTTCCTGCTGTCCATGGATGGCTTCCAGGAACTTTTCAATGAGCTCTCAGACCTGCAAGACAAACGTTGTTTTTTAAGGGTGCGACTATCATTAG
>JAPZDX010000006.1:2987352-2998269 GCA_029783625.1 Naso annulatus | reverse complement strand
TAATGCAAATTATTAGTATCGATACAATCGAATTTTGCTTTGGAAAAAGGTTTTAGATCGTTACAAGCCGCATTACAAGGACGTAGGAATATAAATTGATGCATCGATACAATGGATGTATCGTTACACCCCTCGTAGCTGTGTGTCTGTTGACAGTAGACTTCAGATGCATTTGACAGACTTGAAGTTGTCTTTTAACTGAACCCTTTTAGAAAATAGGTTTGATATCTTTTTATTTTCTTCTTCAGGCCACATTCAGCAGCAGTGACAGCAGCGGCCCAGACTAGCTCTCGCTATAGCACTGCAGCCGATGCACTGGCTGCCCTCGTCGACGCTGCAGCTTCTGCCCCCCAGATGGACGTGGCCAAGGTGAAGGAGAGCAAACATGAACGGGATGATGACCTGTCTGCTCGACGAGCAGCCAACCTGTCCGAACAGCAGCAGCAGCAGCAGCAGGAGGCAGAAAGGCGATCCATGCAGTCACCTTATGGTGCCATGTCTCTGCCAGGGGGTAAGCCCCATTCAGCTTACTCTGAGGGCCCTGGCGTCGGGGTTAAGGATAAGGGCCCTCAAACCTCAAAGTCCCGCATCGAAGAGGAGCTTCGGACTCGTGGCAAGACGACTATCACAGCCGCTAACTTCATTGATGTCATCATCACGCGGCAGATAGCCTCAGACAAAGACTCACGAGAGCGAGGCTCTCAGAGCTCTGACTCCTCTAGCAGCTGTGAGTGTGCTGGATTCATAGGGATAGCTGATGTTATTCAAACTGCACTTAAGTGCAGTGCGACACAGGGACATCATCCGTTAGCAATGCTGACTTTCGTAACCGCTTAATCATTTTTTTAGAGTAAGCTACGATCAAACCCTGTGATATCCTTAGCTAAGCATAAATAGTAACTCTTTGTCCGTACTTGTTCTGCAGTGTCTTCCAGTCGATACGACAACACCGGTGGAGGAGCCATTGAGGTGATAAGTCCTGCTAGTTCCCCAGTCCAATCCCAACAGGACAAACCAGAAGAAGGGCAACAACAGGCAGCAGGTATGAACACAACGATGCAGTTTGAACATACCTTGTAGAATTAAGCAAAGTAAGTGTATTATGTTTGTGTATTAAAAAAATGTTGTAAAGAATTCGTGATCACAGTCATAGACTATGTGTTACAGATTTCTCTGTGGATGCTAAATTTAGCTGCGAGTCAAGTGGAGTAAACATACTATAGCTTGAATGACTTAACCCACTGACCTTGTCATTTGAGACTTCATTCCTCTGCACCAGTCTCGTCACGAGACTCCACTCGTAGTTATTCCTGTCACCTGCAAACATATGTAGATGAGCTGCTGTTGGCACACAGCTCTGTATATAAATATTTAGTGTACAGTTTGGCATATTGCTCCTGTCTGAGCTTATCTCTCCACCTCACCAACTCTTTCTCTAAAACAATGGCACTCTGTTCTTGGTCCATCTTTACCAGCTGGCATACGGGCCTATGACATGAGTCGGTACCGGCCTTCAGGGGAGCCCCCACAGCCTAGTCCCCAGCAGCCCCCCTCCTCCCAGGCTGACAGCTACTCCCAGGTCCCCAAGACTCACCGGGTCATGACTTTGGCAGACCATATTTCGGTATGAATCCAATAAAGTATTGTGGCACAAACCAGATTTACTGCATACATCAGCTCATCATATCTAACTAACCTGTTTTTTTCTGTCACTTCCTGTCATGCAGCATATCATAACCCAGGACTTCGCCCGCAATCAGGACCCTCCTCCGGTCTCCTCCTCAGCTTCGGCCACATTCCAGGGCGTGGTGCCACCTGTGTCCTCTTCAGGTCGAGCCAAGGTGCCCAGCCGCTACAGTCCGGAGAGTCAAGTCCAGGCCCCACACCACCAGAGACCCTCCAGCAGGGTTTCCCCAGAGAATGTCCCTGACAAGCCCAGAGCCAGGTACATGACCCAGCCACTGAACTTTGAAATAATCAGAGTAGGCGGGATTAATTGCTCATCATCTGTCCAACATTTCTCTCTCTCTCTGCTCTCCGTCCAGGCCTGGTAAATCTCCAGAGCGAGGTGGCAGGCAGATGGAAAACTATGAACCCATCTCACCACCACAGAGCTACCAAGGTATGGACAAACAAGACGCTGGCGGGCCTCCAGCCCAGAGGAGAGAGGCTGAGGCTGAGATAAGGTATGAGATCTCCACAGTTTGAATGCATCATACTTTGAAGTTTTTAGAAGTATAAAAAATATAGTAGCTGACATACTTTTAACCTTAATTACAATAGTATTTGATTACAATAATATGTAAACAGGAGAGAGATGGGAGAGGATTTTTCTTTGTGAAACTTATAGAGATGCACCGATCCACTTTTTTTCAGTTCCAATCTGATACATATGTGCCAATGCGATCCTGATTCCGTTATATATAGTTATTATAGGCCCTAAGTATTATTATTACTACTAACCCTGTATTATTGTGATATGATAACTTTCAATATTCTATGGCCTAGCTAAGGTTAAACCCTTTTTAAAACAAAACTAATGCGTGCAAAGGATTTGAATGCCATAGAACTTTTTTATTTTGAGGAAAAGAACAGAAATAGAGGAATGAATAAGAATTCTTTTAAAACTTCAGCTGGATCAGACTCATTGTCACCCATACCCGATCTAGCTATTAAGTCATATTGGATCGGATTGGCTCCATCTCCACTTGTATATGTGTGTTGAAATATACAGTAGTTTGTCATTATTGCTGCAAATGTGAACATGAATTAACCAGTATTTCCACACTTGATCTACACATTGCTAAAGTTAGTTTCCTGTTAACTTCCTGACATTTGATGCTTGACTTTATTAAACTATAAATCAATTTCTGGTACGATGCCAGCAGGCAGAGTGCTGACAGGGGTGTCAGCAGTCGTTTGACATCCCAGTGGAGTTGAAAGTGCTCAATGCCAAGACTCATAACCCAGTTACACCTTTGCTTTTTTAACTTTTTGCCCTTTGCTTGGTTCAAGGAGTGACTCACGGTCCCCGGGCAGTGGCAGCTATCTGCCTTCCTTCTTTACCAAATTGGAAAACACCTCGCTGATGGTGAAGTCCAAGAAGCAGGAGATCTTCCGTAAGTTGAACTCCAACTCTGGTGTTGGGGATTCTGATGTTGGTAAGTGGGTCTTCTCTTATTCTCTTCCTTCCAACTGACATGCATGCGTCACATCATGGAACAAACCCTGCCAATGTGTTCATGCCAGAGATTTCTGTTTAATCAATTCCCACTAATTTTTTCTGGTGATTATTAAGCATGCGATAGAACTGGAACAACTTGACTCACTAACAATTTTTAACAATTTTTTGTCAGACGTTTAGTTTTATTCAACAGCTAATAAATATCTTGCAGGAAATGCGCAACCAGGCACAGAGATTTTCAACTTGCCTGCTGTCACCAGCTCCAGTAAGTCACAGTTCTGGCTCAGACACTTCATAGTTCAGTGTAGCTGATGTCTCCTTACTTACTGTGTCTTGTTGTGTTCTTGATTTGTAGGCAGCATCAACCCCAGGAATCACTCTTTCAGTGACCCAGCCAGTAACCTGGGACTGGAGGACATCATCCGCAAAGCCTTGATGGGCAACCTGGAGGAGAGACAGGAAGATCACCAGGGTGTAGCAGGGGGTCAGTGTGCCATGAACAGCACACCTGGCACGGGCAGCGATGCTCGCCAAGAGGCCACCCCATCACCCAGTATGGGTAGGCACATACATTCCCAAAATGACACGTTCAAAAGGGTTGATATCTTTATCTTTAACTTGTTTCTGATCTACAAAATCCTCCTTTTTTTTAAATCTACAGGGAAGCAGAAGCAGGGCAAAAACAACAACCGTAAATCCAAATCACCTAACCTGGGTCAGGCGTACTCTGGAGGGGAGCGTCCATCTTCAGTGTCCTCCGTCCACTCCGAGGGAGATTATCACAGACAAGCCCAAGCTCAACCCCAGTGGAGCTGGGACGACCGACCCTCATCCGCAGGTGAGCAGTCCAGCCTCTGCTGTCTCAAAACTGTCTCTTCTAAAATCAAAATCTTACATACATTAGGCTTGTTTATCTAAATTTTCCCACTTTGTCTTCTCTGCTCAGGATCCATGCAGTTCCCTTACAACCCACTGACCATGCGCATACTGAGCAACACGCCACCCACCTCCATAGCTTCCCCCGCCATACAGAGCCAGCAGCAGCAGCCACCTTCAGCTGGAGCCCCGGTGGCCCAGCAGCGTGTGTGGCAGTCTTTGCTGTCTGAGCAATACGATACCCTATCTGACAGCGACGACTGAGCTCTGCTTGCTACAGCCCCAGTTACCGGAAGAGAGGCCTGCACGGAGGCTTGCCTGTTCATCCCCCTCTCTTAGAACTAGCCTCAGAGGGCGAGTGTGGCAGGTAGATGGGGTGGTGTCCTTTTTATTTTTGGTGCTATGTTGCCCCCTGGCTGTTAGCTGAAAGTACAAGCAGCAGCCTGTGACAGGCAGGGCTCTCCCGAATAAGACTAGCTTTTGGTCCGGAAGCACTCACCCAACCTGTCGAGGAAATAAACAGAACTCGGCTGCGGGGACGACATGACCTGTAGTGAAAATGAAGAACTTAACATGTAAAAAGAAAGCGAAAGAGACTATTTCTGAATTTTGTTTGATTTCTGTAAAGATATACCTTGTCTTTAAGAAAATCATTGTATGTAAATAGAGTAACCTTTTGCAGTGTTTTTCTTAACTTGATTATTTCTTATTTTAATGTCGCTTTTAAATTGATCCACTTTAATGGGAAGAGTAGGTGTGTAATCTTTAATATCACAGTTGGTCTCTCCCAGTCCACCCACATCACCTGACACCCACTCTAATATTTTTACCATAGCGAGAGAGACCGGACCTTTGGTTTGTACTTGACCATGAGTGGAGCCCCACCAGAGCCTGAACACCGTGGACACACAAGGATGAAACAGACTAATATTTCAAACAGCAGTGATATTTGATGCCCGTCGTCGCCACATGGTGGAGATGACACATGGATTGTAACTATCAGATGGTAGAGGTAACTTCTCATCCCGTTCAAGACAGAGAAATGTTGTCAAAACAAGTTGAGAACACTGGTGTCATAGCAGAAAAGTGAAAAGTCTGATATAAGCTTAATTTTGCCGCAAAGATATCCTTATGACTACTCCTGGACCCCGTTTTAATGAGAGTGAGCCAATGTTTTTTTTGTTTGTTTGTTTTTGTTTTTGTTTTTTTTTTCCTTTCTTTCTTTCTTTTCCAATAGAGCCATGGTGTGTCACATGTAGCTGTCTCTCTCTCTGCAGTTTCCAACCTGTCCAGAATGATCTGCTCTGCAATGTTGTCATGGTAAAAAGAAAAAAAAGTATGTCAGGTTTTGCCATGCCTTGTGACTTGAGAAAGAAGGCAGCTTTAACTAATTTTCTCAGAGATATACGTTGGTGTTTAATGTTTTTATTTGTTTCTGTAGTCCCCTTTTTTTTTTTTTTTTTTTTTGATACTGTCCTGACAAAAATCTGAACTCTGTAAATTGTCTTTCCTTTACACAAAAGGCAAAACTAACCAAACATAAAGAATGGTCTGCACCATTGTTGCACTTTTTTGCTTTGTAGCTTTTGACAAAAAAAGCATACTACCTGCTGTGTAACTTATTCAACCTCTAGCACAAGAGTATACTAAGATGTGCTTCAAGTTTTTCCCACCACTCACAGAATTCTGGATGTCTTGACTTCCTGTCTTTTCTTGTAGCTGGTACATAAATTTTGTAGTGTGACAACTTCATCACAATTACAGTTTTTAGTGTATGGTACCGTTATGTGTTTAGGAGTTTGCTGTCATGGTGATTCAAAACCGTGACCACTTAATTTCTGCTTTTGTTGTGTTATTCAACTGGCATAAAGCTTTGAATATGAATTATACTAGGTCAACTTCATAAATGGCAGTAACGTTCCTTTGCAAGTCTTTTATAGATATGTGAAACAATACCATATTTAGGCTTTTTCAGCTCTCACTTTGCTCAGTTAACAAATCCATTTTGCTCTAAACTTGATATTTCCTTTGTTCCTTTCATTTTGAATTTGAATCATTTGTCACAGCACATGTTCAAATTTTTATTTTGTCATTTTCAACATCTTTGTTATTCATCCTGTTTAGATGGGATGTTATGTGTTTACAATGGCAATGACAAAAAAGAAAAGTTTACAAACTTGAATCTTAAAGAAATCCGACATGAAGCCGAAAAAGAATTGGAGCATCTTTTCAGCTCTCTATCAAACACACAGTGGTGACTTTTTTTCGTCTTTTTGAAATTGAGACTTGAAAACCCGTGTATCCTATGATGTTGAAATGCAATGTTTGTATCGCACAATGTCTCTTAGTAGGCTATTACAAGAGTTCAGACCAATCAAATAAAGTGGTTCAGTTCTTCACCACTGAAAATGTGTAGATCTCTAAATGGTGTGCCATCTATTTATTGACTTCTATGATTATTCTCTTGTGCCCTGTTCATAATAATCATGGACTGAGGTGTCAAAAAATAATTCTGGTCAGTTTTTATTTTTAAATGAATGCAATACAAAAACTGAAATTGTAACACCATGGTGTCATAGTTGCAAAATTATTAACCAAAATATGATTCTCAGATTTAATTATTTAGAATGGCAGAGGTGTTAATTGAATTACCGTCAAACAAACAAAAAGTTTTAAAATCATATTAAAAGCAACCAGTCACATTGTAGCCATTTTGTGGTGCAGAAAAATAGTTAATATAAAATACAAATGTGACTGCATCCACATTTCTACTGTTGTGTTGTTAATCTGTTATGTCGCAAATTTAAAATGAGCCATATGAAGAATTCACTTTTGAGGTACACGGTCGCCTCACAAGCACGCCTCTTACTGCAATTTTTCTGTGTAAAATTAAGATAATGAGATTTTCTGAACCCCTTCCTTTCATGTGGGCTGACAAAGTGTATTGCAGTCAAGTTGGTTTTTTTTTTTTTTTTTTTTAAACAGACTGGCACTCAATTGTGCTTTTAAAAACAAACAAAAAACAAAACAGGTGAATGGTAATCTCTGCAACCCAAAAATTGTTCTGCCAGAGAATGCATCCGCCTCTGAAGTTTGTTTTTAAGACACTTAAAGGTAAAATGGTTTTATCTGTTCACATTTTGTATATTTTATTTTTTATTTTCATATTTTCAGTTTTTGCTCTCAACATCGAGAACTCTCTCAGCCTATGTGACAGTTTTCCTGGCTATAAACACAAGTGATGCAAATCTGGACAGGGCAAAACTCAACTTTGCCAAATAATGAATTTCCTCTTTTTGTAGGATCTTGAGAATTAAAAGCTAATACAAATACAATACTAATACATTTTGTTTTGTTTTTTTAACAAAACACTGAGAATTTCATACATCTAGTACTTAAATTGCAAATAGAGTGGATTCAGTTTTGCTGCTTAATCTTTTATCTTTACCACAACTTTATTTCTCCAGATCAATGAACCAAATGGTTTTATCAGTACAAAGTTATGTGCAGTTTTGGCTCACAGTATGAATATCAGGTCAGTGCCTTAAACTAAAATATATACTAGATGTTTTTTCAAATCATTTATCCAGCTCTTAATACTCACTGCTGACACTTAAAATCAAATTTGTGATGCAAACAAGTTGGTCCTCAGAAATATTATCAGATTTCAAAACAATCGTAAATGCAGATTATACTGAGTCTAATGAAACATTGGTGAACTAAATGTTCATCAACATTTCATTGTTCAAATTAATACAAAACAACCAACAACCAACAGTTTTCTTGCAGCATTCATCTAGGTTGCCAAACGCAGGTGTAAAAACCACATTATCAACGGCTGTTTTCCGTTTTGGTGTGTCAGTATCAGGACCCAGCTGTAGGTTTGTTTAGCAGCAGATATTTGAGTAAAAGCACAACTGTTGATAATAATAGTAATTATGGCCCTGGCCAGCGATTCAAAAGTGTCAAAATCATGTGACTTCACTTGTCTTTCACATACATGTTAAAGCAGTCAGAGGTCAAGTTGTATTGTAATAGTTTCCCTGACTGCAGTTTTCTATAAAATGTTTTTCAGTGGGAGCAGGGACATGAAAATAACTACCACCTTTGCAGTTTGCAGGGTTCTCTCAACAAATACGACGGCCTCAGTTATTTTAGGCCTTCTATTTTGGAGGGAACAATTTGGAGCCGGAAGTCGTAATGTTTTGGTCGCACCTTATTGGCCAGCGGAGTCAATAACTTCCTGAAGTAAAACGGTCTCAGAAATGCGGTCGTTTTTACCCGAAGTGGCTTAACAGCTCTTCCTAGATATCCAAAAATCACACCAGGAAACTTCTCAAAGTAAGACAGAAGTCGTAAAAGAAGATAAATGTTGCAATTACCGCTCGACATTTTAATAAAACAGTAGCTAGCTGTGGTAGCATTATTGGCTAACAATTCCTTGTAGCAGCTGATGGAGGCAAACTCGCTCAATTTTCTGAGCACGTATGACGTTAATTTAATCTTTGTAGGGAGCGTATAGATAACTTTTCTTTTTAGTTAATCAAAACGCAGCTGTCGTGAATATGCTATACATTACCGTCAATCTTATAATTGTTTTTTAAAATTTCATTCTAACGTTTAAGAATGTTGTAGTTTGATATTTCGACTGTAGGAGACGCTGCTGCCTTTTACACCTCTATGCATTGAGGTGCTGCTGTAGACTAGAGCAGACTGAGGCACCTGAAGAGATGAACCCTTTTCACAGCAAACATTTTGCAGAAAAAGTGCATCCTTTGATAACGTGTTAATTTCAAAGATCCTGGTGTATGTCACATTCAGGAATGTTTTGTCAGAGGACATAAAACATGGGAATATGGGATGACAACATTCCACAAAGTTTTTGAAACATTTTCCAGAAACGTTTACCTCCTGCCCCATTCTGCCTCCTGATTATGGATAATTTTTACTACCAAATTAAAGAAGAACACGCAGAAATCTTTAGTTCTGACTTCTGGAAAAGCTGTTTTAATTTAGGAACTTAACAATCCTGCAGATTTGAATAACAGCCCTCATAGAGACACTTCAAGGCAGGTTCTTGACCAAGGCCATCTCAGCAGTTGCTCTTTTTTTTTTTTGCCCACATTTTCTTAAACACTTGGACCCACCTCTGTTCGGCCATCCAGCTTTTCTTTCTCCCCACCTGACTGTTGTTGGATCACTAGCAGCGGATACTAGTAGTCACTACTAGCAGTAAAAATAGTCAGATCTTTACTAAAAAGTAGCATTAACAGCGTAAAAATATGTGATATAAAATAAAGCTTGTGTTGTTAATCTTACAGATGTTACCATTTGTGTTTTTGTGTGTGCATAAAACGTCAGTAATTCCTGAAAAAGAATCACTAATTGCCCCCTTTAAATAATTTTAACTGTAGTATAGTGCATCACAAAATGAAAACACTTTGCACTCATGTCTGTATCGTTCTCCAGTGGCTCATAAACATTTTTTAAGAAACAAAGTCAAGTCCAGTAAGCATGCAACGTATTAAAGTTCTGCCTGTGTATCTAAATATGGAATCTTTTCCAAAACGTCAGCGGACAAGCAGAGTTGTTGCTGCTCTGCAGTGTTAAACAGTTTTCTGTGTATAAAGCAGAATTCAGACACTTAAACTACAATGTGGTTGCTCTTTCTTTGACAGGTTGTCTTCCTCGTTCTGTAAACTCCGAACAGATTTACTTCATTAAGTATTGAAAGTTATTAGTTAGTCATCATGGGGTCGCTTGTTATCCCAGTATTGACAAAAACTGATATATAAAAGTGACATTTTGAGATTGTGTTTATAATATACATATGATAAAATTGTGTAAGCGCCCCTAAAACATTTGTGTTTCATTCTGTCCTCGCCTTGTCATTGTTTGTGGTGGTTGTGCACGTAAACACTGGTTGCCACTTGCCATAAAACATAAAAATTAAAAAGTATATTTGTTCCCTTTGTATGCTTTTGTTCATGCATGATTCTCTCTTCACTTCCCTAGCAGATAATCTTGTAGTGAAAATAATATCATGGCTAACCTAAACTGATGATCAGACTATGGTGAAAAGAATTTGTCTTGTTTTTTTCCTTTGCAGTTCCTGATGACCTCCTTATTGCGTAAGTAACAACTTTTTTTTACATCTATTAAAGTAGTTCCTGTATCCATTTCTGAGTTATGATGTCAGTCAAGAGCTGCACATGACTGAATCTGAGTGGGTGTGAAGTGCAGAAACCACTCTGAGGAGAGGAAGGGAGGCATTTTTATAGTCTGGATTTACCAAAGTGTCGTAGCACTGAGACACGGTCATGATGCTGCGTCTGTACTGAGACATTTCCAGGCACAGTTGTTTGAGTTACAGACAGGGAAGGGGTGCTCACTGTCTGGGTCACCATGGCTACATCCTGTCGGTCTGTCAGGAAGCCTCGGGTTTAGGGGCTCTTCATCACACCACTGTATGAGATAATTGACCAGCAGACATCAGTCATATATTTTCTCTCATCTTTTCCACATAGGGCAAATCTATGGTTTTCCACTTTAGTGCAGTTAAAAGCTGGCATGTTGAGTGATGAATGTTGATGTAATGAGGTTTTTGTTTCTCATAATATCATATTTAGGTTTGTCCCCTAAAATTGAAAGCAAGACTTTCATTTTAAATTCACAGTTGTGAGAAGATTTAACCATCATAGAGGGAAGAAGTGACCAGAAAAACAGCAGAAAAGCTGGGTTTCTTTTTTTTTCTTTTCTCTTTTTTCTTTTTTTTTTGCTTCAACAGTCAGCTTCACAGAGGGCTGAAAATAAATATTTCGTTAATGAAAAAATTCTGACGCAGTCTCTATCACACA
>JAPZDX010000006.1:2930267-2942572 GCA_029783625.1 Naso annulatus | reverse complement strand
GATAAGTGTTGATATGGAGATTCGGCTGCTGTCCGTGGTGCTGGTTTGCAGGACGAGTGTGTGGCCAGTCACCTGTAACGTTAGCCTGCAAGGTGACAATAGCAGTTCTCTTGAGTGGCTGTGCGTGTGTGTGTGCGCGTGCAGTGCGCATGAGCGTGCCCTTTTGTTTAGGGGTTTGGGGGGCACAAAAAAAATATTTGCACCGGGGCCTATCACCATGATGTTACGCTACTGACTAGAATATTATCTTTGTCAGACTCTGACACCCGACTCCTTTTCAAACTGCTACAGTACCCTATGAAAGGCTGTAAATTTGGACATTGTTTAAAATGAAGCCTATTTGTTTTTATTTTGATGTAAAAAGATACAAGGATAACTGGGGGTGCATGCCTAAGTGCACCAGACGGCTAACATAGAAAGCAGATGGACCAATATCATTTATGTCTATAGACACTGGTCAATGAGTAATTTTGGTAATATGTGATATAACAAAGATGTCTGACTCTTAGTACATGCATGAGCAAACACACACACACACACACACACACAAATGTCAATAAACTCAATTACTCAAACATTTTTCACAGTGCTCTTAAAATTTCTTTTTGTTTTGTTTTTTGTTTTCTTTTCCTTTTAATATTTTCTCACGGTAGCGTTGAATTCTGCAAGTCAATGTGAAACACTAATAAATGCCCTTGGATTCAGCAGTGTGGCACAACTTAATCTCTGCTAGCTGCAAGGCTGCTGCCATGTCGGTGACTTCTAACTTCTGACCCCCCTTAATCTAAAACCCAAAGATTAGAGCAGATTAGATTTGCAAACACCCAAGCATTTAACAGCACCAACAAGCAATTTTTTTGGTTCATATGTCATCTGTTGACGCAATTGTATAAGTTTCTCATCATGCACTTCCGTCTGTAATGTAACCTGATAAGAATGACAAATACTTGAATTGATGCAAATGTGTTTGAAAGGTTTTATACATTTTATTGATGCTGAATAAATACAGAATAAATGTTTCAATTTAGACTTAATGTGAGTTTTTGTCACAGAGATAAAAAATAATCATACTCAGGGTGCTTTTATCACAACACAGCGGCCCACGCCAGACACAAATAGCTTCCACACCTCCTGTTTGAGATTTTATTTTAGCTCCCTTGAGAAGTCTATGAACATTTGTAGCTGTTCTTTCTGGCTGAAAGGTGACCTAATATTGCCGAAGTCTCTTTGAACTAGGATTAACTCCTCTTGTGTCTATTGGTGGCTCTACAGCCATAGCAGATAGACCAGAGTGTGAGGGCCAGTTGAAGCTAAAGACAAAGTAGGAGAGACAAAAAGAATGAAAAAGAAGAAGAGCAAAGGATAAATGTGAGAAGACAAAAAAAACAAACAAAAACAAAAACAAAAACCCCTGAGTGAAATGACAAAAACAAGCTTCAGAAAGTTCAAACTGGAGCTGGTTATTGATTTCAGCTTGAAGCACATTTGTCTTGATTTCTTGATATTGCACTGCATCTTCAAACTGCTACCAGACAATCACTCAAACATTATTGTTG
This sequence comes from Naso annulatus, assembly GCA_029783625.1. Lineage (NCBI taxonomy): Eukaryota > Metazoa > Chordata > Actinopteri > Acanthuriformes > Acanthuridae > Naso > Naso annulatus. Next base: position 2,941,016 of record JAPZDX010000006.1, on the reverse strand, counting down.
CTCTGCTCCCACACGTCCGCTCTGGCTGCCACTGAATGCTTGGTTGTGTCGTGGTGGGTGGAGGTGTGATGTATGGCACCATCACTGTGTGGCACAGCTCCTGCTCCTGTGGAATACCAGAGCACAATAAAGCAGATGAGTGTCAGTGGGAATCCCAGCGGCGTTGACTCACTCGGAGTTTTCATGTAAATAGACAAACAGATGGCCACACCGCCAAACAGGTTTGTCTTTTCCACTGGCTCTTGAGGTGTCACATGGGGTTAAAGTACAAAAGATTTCTTTCGCCAGTTTTATGTTGTTTGGTTTCCACTTGGCTTACATACATCAAAACTACTTTAAAATTCAGTGAAAGCACAGGACTGATTATTTAGGTCAAGTTTGGTGAGATGGAGAGATGGCTACTGCTGGTTGGATGAAGCTGAAAAAATTAATTACCCATAAGGCTCAGTCGTGTAAATTTATGTTTAGTGACACATCGACTTTGAAAAAACCAGGATGCTAACTCAATGACTGAGAAATGTTTCCTCAGCTGAAGCTCAGTGTGATTTAAAATGATTCTTCTGCAAGCAAACAAATTTAAAATGTAAATGATGCAACTGCAGCAAACCCTTTCATGCACACCACAGGGTCTATGCATTTGAAAGCTCTTATTTTCAGAACTGAATGCATCGTGTAATTTTGCAGAGCAGCATCAGCCTGTCAGGGGAGAACATTCCGGAGCTGTTAAAGGCAAAGTGAGCATGCCTCTGTTGCAGAAACAGGGGTTATAGATCAACATATCTCACTCTAGCTCTCCTCACACAGAGCAAAAACATGCAACAACATGTGACCGGGTTTTGTGATTCCATTTCCCTCCTGGGAACATAACAAATCATTTGTTTTGTTTTGTTATCATCAGACATGTTGGAATTAAATTCTTACTTGCAAACTTGAGCATTTTATGGAATAAACAGCAAATAAATTCTCACAGAGGGAAGGTATTTAGTATTACCATAATCACAATGATGTTTTTTCTTCATCCGTATCGAATGATGACCATGCGTTTCTCTCTTTTCTCTGCAGAGACAAGCATCTGGAGGAATGACTGGAAACAGCAAACCATCTGCCGGACAAGGTATTTTCTAACCAGCATATTCACCTGAAAAGTACAATCCTGCAGAAATACAATGCAGGATAATGCTGATGTGTTATTTTTGTCAAAGCTTGTGCGCACAGAATGTAGATCGTAGTAATACACCATAATTGTTTCACCCATATTAAAAATTTTTTAAAAAAGTCAACAGTGCATGTAAATGTAAACATGACCTGGTAGTTGAATATCTGTCGTTTACATTGTGTCTCCTCTCTTACCTAGTTTAGCACTCAACAAACCCCTGTAAAATTATACACATTAAAACAAAACCCAACATTACACAGTCACAATCAATCATGATGAAATGCATGCATTAGTTAACTCTAAGAAAGATGTCTGCCATTGGTCAGTCCTCAGATCTCTGTTTTTCTTCTTTTTTTTCCATTGTCTGTAATCATAAATGATCATCCAGCCTTTTATTACTGTAGTACTCATCTGTTTGCAGATGACACAATTTTGTGTTGTTAAAAATATAACTTAACTCAAATTTATTAAACTAAACAGCAATCAAAATATTCTGAAATACACCATCAATTACACCTAGGGATGGGTCTTTATCATCCAAAGTTGATTCTTTAAATGCTTTGGTATTATTGTTGGTTCTGGAATTTATTTTAAGAAATTCTAAAGAAATGCTGTTACTTTATGAACTTAGAAAAACTGAGTCAGGTACAAATGTAGTTTCCTTTTAATGTCAGAAAACACTTTTCATTCAGTTGATGCTACCCTATGCTGACATGATAATTCAACTACATTTTATTTACAGATGTTCAGATAGATTTATTTTAAAACATCTGTTTCATGCCCATTACTGTCATGTGTATGAGGCTCTTCATTAGCTGTCTATAAGTGACAGAAGAAAACTAAAAAATAAAAACAAAAAACAAAATATGTTACTGATCTGAACAATTTACCGTCACACATGAAATCAGTAACAACATTAAGCTATAGTTTTTATTTTTAAATTCTTTTATTCTTAATGAGATTATTATTTGTTTATATCTCACATAATTTTGTGGTTGAGTAGTAGCGTAAAGAGAATACAGCTGTATTCCATTCTATGGCATGGTGCTAGAAAATTACAATTCAATGATCTTGAACATTGAATCTTGAATCATTCCAAGCCAGCCATGCTTTTATTGAAATGAGGTTGCTCTTGCTTATAATGTTTGTAATTATACACACACTTATAATTATCAATTATGTCATGGTGGGATTTAATATATTTTAATAATTATTATTTGAATTCCTTGAAGTCAAACTCCTCCTAACACAATAAATGCAGCAGGTAAGAAGCAGCCAATTAAAAGGACTCCATCGCCCCACTAAGCACAGAGAGCAGCCTTATGGTATTCACTTGGAGACTATGTGTCACATTCTCTCTCTGGGGCTGCTGATAATTCTATTCTGAATGGATTTCTGTCCAAACTTGTGGGATGATTAAGTGTATTGCAGCTCAGGCTCAGTCAGGAGGGAAACATCCTGGCAGTGATCAGGAGGGATTTTAGGCAGTTTAATTGAATTTGACAGAGGTGTAAACTGCATTCATTTGGTATATGTCCATTGTCACACGTCTATTTCTTCCCATTTTTAAAATTTTTTTTTTTTTAGGAGAGTCAAACTAGGGCCCAAGTAGTGAATGGTGTGAAGCCCCTACTGTAATGCAAGGAATTTTTAGGGCCCCCTAATGCAAGGAGAACTGGGGCCTGAGCACCAACACCAAATCGTAAAGCAAGGAAACATTAGTGCCTAAAAATTAGATGGAAGGGAAACAAGTGGATGATATACAAACTGATCCCTTTTACATTTACACAATATCCCTATCAATTATTATTGTGTACAAGCAAATCCACTTAGGATATGTAGAAATGTCACAGTCATTCCCTCTTTGGATTATTTTTTAGCACTGAGCCTTCCGAGTTTTTCCACTGATCCATTGTGTCACAGTAAGAGGTTATAGATCATACACCTAATTAAACAGTCTGCATTATTTTGCTGAAAGAGAAGGTTGTTCAGCTTGGATCGACATGAGTCCATGGTTTGCCCAGTAAATGGCATCCCTAGTGTAAATGACCTGTAGCTTTTGCTGATATTATGCTTAAAAAATGTACAGGCCTTAAAGCTTACAAGTTATATTTTTATGTAACACAGGGTACCTACTGGTAGACTGAAGCATTAGAAATTTGTGGTTTGTAGGGTCTCAGAAATAAACTACAAAAATTACATAGTGAACCTGTTACAACCTGTTTGCTTCACAGCAGCTGCACAGCATGTTGACAACAATTAATCATAATTTAAATGATAAGGCATGTAACAATGCCATTTCTTAAAGTAAAAATAGAATAAATGATAGATATGTAATTTCATTGTAACATGGACACTGTAAACCTCTTTTTCCAGATGTTGCCCAGAAATATTACGGTGCCCTGTGAATATTTGTCAGTAATGTAAATACATTCGACAACACTTAAAGGCAAAGTTGTCACCTCCTTTCATAGCAAGAAACAGCACAGGAAGTCTTAAAATGTAAAGAGAGTTTTTTCCATCCCACCTGACTAGCTATCACCTGCTGACTAGCTTAAAAGCGAACACTGATTTGAAAGGGCAGCATATCTATAAAAAATGTCATAACGTCCACGATGGACACTGTACTTCACATACATGCCCCTTAATGAAATAAATGTGCGTCTTTTTCTTTGTTTTTTAATATTGGGGTCCAATTTGTGGTTTCAGTTTTCATGCTCAATGCTTGGCTTTTTGAGGTTTTGTTGCCTAGTATTCTTTAGATTGGGCCTTCATCAATCATTGCATATACCCTTATAGGTTGCTCTAAATCTCACAGGAACCAATTTGAACGTGACCTTTTTTAAAAACCTTTTATGGAAATAATCCCATCATCCATTGTGGCAATATCATGCAGGAACACAGCACATAACTGAAACTGTGATTTTCTGAGCTTATAGAGTCCTACATTTTCTGTGATGTAAAGGGCATCAATCATTTCGAGGAGGTGTGATTTTTTAGAAGGAAGCTGTGTGTGTGCTTGTGTATGTGAAAGAGAGAGGGGCAGACAGGTTTGTGTGGCTTCTGCAATCATAGAATATGAAATTGTTTTGTCTGTTGTTGTGTGTCATCCAAGGGCTTCAAGGTCAACAAAAGGTTCCAGCTAAACGTAAGTAGGCCATTGGAAAAACCTCCATTTATGTTAGTGGGTACACTAAGCAGTGGGTCAGCACAGTCCTGCATGGAGCACCGCTTACCTTTATATGCTGCTTGAATGAACAACTTACTGTTGCATCCAATAAAGCTAAAACTGTTCACTGTTTTTTTTTCACACGTCTTCCTTATGTGTATTTTAGGACTCAGCACTGACTTCATGATGCTCTTCAGCACAGAGAGTGCATTTTTCTGTATGTGATAATGTTGTTTTCTGTTTTTGTTTTTTTTCCCTTTTAATCAAGCATGACTAATTCACTTTTACAGGAGTACTGAAGGGGATGTTGCACAGCATGTACTGTATATTAAAAAAATTGTTTGACTTTAAGTCTGCTGCTTGTATGTAAAAATATTGCATTTTATTTATACAAGGATTATAAGACTAGTGTCTCTCTCAGACTATGGAGAGCATTTATCGTTAGCCTCGTTTCACGATATGTGGGCTTCTGTATTGTCCTTTTATTGAATGTCAGAAATCTGTAGGGTTGAAATAAATGGGCATGCCTCGAGTTCTTTGAACTGCACTACCATTTTGATCAATAGATCACATATCTGACCTATAGACTGTGCTCCTGGACTCGTGGACTTCATCACCTTCTGGATCTATACACTCTCAGAATCCAGGATGTAGCAACTACATTGTGTTGTTATGTTGTTGTGCTCTGTACATGTGACATCTATTGCACATCTGTCCGTCCTAGGGAGAGGGATCCTTCCTCTGCGGTTCTCTCAGAGGTTTCTTATTTTTCCCTGATTCTTTCCATCGATTTAGGGTTTTTTAAGTTTTTCCTCGCCTGGTGAGAGGCTCTAAGGATTGATTTGATAAATGTCTGTGAAGAATGAGAAAAAACTGCCTGCACAACCTGCAATGAAAGTTTATTTTACTTTGCCTATTTTGTGACTCAGTTTATGTGTTTAGTTATAGTTTTGTCAAATAATTGTTCTTTAATAGGTATCTCTTCGCAGAGTGCACCCTTTCTTGTAGGACATTCAGAGTTTGTCATATTATTGTCTCACCTCAATAGCAGAGGTAATTTAACCCTGAGAAGGAAAGAACAAATTTAGATCAGTCTTAACTCTTACACAGTAAATATTTGTTACCTTTAGCACTTTTTGGGACTAGCTTGACCTCTGAGAGCCAGATGGTTTCCACAGAAGAGCGTCTTGCTCCTGAAAGTTGCAGTAGATGACTTCTGCAAACCAGCGAACAAGCTAAGGTTAGTTGTGGCACGAGACTCGTTGGGAAGCAAATCCGCTGCAGCCGTTTGCAATGGCTTGCACTTTAACTCATTTGATGTCACTCCCTCTTTTGAGTCCTGTTTTAACTGAGACAGAACGGTTGCAGGGAAAGTTGCAGCCGAGTAAACTGGTCCATCTCAGCTCGAGCTTAAACAGACTGATGGTGTGGCTTGCTGACACTCTGTCAGAGGCGAGTCAGAGCACGGTGAGCTAATCAGCTCGTACCGACGTCACCTGTCGCTAAGAAAAGCAGCATAGACCAGCGAATTAGGACAGAGAGTACAGAGAGTGTCACTGATTTTTCATTTTTCCACAAAAACCCTCCTCCCAGTGGCAAAGAAAATATCATGTTAAAAACAGGGCTTATTGGTGACCAATTTAGCAGCAAATTATGTCATTTTTCAACCACTGTTTAATCCGGTTATACATTGTTATGACAAAGTTAAGCTGAAAAAGTTGTCTAGTTTCACTTTAAGGTGGCTGTGGGGATTTGTTTTTGCCACATCACTAATGAATCTTCATACTTGAAGGTTAACTAGTGATGTGCCGTTAACCGCTCCATGTCGAACAAAGTATTTCTTTTTCTGTGGGAAGCATCTGGACTTTTGAGACAACTACAAATAAAGTACAGTACTGGGAAGAAAATGTTGAACCATCACCCTGAGAAAGCCACAGGAGCCTGTTTGACAAGTTGAGGGATGTCTGTATCTACTAAGATTGTTGTCATAACAAAAAGAGTTTTATTAAGAATAAGAAGTTCATGAATCTCTCTGGAGATTTACGCAGTTACTGTCACACATCTGTTCAACCTCCTTCTCACCATCCTCCCTCACCTCTCCCCAGATGAAAAGAAGAACAACCTCCCCCAGGACTTTGACATCGACATGGAAAACCCTGAGACTGAGAAGGCGGCTGTTGCCATCCAGTCGCAGTTCAGGAAATTCCAAAAAAAGAAGCAGGATATGAAATCTTAGAGTGGGCACTGTCAGCTGCGGTGTCACCTGATGCTGGTCTGGTCTTGCATGTCAATTAAACTGCACCATTATGAACTGAAAAGGAAAGGTGGAGGTGGGCTTCTTTAAGGTGGAGGTGGGGGAGGGGTGGTCTGGGGCTAAATAGCATCTTTGTAAATGTGTGTGTAATTACTGACTGATTATGACTATTATATACAAAAAAATTATACATTATCAGTTCTCACTCTGTGTGTGAGTACTTATTTGTTTCCTACAGTTTTGCTATATCTGTTTTTTGTGTCATGACACTTCACAGTGCAGTTGCAGTAAATTTTTCTTATGTCACATTCAGTGTAATATACACATGTAAACAACAAACTAAATAAGACTTCTCATAAATTGTCAATAATTACCTTTAATTCAGGGGAATATAAAGCCACATGTATTGCTGTGATTGACATTCACCCAAATCATGATTTTTGAAGTGTCAAAATAATCAAAAGATTAGAGAGGACTGTTAATTTTCTCCTGACTGTAAAATTATCCCATACAGTCGTATGTGCTTTCATGCTGTAAGACTGCAGCTTTTAAAATCAAATCAATGTCTAGTTCGTATTTTGATGTTGGTGGTTGCCCCTCCATCCTGACTTTTCCTCTGAGGAAACAAACCTTTCTTTGTGTGTCTTTGTAGAGACTGTAGATGCTGTGCTTGTGATTTGCTTCCAGTTGTTTTTTTCCTTGTTCTTGTTCAAATATGTTTCCTGTATTCTTAAATGTCATTTTTCAAGCTCACACGTGTATATTGTACAAGCACACTCAGTTATGCATGCAAGCTTGCTCAAATGCACACACAAACACACACGCACGCACGTACACACATACACACACACACACACACATTTGTTCAGCTATACTTGTGAGGACACTCATTGACATAATGCATTTCCTAGCCCTTTACCCTAACCTTAACCATCTACACTAAATGCCTAACCCTAACCCTTATCCTAACCTTAACCAAAACCCAATTCTAACCCTCACCCTAAAACTAAGTCTTAACCCTCAAAAAGCCCTTTAAAGGCCTGTCAGGGGCTGAGGACCAGCCAACATGTCCTCACTTTCCAAAAAGTGTCCTCACTTCCATGGTGTGAAACTCAAATGACTAAAAACTGGTTCTCACAAAGATAGCTGTACAAGGGCACACACACACAAACATACACAGAGAAATAAAGAACTGGGGAAGCAGAGCAAGTTGATTAAACTTCTATCATTTCAAAATGTTCTTGTTAGCAGAAGTGGCTGCTATGACTCATCCTGTTGACTAAATTATGCGGTATGTGCAACATGTGCAGTAAAACATATTAAAATAGATTTTATTAAAATATATTACAACTTTTAAAAAAAACAAACAAAACAAAACAAACAAACAGAAAAGCTGAATAAGCATTTTGGCTAATTTTAATGATGTGACCTTGCAATGAACTCAATCACTGCGGCACTACATCAACTCATACTATAGTCTGTACACCAAGATGAATCTGATGCGCAAGTGCTGGTTAGTTTTTATGCTCTTTTACAGCAAACTGCATATAAATCGCACATCAGCTGATTTTGGTTGATTTGAGAAAAAATTCTGCCTCAGTGCATTCAAATGGCTGCAGGAAATGCAATGTCAAGTCCCTTTACCTGTGTACCTCATACACGCTCCAATGTGTCAAACCTGGTACATATGAGTGTAAAATTCAAGCTAATTTTATCTATACAGCACCAAATCACAACACAAGTTGCCTCAAGACACTTTACGTTTAGAGTAGGTCTGGATCACACTATGATTTACGAAGACTCAGTCTTGCATAGACCTCTCTCCACAGCACTCAGCGCTGGGGAAAGGTCTGGCTCTGCACATACACATTCTGGTATAGAGGAAAAAAAGCTCCTCCTGGTTTGTTTTTATCAAAACCAATCACAGTCATCATAGGCGGAGCAAAGCTCTGGACACTGCGACTGTGCCTCTGCAAAATAGTGTCGGTGGGAAACTTGTTTTGGTAAAGATTTAGACATGCAGAAAAGAGCCCTGGCGTTAAAATGTCTAAATCCCCAGCAAAGAAAATGCTTCAAAAACCTGTAGACAATATTTGTTGACTATGTGATAAGACTTTAATGGATAAAAAACAAAACAAAACAAACATAACTTGATAATTGGTGCCTAACAGCTGAAGCCTCCCTATACTTAAGCTCTGGAAGAGCTCACTGGACTCATTCAAACCATAGATGAATCAAGACCTGTATGTGAATCTTGGTGAACCTTATTAAACAAATATCACAGAAGCTCATGTGAAGTAGAAAGGAAAATCAGATTCAATGCATAGATAAGCTAAATTTATTATTGTTTTTTCCCGTAGCAGTGCAAACTTTGAAACGGTAACATGCAGAAAGTAGAAGGGATTGGGAATACCAGGCTGCTGTCACGGCACTCATTCAGGTGATGGCAGTCTTACACCTGCAGTGCATACTGGGTCAGACTAAAGATAAGGCTAGACTACACGACTTTCACAGTTCTTAAGCTGGGGATACACTACACACCTTTAGACAGAGTTTTACACAGAATTCACAATCATGCTGTGTTCGTCTTAGTCTGCACCAGTCATCACTAGTTGTGGGCAGTTGGTGTGGCAAGTTGGCAAAGAAATCTGTAAATGTGTGAGGGGTGCAGACTCGAATCCGCAAGGGTGTGAGAACAGAGTTCGCACTCCCCACATCTACCCCTCCACTATTTCACCCGAATGCATTTCGTCCTCTTTTGTAATGTTTTTTTCCTGGCGCAGATGGTGGTGCCTGTAATGTTTGTTGGCAAACAATTTTTAGGTGCATTACTGCCCCCTTCTGGACTTGAGTGTGGATTTGTTTACTCTTGCAGGTGTTTAAGTGAGAGTTTGGTATGTTCGGTTGGAGTGATAAATTGTGCAGTCTGTGATCCCTCAACTAGCGCAGTTTTTAAATGTGTGATCCCCACAGGTCATCATAAAAAAAATCTTCTGAGGTCAGTTGGTTATTGTATACTGCCGGTCTTTCTAGACTCTGTTAGGATTTAGAAAGTCATGTAGTGTATCCCCAGCTTTACCGATAATGAAAAGGCTTGGAGTATACACTAACCAACTGACTTCAGCAGATTTCTTTATAACGACTGAAAGACTGGGGATCATACATTTAATGACTGTGCTAGATGAGAGATCACAGACTGCATGACTTGTTAATTCAACTGAAGCCAACTGAATGCACCAAACTCTCACGAAAAGACTCGCAAGAGCGAGAGTTTGAAGAGTAAACAAACAAACATGGGTGACTGATGGCTAGATGCTGCACTTGTTTGCGCAGCCATCTGCGCTGAAAAATTTTTAAAAATTGGAGGATTGTGTGGATAAAGTGGAGGACTGTCTACAACCCTCATTAATTCGGGTTGTTGACAGCTCAACTAAAACAATGTCATTAACATATGCCAGCCATTTCCTGGTACTAAAATCACGGGGCGGCAGCCACCTCTGAACTAAAAGTTTTTTGTGGGTGTAAAGCTGCCCAGTAGCAACTTGCGCTGTTTTTCACTTAATCCTAGCTGTGAATCGTCACCAAGGAGCAATAAAGATGGATGGCAAGCTATAACTTTTTCTGTCAGTGTGGACAAAAATGTGGATACACAGCTCCAGAAGTCTTGAACAGGGGGACACTCCCACATCATGTGTTTATAGCTACCAAATGCATCAAGTTGACACATATTACATTTTGTGCTTTGTAATATACCCATATGAAACTTTGTGACAGGTGAATAATAAATTCTGTGACAAAACTTAGAGTGAATAAGTTGGTGGTTCAGGTTCTTAGAAGCATAGAATATGTTCTTCCATGCAGTATCCCAAGATCAAGTCTCTCTTCCATGCATTGAGCACTGGCAGATTCCCCTGTTGTCCAGACAGCTTGGAATTGTGGACACAAATCACCTGGTGGGGGATGATTTCGTCAATTCTATTACAGGGTGAACGGGAAGACCAGCCCCCAGTGGCACATTAATGATTTAAGTGCTGATCTAACTTGAAAGTGAAAGAAGAATTATGAGCCAGAGAGGCCAAAGAAGTGACAAAGATCCTGAAAACTTAGCATACCTGTATCATTGAATAAATAACCAACAGTCCTGATGCCTTTGGAGGCCCATGGTCTGAC
>JAPZDX010000006.1:2870565-2881330 GCA_029783625.1 Naso annulatus | reverse complement strand
CCTGTATTCTGCTTTTACCTCCATATTTAAGAGATATGAGATATAGAGACACACACAGAGAGAGAGATAGAGAGAGAGAGAGAGAGAGAGAGCTAAATCAAAATTGCCAAACTGTTGTTTACTAAAATTAAGGTCAGTATAATTTGTATTTGATGTGATGTAGTCTAATTTTACAAGCAACAGTGTCTAAGATCTGTCTTTTTTCATTTTGCATATTCTCTACAAATAATGTACACCAAAACAAGCATTTTAAAACCAGTCTACCCAAAAACACAGTTTAAACAGCTGAAACTGCTGTTCACATTAGTTCCTGACAAATCTACAAGTTAAGTGAAGAAATTTTATGGAAAATGTTACAATCTTTTCATCATTTAGAAAAGTTTCCCCGTTATAAGAGTCATAACATTAGTAGATCCTTAACCTTACAATTTTCAAACAAAGCTGAGCATCTTTTCAGCAAGAGGAGTATTAAATAGAACATGAAGTAAAACATTCTCAGACCACTGCAGTGAGAACAGAGGATGGCCAGTTGGTATTATTTAAAATTTAAAACGTCCAGGGCAGGTGTATATGATCATAATCTTTCTTTGGTGAGCCAGCTCGTGCTTATTACCGTCTAACGGAATTTCTTGTCTCACACAGAGCTGCAAGTCTACAGTAATGTGTTGTATGTGCACGTCCTTGTAAGCTGAGGGCATTTCTGTGAATTCTTGTACCACTGCAGTCATTTCAAATCCCACTGGCTTGTGTGTCTGCATATTAAAGTCTTTGTGTGTGAGAACACGTGTTTCTATGCGTGTGCATGTGAATGTGGTTATGCAGCATACAGCTGCATGGAGGAATGGTCAATAATAATGATCGAAGGAGCTCCACTTCACTCTTCCTTGCTCCTCTCTGCTCCACCTACTGCATACTAACACTGTCTGAGAGACAGCCTCCACTGTTCTTGCAGTGTGTGTGTTAACATGCTAGACATATGAGCATGCATTTGAGTCCACACCTGGTGTATTAGTGTATATTTCTAAACTATGGCTTCACTTCACTCCAGGTGGCTTGCTGGAATCCTCTTCCCATCCTCGGCTCGCCCAGCTGCTTTGGCATCATCAGTGCCACAAACACAAGTCCCTTTCTGTGGATCCACACTCAATAGCTTCAATTATCCACATATAAGCAACACTGACTGCAAGTAGACTCTTTGTTTATTCAAATTAGGAGGCCTTGCAGTTTTTCACTGGAAACTAAATTGTGTGTGAGGCATACTGTAGAATAGTAAGAGGGAAATGAGGCTGACTTATGTTTTTGTCACAATGCATTTGTTGCACTTTTCATCAAGAACAGTTTTTACTGGTGTAGATATGTCTTCGCTGAACACACAGGTTAACATGTGACAAAGATGAGAAGAATTTCCTTTAAGGTGAAGCACAGTGACACACAACTACATTGTTGAGCACTTTGACCTATGCTTGCTGGGCGACCATCTGCCTCAAAATATTGGAAAGAGTTACCTTGTCTGCCTGAGTCATTTCAGTATTCTATAATTGAGACATGAGTGGAGGAGAGATGAGATGGGAGGAGGGAGAGAAGAGATGAAGAGAGCAAACGGGAGTGAGAGAGAAAATAAAGGATCAAGAGGGAGAGAGCACCTCTGGGATACAACCACTCTCTGTCATCTAAAATGACTTACAAATTAGCTTACAGCTATGCGCTCCTGGTAAAGGGAAAAAAGACACAACTTTCATATGCTAATTCAGATCATGGCTAGGCAGAGCAATTATCAAAAAAAAAAAAAAAAAAAAAAAACTGCCTTGTCTGCCTGACAGATCTCACAGGAACCCACTACCTCTGTCTCCATTTTTTACATTGTCTGTCTGTCTTCTGCCAATTGAGCAAGCTGTTGCAAAAGTAAGTACTATTTATCACAACAACATACATAATCCAAATGCTGATTTGAAAAAAAAAAAAAACTGTCTGTCCTTGCATCTCTGCATGTCTACAATGCCCTGAGAGTGTTATTAATTATATGTGTATAATCTAACTAACAAAAGTGTAGTTTGGGCACATTAGTATAAATGCCATTTCCACATCCCTGACTGATGCCCTCTGACTGATTATTTTCTCACATGACCTTGAACAACCTGCAATTCTATGACTCTGAAGAACTTTGAATTATCTGACACCAATGGTCTGGAAGCCACTTATGGGAAACCCATGGAGTCAGCTAAACAATGCAGATAAAAATTGCTTCTTCATCACTCTGCTGGCAGTGTCCCCTCTGTGCAACTGTCTTGGAGTGTATTAGCAAGTAGAGTGAGTTCCCCAGAGACAGTCAAGGCCTTCAGAGTCACTGCAACCTTGGCCACTCAAAGTCATACAGCTTGACAAAAAATAAAAAATTTAAAATTTTTTTTAAAAAAGGTAATCCATGCTGCTTGCACAACTGCACACTGACAAACCAACATCTACAGTATACATCTAGAATTGATTTACAAATTCTTTGTAAGTGGTAAAGGACTAGAAAAACAGATGTGTGTTGGGTTATCGGATGTATGTAGGAGCTTGTGCTTCTCATTTTAAATACCTGTGTGTTCCTTTTGATTATGCATTCTGAACTGTTTTTGAAACTGAGTCCAACATTTGAACATACAAGCCAAATGTTTGCCAGAGGATTATAATTAATAAGTTACTGAGGTGATAAGATGAGTGCAGATTTAGGTGATTGTGTTGAAGAGCTTCCTTTTTTATTGCAACAAATACAGTACAAACTACTTACAATGATTTGAATCAAAAAGGTTGGACAAAATAATTCACTCATAGTAATCAAGTAGTCCACTTAAAATGTTCGTATTGGGTCTTTTTACATATGGAACACATGGAATGAAATGTGAAATTACGGTAATTATTTTTATTTTACCTTACTCATCTGCTTCTAGCTGACTACCTGAGGCTGGTGCTGCCTGCACATTCAGCAGTCTCCTTAAGGCTTATGACAAACTGCCAATAAAAAGATGCAGCAACTTGGTGTTCCTCAGGCTACCACATGTAGTCCACTCAAACAGTGAGAACAATCACCACTGCTGGTGACAGAGACAGAAAGCAAATGTTGTTGAAGCCGTTCTCATCAGGACTATGAATAGGGCCCTTGGTGAAACAAACTCTCTTTTGAAACAGTGAATAAAATTTGATTAGAAGCAAAGCTGTTTATTTTATTACTCTACATTCATGCCATAAATACGTAAATCACAATTAAATTTCATTATGCACAAGAAATAGATGAAGAAAACATTTGGTTGCAATAATCATTTGTTTATAGCGCTCGATTAAACTCATACAAGTGGGATTCTTAAAATCGGCTTCCACTGTAAAAAATATTTTATGTATGCACCCTATTTTTAACAAACAAAATATTCAAAGTTTTAGATTGCAGGGAAATTATTTTTGTTATTGCAATTAGACAGTACAGTAGAAAAAGTAAAAAAACAAAAAAACAAACAAGCAGATGACAACTTTTAAATTATTTAGATTAACAGTTAAAACATGACAATTTTTTTTTGTTTAAAATCTGTTTTTTAAAATTCACCACAAGATTTCTTGCATTTTTCCATCTATAAAAAACGCTGCCAAATGTAAGTCCCACTGAATAAAATAGCAAGAACCATCTCTACCAATCTGAAACTGCAGCCTCAATAGCGCCATATGCGACGCCACATTGTTTCCCACTATGAAAATGTCACACAGTGACTGGCGCCAGAATTGCTGGTGTAGTCTGTGAGTAATAATGAGTGTATGATGAGTCCAGGAGGGCCTGTGTTGTAATTACGCCTGGTCAGAGTTATTGGCAGAGTGACTCCAGTTTGATCAGGCTGGGATAAGCATCTCTATGGAGAGGGGGATCCCACCAATTTAGAGACCCTCTAATAAAAATAATTTGTCATTCTTAGAGGAGGCACCCTGACAGCTGCTGGAGTTGCCATGGCAACACACTGGCCACCATTCGCTTAGCAAGCAATATTCCCAGTGGCCTACTGTAAATGGAGGTGAAGTATAAAAAATAAAGGATCTTTTTTCTTTTCATATATTTTAATGCTAAGAAACACAATAGAAATACTATACATATAATCATTGTATGTCTTACCCTGAAAAATAAGTGTTGTAGGAATTTTTCTGATTGTCCTATGACCAAATATTAACTTATTGTCAAATATTATTTCTGTATACTCTGTACACGGTACTCTGCACATGTACAGCAATGCATGATTTTGATTTATTTTTAATCAATAATGTTTTTTATTAGTAAGCAGAATTGCCAACATTTTAGTTCGATTTAAGCTTCTGAAAGGTAAAGAACTGCTGCTTATTGTTGTCTTTTCTAATAAAATCTTTGTGTTTTTGTACTCTTGGTGGGACAAAGCAAGACAACTGACAACATTAAGTTTGGCTTCAGGAAATTCTGACACATTTCTTTCTCACAGTCTGACATTTTAGAGATCAAGTATGTTATAAAAAAATAAAATAAAAGTAAATAAAATAACAGGCAGATTATTAAATGATGCAATTTTTAGTTGCAGCCCTAGTGAAGTCTGATATATATTAAGAATTGTGTAAAACTTACTGCATGTAGTTTAAGTTCATAGATTTAGAAAGTGTGGAGAACCTGTCACTGAACTCATAGACCAAACTGAACTATAATTTCTTTGAGCACATTGCACCTTAAAACTACACACAGAGACTTAAAAAGCATAAATTTGTTTGATTCTGCTCAGGAATAAAAATAACACTCTCTTCACTATCACTCATATTCCCTGCCATAAAGAGTTTAAAAAATACTGGGTTCTCAAAAGTACAGTACACAAATACAGGAATACAGAAACACAAATACAAATACATAACCATCACCTGCCCTACTTTCTCATTCCACCTGGACTACAAACTTGAAGCAGCCCATCTGGGTCTAAACTATATCTGCTTGCTACAGAATTGAGTCAGAGTAGAAGGCTGAGCTTTTTTATTGCTGCTCCTAATCAGCAGCAGCATCCCTCTGCTCATTAACTAGACACACACACTAGCCCGAGGCTAACAGCCTCATATGTCAACCACAGATAAAGATGTCATCTTCTGCTTGACTGAATAAACCGCTATTAAAACTAGATGCAAATGGACGTTGAACGATATTCAAATCAGGAGGCAAGAGGGAAGCTTAAACCCTGAGGCACTTGGCGTCATCATTGCCCCACATTCCTCTGTCGTGTTAAAGGGAGATATTTTAGGTACTGTCTGTCTTCACACTGATGTTTTACGAGACATCTACGATTGAATTATGAGAAAATCAGCATACAAGATACATAGTTCAGATGGCAAATGTTCTCCTCTAAAGGGTTTGAAGTTGAACATTCAAACATTGCAGCTTCAAAGTTCTTTTCACGTAAATTATTTAGCATAAAACTGATTTCTGAACCTATCCACCATTTCACTCCAAAATGAGAGAGACAACGGTGTGGTAGTGCTATTATAAGCATTATACTGACTTAAGCATTACATTCATATAACCTTTTCAAGCTCATGACTGACAGTCTCAAAACAAAGAATAAAATCGATCAGACCTAGATTTAATGAACTTGCTACCTTCATTACCCACAATGCAACCTGTGTGTGTTATGCTAGTAGCGGCTAATGTAGCCTAAGCTGCTAGCCTAAATCACTGATGAGGGGTGGGCCACTGATGGTGGAAAACACAGATCTTTCAACCAACGCTAACTCAAGTAGCATCGTTATCAGGCAGTTTAACTGATTACACATGGCACCAAACGCTTTGTCTAATTTTTAGGTGAAATCATGGCCAGCAGCTTTGTGCAATTGCAAAGCTCTATGTTCACCAAACATAGGGCAAAACTGGTGTAGACAGACCAGTGAAACTTTGTCTCATCATATTTTAACAGACTCAAACAATGGGCAGTGAAAGAATAGAGTACATTTGTACAGGACTTATTTGGCAGACAGTGACATACTATGACAGGATGTCTCTATTATCCACCAGACTGTTTCGAGGCAGCTGCGTGAGCACTTTTTTCTACCAGACAAATGTTTGTCTGCTGCAGTCATACTGTAACTGAGGAGGGGAATCTCTGCCACAATAGCCTTCAAATCTGTGCCTGTGTGTTTTTATCTGCAGTGTGTGTATGGCTTCATGTGAGGCGTAATTAGGCATTGCTGGAGTTGAGCTATTAGACCCCTGATGGTTGTGTGTTTACAATGCTATCATTGGCCTCTCTCTGGCCAACACTAAATGAGCCAGTGTTGAGCCTCAGCTGTATGATCATGAATATTCATCTTTCTGTCTGTGAGAACCTCTGTGTGTGTGGTGCACTGGCACGCTTGAAGGAAGCTATTACTATCTTCTCAATCACAACCATCACTTTGTCTGGATAAATAAGTCAAACGGACAACAATTCTTCTTACTGCCAAACTCAAAACAAAACCAGCTTTGTTTTAGGGGGCAAAAGAAACGTCTGAGTCTGTTTTCAGTATTGCAGTATTTTACTTTACAGAGCAATGAGGCAGGCTAGGGTTACCTTAGTGCAATATACAATTATTTCTTTAGACTTACTGTATATACACACAGACACATGCTTTATGCTCACCCTTTCACTCATGCTTGATGAAACCATTTGTGCTGCCTGGGGGAAGAGAAGTATCGACTGCAACTGGGGCTGTTCCGAATCTCATTATTTGACGTTCCAAACTTCCTATAAAGTTATCAAACAAAGCTTTTATGATGTCATCACCCCCTCCAACCACCAAAAAAAGGTGAATTTTTGCCTTCCGATACTTGCACAAACTTGTACAAATTTGAGTGCTCATTCATTTGAGGTCGAAGTAAAGATAATATTTCTTTTTAAATCAAAAGTTCTAAAAATAAACTGAGCCCTCTTTGAGCGTTTTTACACCTATAGTTCGTTTGCACTGGTCCAGTTGACGAGTTGGCGGACTCGGTGCATTTCCCACTTGCTTGGTTAGATTTCACACATGCAAAATGTCAAGTGAACCAAAATCTATCAACAAAAAGCTGCGTGAAAACTGTCACCCGTTCATTGGTCACAAATCACATGGGTTTTGCAGGCGGAGAGAAAAGATAGTTTGTTTCTTATGGGATATGTCACCTTATTCATACCACCCTGGTACCGTCCATAGTGAGAGAGTGTGCAGCCGAGTGTGCTTGCTGTGTGTGAGCAGCAGCACTAATCTCTGTTTACTTTTCAGTTTTGAATAGCATTTCCTTAGCGTTGCAAATCGTTTTCTTTCCTGTTTGTCAGTCTTAATGCACAATGCTGCAGGCTACGGGAGCTGGTTTAGTCCAACAATGCTCGCTGCACTTGGGTCGGATCAAGGTCGGATCACGTTCATACCACAAACGAACTGCACCAGAGTTCTTTTGTAGGCGGTTGTTTTGATCTGCATCTGAGTTCGATTGCTGTATTCACACCAGACCAAACAAAAAGTACTAATGAGGAATCCACACCAGGGTCCGTTTTAGCTGGACTAAACAGCTCTGGTGTGAAAACGCCCTTTGTCTACCAGTGAAGAGGTGCAATGATCATCATCAGCTGTCTGCCTGCATTTGTCCTTCCCCTTCGAATATTCAGCTCACACATAATTCAAAGCCCTGATATATGTGCGATAAACTATGCAACCGAATGTCAATTTAGAATTTGAATATAAATGTATGAAACAAAGCTTCAAAACTACAGCATTAATTGCAACCAACATTGAAATCATGTTTATGTACACGTAAGGACCATTTTCTATGTAAAGTCACATGGTTTGCAAGCAAATATGCATATCTCAACATGGTTGTTGATTACATTTCCTAAGTGAGAACAAGACAACCCTTCAAAAGGTCTTGCTAAACTGTGAAAACCTGGGTGTAAAAGACTTACTCCCATATGACCATTCCCTTGAGATTTCATTGCGCCACATACCCGCTTATGGAAAAGGACTTAAATACAGTGCTCATTGGTGTTTCATGGTAATTTGTGGTGGCAAGTGGAGCAGGCGATGCCGTTCTGTGAGTAAAGCAGAGGGGGCAAGAGGAGGATTAGATAATCAAACAGTGTGCCACTTTAAATAATCTCTGGATCCTCTGGGGGAGGTGAGTCTTAAAGCCGGAGCCCTTCTGATTTAATTGTCTGATTTCCCCGTCATTACGGTTGAGGGCCTCAGTAATTCAGGCTTATTAAATATTCAGGAGCCACACTGAGGAGGGGAGGGAAGAAGAGAGAGGTGGGAGAAAGATGAAAGTAAAGAAGAATAAGAGAGTAGGAAGAAGTCGTGGCACGACAAGGCATATGTGCACTGTTTTATGCAGAGATATAGACACACGCTACCATGTTAAAGTTTGGAATCATTTGTTTTGTAACAATAACAATACAATTCAGACATCAAATATATTTTTTACATTTGAAATAGTTTTAGCCCCAAAAGAGAAAGAGTTAAATGATGCATTTAGTCAATATCCCAGTGTTGCATAATATAGAATAATGATGCAGTATTTATATTTTCTCTCTAATACTGTTCAATTTTGAATTTGTTCTTTGGAAAAGAAAAGTGTAAGTTATTCATCATTATTAGGTACAACAACAACAACAACAACAACAACAACAGTGCTACTGGGCTACTGGGCCTGTTAAATAAGGTTGAAACTGTGGCTTGTCCACCTGTAGTATGTTCAGCTAATATTCTGTGATCCAATTCCAACAGTGTATTTAAATCTTAAAGTTTTAAAGTTTTAATAGCCGTGCTGAAGCAGCACTCCAGCTTTTAAAAGGCTGTATTGTGCACTTCACAGAGAAACCTCTGGTAACACTTTAAAAAGCATCCATCTATAATGCATTATGAATATACTTAGTATATATAGTTACATAGTGCATTATAATGTGCCTATAGCGTTGTATAATCATAGTTAATAGCAAGGTTAGGGTTAACACTAACCATAACCACAATCATAACCACATGTTATGCATTATAAATAATGCATTATAATGTGTTGTATATATTCAGAATGTATAATAATGCATTATAGAGAAAGGCTTCAGAGAAAGTGTTACCAAATCTTTTCCTATTTGAATCTGCACAGATTTTGATGCTAACCTTCCAACATATTTTTGTCTCTTTTGGCTCTTTCAGTTGTTAGTCTGGTTGGACCATTGTAAAGTAATTTGTTCTACATGTAAAAAAGTTTACTTTTTTGAAAAAACATTTTTTTAAACTAGGATCTATTTATGAAAAGGACATTGAACAACCTAAATGAAAAACCATTTGAAATATGGGGGAATAGGTAACTGATTACTTAAACAAGCTTTTGTGAAGGTGATTCCAAACTTTTTAACTGCAGTATACTTTGATCTCTTCTACAAAGAAAACCTCCAGCTTCATGTGTACAGAAAGTCTGTGGTGAAAAAAAAATTGCCAGTAATCATTGGATGTCCTTACATCCAATGATTACTGGGTGTAAGGACATCCAAACACACACACACACACACACACACAAAGAAAAAAATTAAAGTTGCAGAAAAATAAAGTAAATGGCTAAACCTGTGGTCTACAATCTGTTACTTTTCACTTTTTGTCAGTTATCTTTATTGGATAAATAAACAAAGCAGAACCTAAAAGCATCAAAACTTGTTCATCAAAAAGAAAGTATTTTAGTCAGATTGCAAGTTTCAGATTGCATATGGACTAGGCTCTCCATAACACCCCTTACAGGGGTGTTCAGTTGAGCTATCCATGGTGCTGAACTACTTTGCTGAGTAATAAGCAAAGAAATCAATCTTCCTACTCTTCTCAACCATTTTAATTAAAGTTATATATTAAAAACAAACTTTTTCATGAAAAGGATATAGAGAAAAAAGGCATACATATTAAACATAAGAACTAATTTACAATTCAATTCAATTTTTTTGTTTTTACAAACTGAAGGAAAAAAAATCATCTCATCCTCCTTCTCTTCGCATCAGAATGACAGTACCAATGCATTGGTGGATTGGACTGTTCTTACTAATAGACACAGTCTATATTCAAAGAAAAAAATCCTTACAGGTAACAGACATGCAGTGGTTATAGAAGTCTATAAATGAAATACTGCAAATCACACAATGGTGATTACGAAAACACAAGTGATGAGATAGAAGGTTCCTCTCAAATGAGCCACTCTGATTATGGACCAGAGCTAAAGTCTTCATCCACAACATATCAGAAACTACATTCTGACATGACATTTACTCTATTTTTCAGTCTCTATAACCAGATTTTTCATTAAAAGAGTCTGTCAACGAAATCCAATCCTAATTCTGATATCCTAATGCTTCTTATACATTTATTTAAACATGGTTAATTATACAAAAAATTTAATTAAATAATAAAAAAAAAAATCCTGGAAACAAACATGCTGGAAGTAAGTGAAATAATTAAGTGTTGCCAAATTCATAGACCCTGCACAGCCGTGACTTACTCCCATATGTACTTTTACTTACTTGCCTGATTAGACCTATTCTTACAACTGTGAAGATGTGCATAGACTGGGCTCGATTGACATCTCTCTTAAATCACCGCTTAGTTTTACTGCTGGATAAGTTACAACTCTGTCCTTCTTATAATGGTGTTTCATATCCACATGTAATTCCAAACATACTGTTGCTTTGCATAAGATCAGTCTCATATTACAGCAAAGATTTTGCATTTAAATTATCACATAATTAAAGGCAAGGGTGGAAAG